>CM060959.1:78181179-78546179 GCA_030765055.1 Mantis religiosa
AGTAGATTATGGGTACAGTTTGGTTCGGGGTAAGCTGACATTAAGTGCGACGACTGGTATTCATGCAAATTCGTAGAAGTGTTTCGGTCGGTTACTTAACGAGGGATGGAGTTATCCAAGGTTGCCAGATTAAGTATGGCAGGCTAGCTTGGGATTCTTGTAAAGTGAGATAAGAGGAGAACGGCCGCCGATATGACCATAGTAGTTAAAGGCGGGGTATAAATGGAACAGAAAAAAAAAGATTTCATAGAAATTTATATATGGACTCGGAGTAGGAAAGCAGAAATTTCAGAAATGTAGAACTCGCATTAGAAGCTAGTAGTGAGGGTGTTAGAGTCATTACCAAAAGCGGAGGTTATTAGGATAATTCTGAAGCTTAATAT
This sequence comes from Mantis religiosa, assembly GCA_030765055.1. NCBI lineage: Eukaryota > Metazoa > Arthropoda > Insecta > Mantodea > Mantidae > Mantis > Mantis religiosa. Next base: position 78,181,563 of record CM060959.1, read on the forward strand.
CACATTCTGGGCATAAACTTAGATACTTCTTGTCTGATCGCTGGTGGAACAAAACGTAGCTGGTAGATGGATAGGCATCATTTTTGCCTCAAGAACAGAGCCGCATGTTATCGCTTGGTGGAAGATTCAGATACTTGAACACCGAATATTCAGACAATAGTTTCTATTGGTCAGCAGCTTCTCCGTTAAAGTGAATACTATTTATAAGTTTCAAAGTCAGATTCCAGTGTTATTCTTTCTTTGATCAATAGGCACCGGCTTATACCGTGAAATTAAAGTAAGAAGAAGAAGAAATAGCTCAAATTTAGCGCAGCAAATACATATTTGTCGTAAAGAACCGCTTAACTTGGTTAAGAGATCTCCTTTTCGACTTAAGATTCTTTCACAGAGTGTAAATCGACGATACCAAACTGGCTTTATTGCCCTTTAGGAAGTAGCTGTGCAAAAGATTTTTACAGCCGAAAAAAATACTTCACCCTCCACCGTGTTTCCAAGAAGAAAGGAAATAAAGTTGTACTGTTACTGAATTTCACGCAGTGACATGCTGCCCCCATCTGGTAAGTGCTTACCAGTAGCATAGCACACGTTTTCGTTTATTAGCTTAGAAATTGCAAACAACAAAACTGACAAGACAGCTATCACTGTCATCATATCGCTAGGCACCTGCAAATGCAATGGTATAACGCCTGCGGTATATAAACCATGTGCACCAAAAATATGCTGCGGAGTAGAATCACAACGCCCAAAATTGAAGCCTGAAAAGTACCGCGAGCGATCACTTGCAAGTAGCTGCTGGACATCCTTCGTCAGCTCTATGCCAGTTGCGGGTGATGGCCGGTACCCATCAGGTGTAAACATTTCCTCCCGTACAATGCTGTATTACTACGCCTATATGTTCCTATGTATTTTGGACTCATTTTAGGGTACTTCCATCAATACTCCGCACCCGAATTTTGGCACATAGGTCCCACATAGAACACAGATGATGCCATCAATCTCTCAAGCGAAAACAGGTATAAGCATAGTGATAGTTGCCCTATGAGAAACTGCTACGATATTTCCAAGCAATTGCGAATCAAATGCGACAGTCCCATTTCAAACAAAATTTCAGTGATGTTTCAGATTGACATGGTCTGTGAAATGATATGAATTCCTGGCAATTAAACAATTAGTCAACTAATGTTATGTTTTGCACTCACATATTTTTACCCTCGCTCCTTTTGCAAAACGCTTAAATTGCATCTCAATGTACCTACTACTGAATACATACGAGGGCTTTTCAATAAACAACGATCATAACTTTTACGGTCATAAATTTCAATCTTATACTCTGTAGCTTAATGTAAAACAAACACGCCGTAGTAGTTTCATTGTTGGTACTCCTGTTTCCCGCCTGTGAGAACCAGGCAAGCTAAGACATGTTCAGTATCGCCTACCGCTGCAATGGAGGTAACACACGAGGAACAATATGCGGCTTTGAATTTTTGCTTTCGTCTCAACAACTCTTCAGTGCTACAGGAGGGCTATGGAGAGTCTGTTCTTTCCTACAACACAGCTCGCTCGCTCGCTCGTGCTGGCTGGCTGTATACAGCCAGAAGGTTTTTGCTGCGTGCCCACCCATTAAGGGTTTTACCGCAGGTAGGATTATTATTGAAAGATGTAGGATGAAGGTGATGTAGGTTTTTGATTGGGAGTTAATTTTGAGGTTACCAAAGTACCTTCGGGTTGAAAAACACAGCTCGAAGGTGGTTTAAAAGTATAAATAGGGCGAGACAATCAATTTCAGAGGAATTACCATAAGATCACTTTCTGAAATACTGAACATTTCATTCAGTGCACCCACACTTTGGTGACAGAAACATTACACAGGAGACGTGTTTATGCGCGATGGTTTCCAACACTGTTGATTCCCCAACAAATGGACATTCGCATGCAGGTCTGCATGCAGTTAAAGTTGATGTTTGAGGAAGATCCGAAGTTTCTTTCAAACGTAATCACTGCTGATGAAACTTGGCTACATCATTTTGGTCCTGAGAGCAAACAGCAAAGCTAAGTGTGGAAATTTCCTTCATCACCAACCCCCCAAAACGCAAAAGTGGTTGCTTCTGCTGGGAAAGTTATGGTCACCTCATTCTTTGATATTCATCGAATGGTTTATTAGCATGTTGTACCTGCATACACATCAGTAACTGGACAGTACTACAGGAATGTCCTGAGAACATTGCAAGTCCATATCAGGCGCAAAAGGCCACATTTCCGTGAAGCAGGCTGGATGCTGCACCACGATAATGGTGCACCACACGATAGTGCGCGGCCGCATATTGACAACGTTGCTGAATATCTTGCAAAATTCAACGTGAAGTGCATCCCTCACCCTCCCTATAGTCCGGATTTAGCCCCATGTGACTTTTTTGTATTCCCTAACTTGAAGAAACGCCTTCGTGGGAGGCATTGTACATCATCAGAAGCAGTGGTGAAGGCTGAGGAGGCGATTTTGAAGGATCTCTCAAATCATGGTATCAAGCATGTCTTTGAAGACAGGCAGAAAAGCTGGTAAAAGTACATCGCATTCAGGGGAGACTATTTTCAGAAGGACCATCAAAATTGAGGATGAGTAAGGCTACGTTGTCCAAAAAAGTGATAATTTTTTATTGAACAGCCTTCGTAATCAGCCATTTGTGTGAATATACACCACGATTAATATGAAGTAGATAATAGATAAAGTTTCTGTAAGAATGTTTTCTTACTAAATGGATCGAGAACTTCCTGTGGTGTACAAAATCCTCTATGTGTCTCTGTAAGCAGTATTACTCTAAAACTAAATGCCCCATAAATTTGTAACTGGATATTTTGTTTTAGCGCCTCTCACGGATGCGACAGGGATAATTTGAACAGCAAGATAAAGTTTACAAATAGTTGAATATGCATTCACTATAAACATTATTGAACAATCAAAACATTAATAACGGATATTATGGCTTATATCACAAGATAAGCATTCAGGAGTTCTACATTTGTTGTACAGTTTGTTGTCTAGTTATTAACGTGTGCCAGTCATACAAAGTCGTTAAAAATTCATTCCGAATGTAATGGATTTCATATACTATTTGAAAAAGACAAACAATTTATTTGTAATGTAAATATCTAACAATGAGGCTTTAGACAAAATCATTAGAACTATTTAAGGGAAAAAATAAAATCACGAGAAATTGTTCATATAAAGGGTAGCTAGAGATAGTTAGGTTTACCCCAAAAGCACCATAGAGCATGCTTTAAAGGTTAACTGTTTAGAGACTTAGGATTTTAGTTTTCTGTTACCCATCGACAAACGCATGAACATTTCTAAAAATCTGGATGGGGAGAACCAGACTGAAAAATTCTATGTCATAGCCGCGATTTGAAGTACGGATCTCCCGCTCTTCGTGCGGTTGCTCTAAACCACTGAGCTACTATGGCCAACATACTGACATGACTTAGCCTACAGACGGCAAGCGTGGAAGAAATGAGTATTCTCATGAAGCTACATAAATAAACATAGTGGTTTAACTCTGAGCCTGGGACTTAAGTACTTACAGCATAGTAAGTCGCCACAAAAAGTTGAGTATCGCATAGCATATTTGAGAACCCCTAATGGTCCATCGGGAAACATACGAGTCAGTTGGAGAGTTTAATGTCATGTCGGCATGTTGGACATAGTAGCTCAGTTGGTTTAGAGCAACCGCACGGAGAGCGGGAGATACGTGGTTTAACTCCCGGCTATGCCATTGAATTTTTCAGTCTGACTCTACTCATCCATACCTTAGCCTACACACGGCTAGTGTAGAAGAATTGATCATTTCCATTTCTAAAATAATTTTATCTGGTTTAAATTGCCTCCAACCACGCATTCCCGAAGAAATCTTATTTCAAAATGTTGAATTAAACACTCCTGGATAGTATTTTCTCTTAACATTAACTGTTTTCATTTACTTTCATAAATAGTTGGTGGATTGCATGAGACGTTAAGGAGTAGCGGAGGGGAGCGTCGCTTAAAAATGTATGAGTTGCATATAAGCGCAAGGTAAGCTCAGAATATGCAAGGTAACATCTGGCCGTAGTTATCTATGCACTAAATCACGAGGAAGAAGACGGGCATTTGCCTCAACTCGAGAAGAAGTCGTTAGAGGGGGAAATGCACAGTTTGCTTTATGCGAAACTTCCAGGAAACAATGGCTGCACAAAGTTTCATCCTGCGCATCTCTTGTTAAATACAAGAGAGAAAGAGAGAAAAATAATGGCAAAACTCGAATAGCGTTTTATGGCTTATGTCGTATCGAGCGCTGGGGTGTTGCATTAGCCAATTGTTTTAATGGCATTGCGTTTCTTTCCTAAAAATGATATCCATATTGCTTGTCTGGCGAAGCTTGTTAGAGAGAGATGGACATTTGTCCTTGAAACACTATCGTCTTACTCCATCCCTTAAGTAGCCCCTTCGGGATACATTCACGCCCCATGTCCCAGAAAGAGTGGTTGGTAATTGTAAGGGAAGATGGGCGGAAGTCTAAGTGAACTTGGCTATTTCGACGTACAGGTGCGCTAAAGCGATGTTTGTCAACCATCAACTACTGATGGCCCTTTTTCCCCGAGGCCAGGAAGTTTCATATACAAGAGCATCACTTATTCAAAAGTTAGCAAATTTTAAAAATGTTTCATGCAACGTATTCTACTACAAAACAGGATTAAGTCTACAAACATCTTAACTTCAGTATTTTATATCGAATAGTTACAGAATTGATGCAACAAAAACCTTCTTTTTTAAACTTAAACTAAAGTTATATTACTTTTATTATGTTTTAATCCATGTATAGGAACATGGATATATGACGATTATTTGATTTGTAAGTTCAATACAGGTCATTAATACTTACAGTTCTAGTTTTATTGATCATCAATACTTACGGTACCAGCAGGAAGTGACGTAACATTCAACAGCATAATAGCCCACCTGGGTAGCGTGGTGGTAGCATGTCTGCCTCACGTTCAAGAGGTCCCGAGTTCGAATCTCGGTCAGGGTGAGTTACTTGGATAAGGTTTTTGCGGGTTTTTCCCTTATCCTGAAAGACGAATGTCGGGTAACTCTAAGCTCTATGGACCCTGGTCTCATTTGAGCATCATTTCACTCATTTCATTCATCTTCCGATATGACTTAACGTTGGAGGACGTAAATTACACAAAAACAGCATAATACTTACCGTACCAATAGGAAAAACGACTTACGACCAAGACATGTGTTACTTCACTTATTTCATGAACAAAATAGTGGATAAGAAGGCTTTGCCCATATAGTTAATATGTAGTTTTTCATTTGTTCACATTTCAGTTCATTATTTTTTCTTGATGTCCAATGGAATATGGAAAAGCAATTTTGATTTCTGATTGCTTTGTGCGGCTTTTTCAAGTATTGCAAAAATTGATTGGCTAACCGCGACTTGTAAGTTACTTACCAGATCCTGATTGCTTTCTCGACCTGATAAGTATCACAGTTCTTAGTGAGCAATATAATATTCGGTTACGTTATCTAGCTCAAAGGTTCTAAAGAATAAGCAGTATTGGTTTCAACAAAATTTCGATAATAAAGTTTCAGTATTCACTCCATCGGCCTGAAATTGATGATTGGAGTAAGATTTGGCATCTGATTCACAATTGTTCTCATTTATATATAAGGATAAGCAAGGTACAAAACTGTCTTAAAGTAACGATAAGCCATTTTACATTCTGCGACTGCAAATATTTCGCAGAATGAAAGGGTAGAGCCAGAATGAAAAATTCAATGCCCTAGCCGGGATTTGAACCACGGATCTTCTGGTTTCCGTCCAGCCGCTCTAACCATTTGAGCTACTATGGCCAACGTGCCAACATGCCATTAAATTCTTCAACTGACTTGTGTTTCTCCCGGTAAACCACTAGGAGTTCTCAAACACATGAGACAACTACCTTAATGGCGACTTACTATGCTGTAAGTACTTTAAGGCCCGGGCTTTATAGTTCGGACCACTATTTGGTACAATATGTACTTTCGTTTGATTTTCTAGCCTTATGCATTAACTGGGTTATAGCCAAAATCTTGACGTTTTGTTGACAGTTACGGAGAGTTTATGAGATGTATGATTAAAGGAAACTATGTAATTTTCGTTGCACTTTAAATTAATATATTCTACAAATGGATGAGTCAAGAAAAATACAGAAAAACATTCAAATGCATATTGTATACTAAGGTACTATTATTGATTGCTCTTTTTGGGACTTAATCAGATAATCTTTAATTATTTTTTATTCCTAAGCTTTAAACGAGGAAACATTTCTAGGATTAGCATCGCGTAATGTTATCCCTGTGATACTGTACATAAGCCTCTTTTGCACCGTGCAGATACGATCCACTTAAGTCCCTCTGCCGATTTCAACCAGAACGACTGCCAGAGTATAGGACTGCATTTCCTTGCCCCCGTCCTCCTTTTCCCATAATACCCACCCGTCCGGCACCACTAAACAGCTACAATATCTTCCTGCCCACCACTTTGCATCCTGGAGACATTGCCATCCTTGGGCTCCCTGAATGGAGCCATTCTCTGAGACATGTCGAGCCGATTGCGACATTAAGGCCACGCCAGGAAGGACATGCAGACTCCTAGAGGAAACAACCATCGCTGCCACAGCCTGGGCGAAAACTTGTTGCGTATTTTCCCAACTTCTATGCTTCAGCACATAACATAGCATAAAAAGAATTAACTATTTTAGAGCGATCCTTGCCTTTAAGTGTTGGAGAACTCAGGTTCAAATCTCACTTCTTGTGAAGTACTTGGTTCAAATTCTTCTTTTGCTTATAAGTTAAGTATTAGAAAACACTTAGAGCATTGGACTCCGGATTCCATCCATTTCATTCGTTTTATTTGCGTGTTTTGCTAGTTGGTCTGGTTGTTCCAGTTGAGCGCTGGCTTACTGATTCAAAGGTTGCGGGTTCAAACCGTGATTTTTAGGTGTGTTTAAAAGCAGTAACCCCGGGTCAGTAGATTTACTGTCATGCAACTTTTTCCCGTGGGACGAAATGCTCGCATGACGGCAGTGCTCATGTAATTCTGGCGATTTGACAGTGTCCTTGGCAAATATAATATTAAATATTTCCTCTTTTTACTGCGTAAAAGCTACTAGATGAATGTCTGGTAACTCTAAGTGCTATGGGTATCCTGGGCTCATTTCAGTATATCACCCATTTCGTTCTTTGTCGATATGACTTAACTTGGAGGATGTAAAAGATATAGAATTGCTGTTCAGTTCACAGTCTAATATACCCATGCTACATACTGTGATATCTCGGGTGTGCTGAATATATTTATGTAGACTCCACAAAACTGCTTGACTACGTAATGCACTGATCGCATTAGTGCTATACATTGCAACCTTTTACCATTCTTAATAAAAACCACGTATAATAAAAATAAACCTGTAATTAGCTAAGAGAACAACACACTAAAGTGACAGATCTTCAGCCAGGATTCAAGTTTGAATAATATTATCCTTCAACAAGTGATTCATGTTAAGTGCACACCAGTTGCGTTCTTTCTCCTAGCTAATAGAAAAAGTAAGAGTTTGAAAGTTTAAAACAAAGAAACTATAGGAGTACAAAAATGTTTTATAGTAATTATCAGGTATAGGAATTTCTAAGCACTAAGCCATCACTCTAGGCAAGGATGCTTTAGTTAACCAACTACACCCACCCTTCATACAGTCTTTCTGGCGTTTGAAGACAGTACTCGGACCAGCCTGTTACTGACTTTTGTTTTTTCATTCTTTGTGTTTTTGCATCTGAGTGTAGATAACTTGTAGCCAACTGCTTAGTAATTCCTATGCCTGTTGATTATAAAATTGTTATTCTATTAATGCCCGTTATATTTCAGAGATATCCTGTCGACATTTTAATTCTAAGTGCTATTACAAATTGTAATTCTACCGCATTTACGTTAAGTTACAACGTCTTTCAACTCGCAGCACAGTGCAGCGTATATCAGCGCTCTTTGTGTTCATAGAAAGTAGGGGGTCCAATATCGTTGACTATATTCTCCTTTATGAAAAGTGTACACACATTTTTATATGTTTAAAGTAGACTATCTGCACGCTCTCGAGCAAATAGATTACTCAGGGGTCCGATAATGCTACAGTTAGCTGATCGTATTGGAAAACGCCAAGAGGCTGTTGTCCTTATCTTCAAGCTGTTGTTGGTGAAGACTTCTCAATTCGCCTCGCTCCTTCTTGTAAACAGAGTCATCCGAAGTTATGAATATAGGCACAGGAGCTTCGTTGCCCTGACAGATAATAATTATTTATCACCCAAGATTCCTTCCAGAAATGGTAGCAATAAGGGCACACATGTGTGTCGTCACATCGCATATTTCCAACGCCATAGGGTGTTCAAAAGCCTAGTGTGTCTCTTTGTGTTTCTTAGATAAAGTTGCACACCAGCAGAAATGGCCGCTACAATTGTGTTGTTTAAAAAGAAGCAAATCTAAAAGAGGATAAGTTATGCTAATAAATTTATTTATCACACTGAACTACAAGGACGTTTAGAAACCTTTAAAATTGTTTTAAATATATTAACAATTAAGATGTGTTACAATGTGACAAATAATAGATTCTGCAACAACTTAAATTAGTAATTGAAGCTGAATTATGTAACACAGTATAATTTAGCAATATAACAGTTAAATAATAGTGTTACTTTGTGGGTTCGTAGAATTAAACGGCCGAGTTGCAGAAATTAAAAGTCTCCTTTATTTTCGTCGAAATACACTATTCAATTCTCACGTAAGAACATTAAATCACATATACACAGTCTTACAAGGTCGATCACAATAACAAACAGTGACAGAAGATTACATCTTTAGTTCTCGTTACAACAACACAGCTGGCTGTCTCTCATTTCACAACTACAACTGTCCTGCTAGCGTGTCACAATCCCTTTTATATCTCCATTCATGATTACCAGACTGTTCTGTCAATCACTAGAAGTTTCTGGCAAACAAAACTATTACATAGTTCGAACATTCTATCACCTTCCAGAAACGCAACTTAATCTACCCGGCGAGGCCTTTGAGTCAGTTATCTTGCCTGCCGGCACTATCTGTTTACACACGTTCGTTATCTACGTGAAACCTATCCATCTATTTATCTATTTGCACCGAAACTTCAATGCCCGTTATCGCGACACTAGCTTAATAGATAATTAAGAATTAAATAGTGTTTTACTATACTAAGAAACAACATAATAAATGATTTGCCAATTTAAATAAATGATGGGCACAGTGTAAAAATAAAATAATTCGACTATGACAGCTTAGTTCACTTATCAGTTTCAATTTGAAACAGATGCTACTATAGAATTTGGAATGAACTGTAATCAGCATCATCATAATCATCAACTTTTCACGGTTTAAAACATCAAGGTCTCATAAATTTTAAATTAAAAGTGTTGTATCTATCTTTTTCTTGGTCTGCCAATATTTCTTCTACCTAATAGTTTGTAATTTAAAACTAATTTTGGAATGCGGCTATCATTCATTCTGTCAACATGTTCCTTCCAGTTATTTCTATATTGTTTTATTCTCTGTTAGCTGAAAAATATTCAATTCTTTTCGAATGTCCTCCCTTCTTTGCTTATCTAGAAGATCATATCCTGCTACATTTCTTAAAAGCCTCATTTCCGCTGTTTCAATCATATATTCTTATTTCTTGTTAGTTCAAAATTCACTACCATATAATAATATAGGAACTGCCATCACTTTATAAAACTTTAATTTAGTCTCTCTTTTCGTATTTTAAGGTTCTTTTTATGTTGCCACATATACCATTAAATTTGTTGATTTTATTTAAAATGCCAATATTTTTAAAATAAGAGATATCGCAACCCAGATAATTAAAGCAGTTGAGTTATTCAACAGGTTTTCCTTCTAATAATATTTTGGCTCTTATTGTATTGAATCACTTGAAGGCTAAAACTTTGGTTTCGTTTATAGATATTGTTAAACTATATTGACAGTGTTATTTAATATACCGGGTGTCCATAAATGAATATCGGGGTTTTAACGCTTTATAACATTAATTTTATTAAACTTACAGTAAGCTCGTATATAAAACTGTTTGAGTTGCTCTTTCATGTGACATATATTTCATTACTGTAAGTTTAATAAAATTAATGTTATAATGTTATAATGTTATAATGTTATAAAGCGTTAAAACCCCGATATTCATTTATGGACACCCTGTATGTAACTCTTTTTGTAGGCCATTTTCTGAGCTAGATATGAGAACCTGATCGTCTACAAATAATAAAGTGTCTAACTATCTATTTCCAACAGAATTATAATGCCTGCTTAAATCACTATTGCTTAATTTAATATCCAGTTTTCCGAAATGTTTTGCAGAAGACGAAAAGAGTGCTGCATGTAACATAAATGTATGCCTTCCTTTCTTATTTATACAAAATGTGAATAATTTTATTTTAAATTTTAGTAGCACATACTTTAAAAATGTAAAAATATAAAAATGTACATATGTTATGGTAAGTTAAGAACTTTCGGGAGATACGGAAAATTTTGTAAAATGTTAATATTTATATTTTTGTCTAAAATGTACCGATACAATTGTTTTTAACAAATCTAACGGCATCAATCTAATAATTTTCATAGACTGGACAGCAACCGTTTCTAGTCTTATGCATACTTCCCTATTCATGTTTAATATTTCATCTCGGATGTTTCATATTTGTCCTAATTAATATTTAAACCTTACATTTTTATCTTATGATAATGAATTTAATTTAAAATAAGCATTAGAAAGTTAAACTCTACATAAAAATACCAAACAGCTCACTTTTTTAAAAAAAAGGACAAAAAGTTTGTCGGAAACGATTTTTCACCTTATCTTTTATATTTAATTTTATGTATTTATTTAAAGTGCTCTCATATATCCAAATAATGGATTATATTTAGCCATATGTAGTCTATATGGTGTCGAAAATTAAAAAGAAAGTTGATTTAGTTTAATTATAATTCAAAGAGGCTGACTACTCATTAATAAATACGCAGGTATGTCATCCTATATGAGTAGACCGCACATCTTTACGTAATTACAACCATGACGTTACTTAAAAGCGATGCACTTAATTAGTAATGTATACTAACAGGCTTTAACTGGTATGATTGGTATAATTGGCAGAAAGGCTAATTAGAAACGAAGGAGCGCCAGAGGCATAGGCAACCCTTGCGACAGCTTCCTCTGTTTTCGTGTCAGAAACTGTGCTGTCAATATAATAATGAGCAGGGTGACAGAGAGCTCATTAGTGGAGCTGAAATTACATTGAACGTCTGTGATTTTATGTTTCATCAATTTCAGTTTTCTTTGTAGGTTTCAGAAATGCGCTCTTATCAATTACGTAGTCTGCTCAAAAATTATATTTCTAATTTCATTGGAAAACTTGTTTAGAGATCCCTGAATTGCCAACATGCCTTTAGAGACTGATCTGACGGAGAGAGGAAGATATAACCCAAAGCAAGTCGAATTATTACCAAACGCTACACTAATTATTTGCAGTTATAGTTATTTTAGAGATTCTTCCTATTCTTGATCGAAATTTTCCAGGTTGAAAATATTAGTGCATCGGACATGTTCTTTCTGGCATTTAGATTACATTAAACAACTTATTTTTTGAACAATAATTTCAAATATTAAATTTAGCTATCGGAAATACTAGGAGATAAATGTGGTCTGCACTACTTTATTACTCAAGATTATACACTTAGGCAAATTCAGCCCCAAAATGTATCATTGTACAGAGGTATTTTTAGAGGTGGCGCGTAAACATACTCGGATGTGCTCGAGTGACGTCATGCAAATCAATGGTGGGGATAAGATCTCTGCTTTCACCAGCAGACTGCTGATAAACCTACTGGGTTAGATGGCAGGTGAGCAATCTGACACCCATTTTTCTTACAAATAAACAAGTGGATTCGACCATCAACTACTGCGCAACATTAAGTCATACGTCACGTCTAAAAAATACATATGTAATTATGCTGTAAATGTAGCCAGGCACGCCCATTTATTGGTGCCGTTCTCCTATCATCCCCCTGCAACACTCTGTTGCGCATTGTCGGTCTTTAATGTGGTGCAGTGCTAAACTCGTACGGTAAGCAAACCGAAGAACAAACCAGCGGAATGGGATAAAACTTGTGTTTCCTCCATTAGCGCCATTGGTATAAAGGATACTTTGGTATAAAGAAACAGAGAGAGAGGTGGTATCTAAAACCAGCTCATTTAACAACGAAAAAGACGAATAATTAATCTCTGTTTTATATAACCTTGCCCCGCTGATATGTATCACTCCGCGTGCAACTACCTTCCCCCTCACCCTAATTGGCTAATGCTTTCGCGCCATAGACCATAGGCGGTGCCTTTACGTCACACTTAAAACTGCAGTAAACATCATAATAATTGCCAGTACGATCGATAAAATTATACAAATAAGAATATGAAGGCATGCAAAAATAATGAAGTTTATAATGCAACTGAGCAAGTTGAAACTGAATTAATGACCAATGAAACTGAAACAAGTTTATAATGAAAGCCTTCGGCCTTTTCCACTGGGAATTTTTAAAACCAGCACATATACCTGTCAAAAATGCTTGTCTTTCAGTCTTGAAAGTCACGCCATACTTATCGTGTGTCCTTCATTCACCCAAGTCTCGTCAAGGTAGTATATTTTGCGATTTTTATTCCAGTACAGTCTGATTGTCCTTAAATAACATTTTCGCCACACGGCAATGTCGCCCCTGGAGTGGTAAGTTTTCCTGTTTTCTCAATGTCATGTTCCTACGCATCTAACACACCTGTAAGTTCAGAGCACAGCTGTTTTGACTTCTCTCATTGACAAAGACGGATTCTTCTCTGTGAGTGCATTAAACACATGCACCACAATTCTTTTTTCGCCGCTTTGTAAAGGTTTTACCCTTGTGATGCGTCAGCGAGAAACTGGCAGTAAACTCTGTCACTATACATATAAGTACACGCGCAATAAACGACCAATAAAATAATTTAGCTCTCGGACTCGGTACAACACACCTCTGAATGGCGATATATGACTAATCCATTTCAAAACAAGGTCAGTGATAAGTCACATAAACAAATATGTCACCACTACCGCTAAATCACGTACTATCGTGCCATGTGCTTGAGAGCAAAGGAACCTCCTCTTTACTTCGTTTAGAATTAACATGCATTCCAGATAAATCAACTCTGTTGCGTAATATATTTAATTAAAATAGTTACGAAAATATAAATTTGACAATTCTCTTCCAACATATAAAGATATATCACCATGTTGAATAACGAACTAATTTTTACCGCACAAAGTCTATACTGCAATAGCAGGCAATGAGAGGTGATAAGGTCACGAGACCGTTTAGAGATACGGGACAAGCTTATGTGAAACAAGGATTAGTAGTTTTCATAGCAAAAACTGAAGCATTGACAACCGTTACAGTTGCTGTTTGTCTTTTATTTGCTCGAATACCACGTGCGCAGCAAAAAAATAAACAGACGTATTTTGTTTTTGGCCCCATTAGTAAAACCTGAATTCCGACCTTTTTGCAAATACCTGTGGAAACATTTTTATTATTACTGAATTTTCTATAACTGTAAAATCACAAAACATTGCACAAGAATAGCCACGAGTAAACTGGAAAGTCATTAAAATATAGAAGTTATATTAATTTCATAATTATGTTAATTGATTATAAAGTATTTCGTTTTGTTCGCATCATTTATGTGTTTTAGCAATATTTCTTGTAACGTCTAATTAATTAAGTTTTTACTTTTTAAGAGCGCAAGTGAAAATGGGCGATTGTAATGTTAACACGTAACGTCGTATATTTAAGTAGTTTCTTGCTGTCGCGGTTTTCCGCATAAGTTCTCTAGGTACATGTATATCTGCTAGAAGGTTAGAAATATCATTCTTCATGGTCTAGGGGCAATATGCTAAACTCCGATTCCCGAGGTGCTGAGTTCGAATCCAGCAGAAAATGATGGATCATTTGCGGACGTTTAAATTCTTAGCATCGCTTCCTTTGGAAGGGAGGTAAAGCCGCTGGTCACATATAGATTTACAACATGTAAAATTCCTCAGGCTGTTAAAGGGGTCTTTGCGAAAAATTAAGTAATCTTTCAATCTCAATATAGAATGGGACACTCAGAAATACAATATTTAAAAAGCGCCCATTAAATAAATAAATAACATTTGAAACCATGATGAACAAAATGTTAATACATTTAAGAAACATTTATGAAACAGATAAGAAAACAATTGTTAATAAAGAATTTCAGCGTTTGTTTTACACATGATTGGTTTACATTATATTCTTACACTGTATTCGGAAATATATGGCAGTAATATATGTAATGATCTCTTTAACCCGGATATCCGGATAACCCAAACCAGTTTTTATGCCTTGAAGCCCTGTTTCACAAACAAGTTTCTATTCTTTGTAGGTGTATTACTCGAATTCTCTTGCCAGCGGGCGAATTCAATGCTCTCATCCCACCATTTTGGGACCAGGCTGGAAGGAAAACTTTGATAAATTCATGGAAAAGGTTATGGCTTGGTGTGTGTGACTTGTCAGAAAACAAGACTGAAGAAGAAGAAAAAATAAGTGTGGAAGACGATGTTATGGACAGTTTTAAAAATATCGATGGCTGTTCCGATGTTGAAGAAGATTACATTGACAATTGGTTGCAAATCTACAATGATAGATGTTACAGAGCAAGACATTGCATCTTGCAGTGTTACTGAAAATTAAATTCAGACAGTATTGAATCACCTGTAATTATGGTCGACACATAAGTTAAGTCGAAAAATTTCCAAATGAACTTCTAATGTTAAAGCAGATGCAAGATCGCGCTGCTCGTAAGCGATTCACTAAACTGAGACAGCAGAAATTTATTATATTTTTTACTAGAGACTAGTTTGTAGCTATATTGTGTACATGCAAATAGATATTTACAGTACATACAGTATATGAGATTTTAGGTGAAAGTTTGCTGATAGTTATTTTTAAACTCCACTAAAATTAATTGGGTGATGTACATGTTTATCGGTTTTCCGTCACTCTCTGAATAACCCAGGGATCTGCCCTGGTCCCAGTCGATCCGAGGTTCTACTGTAAGCTTCATTTATGTTATATTTTAAATACATAATTAGCTTTTCATCATAAATAACGTAAAAATTATTGTGAACCACAATTAACCAATGAGCTCTGGTTTTCCAAACAATAACTTTTGATGCTGATTGGTCGACAGTGACTTACTTCCCTTGAGGAAGGTAGCAAGTGGTGACGGTGGTCTTGCATGTAAAGGTTGCCTGCATCACCGCGCACTTTCCGGAGGCCAACCCTGCTTCCAAGCCCCCTCCACCCCCCCGCCGCCCCCTTCATTAAATTCAAGCTTAGTCGAGCGTGACTCCTTCACGCTCTGCTGTGCCCTGTCCCTCTTTATACCCCCTCCTGCCGTTCTTTTCGGTTGTACGTTTTTATTCGAATCGGGCTACCCCGATACTGCGCACTCCTCAACATTTGCTTCTCTCAACTCTCAATGAACGCGAAAGTAAAATTATCATCTTCTTGTAGAATGTGCAACTAATTCCAGGCTCCCCTTTGAAGCTGTTCACTATCATCTGAAAGCAAAGTTGCTTTAAAGGATCAGCACAATGATAGGAATTTCTTGCGGAAGACAGTGAGTAGCTGTCTATTTTCATGTTCTGGAAATTTTGCAACGATACCAGAAAAATGCTAGAAACTTGAACAGTTTCAGACATGGCAACTTTAGTTTAAATGCCATAAAAGTGTTTCATATACAATGATGATATGATGGGGTTAAATCTTATAAAATCCTATAAGAAATGGTTTGGCAAACAGCACAATGGCTTACAATGAAACACATAATCTCACCTTGCCCGGCCCCGTAGCGTAGGTGGGAGCGTGTCCGTCTCACGTTCAAGAGGTCCCGGTCATGGTGAGTTATCTCCACTAATTTTTTTTTCGGGGTTTAGCTTATCCAATAGATAAGGAGCCTCATATGAGCCTCATTTCATCCGTTTCATTCATCGTCCAGTATGACTTAATATTGGAGAACGTATAAAAGAACACACATCTCACCTACTCTTCAGATCGAATCTAAATTTAAAACATATCTAATCTAGAAGTCCCAGTGAAATGCATGTTTTAAAACTTACTTGCTGTTATTAAAGACTACAAGCCTGGTCAAGTCCAGTTTTACCTTATATCCTTATTTCCAGTCCATTGTTTAAAACTTTTCCCTTTGGACCCATATGAGTATAAGTTTGCTCATTTACGCTGTAGTATAAAGTGGATTCTCTGCGCTACCTTAAAATTGGCAAGACATATTTTTGTGTGGTTTCAAAATCTGTTATATAAGTCCGCATGTTTTCATTTATCTTGTAAAATAAACTGTATAATTAACTACAAAATGCAACAACATCATTTTGCCTTACATGCTGTGGCCTTAATTTTAGTCACTATTGTCATTATCATTACTTCTAGCTGCCTAGGTATACCATCGAAATGGCACGGTATGCTAGGCTCGCCTTCGGGAGGCTGCAAGTTGAATATGCTTCGACTGCTCATTAGCATCTTGAGTTTTACGTTGGCTTCCCTGATCTATAGGCGAATTCTTGGCTGACTTCCTTTCATTATGTTTTCTTCACATATTTTGGGAATGTGTATAGGTTTCGTGGCGTACGCCCGTGCCGGTTGTTAGTGTAAATGTTCAAAGGAAATATTTCCTGTGGACACTAGAATGCTGTTTGGTGACGAGTCATTCTCTAAGCAGTTCTCTTGTCTAGAACTTTTAAACCATTTTTCGGATAGAAGTGCTGTTTTCCACAGCCTGTCCTTTTATAATCAAATATAATATAATTAATATCGTCCTTAATACCACATACAGGACACTGGTCATGGAGTACACAACTCCTAGAATCTGTTGATCTCCAAACTACAGCTCCTAACCATGCAATGTCCTCTCGTGCCTCTTTATTTACTTTATTAGTATATGTTTCCCTTCCTCATGATCCTTTACCTGACCGAAGAAGATTAAAGAGTACTTATATTTATTTACATTAGTCGCGGACAGTTAGCATCCTCATCAGGATCACCAAATATTCCTTTTCCCTGAGGATCGCAGAGGATCAAAATTTCAAGGCCGTTCTGTACAATAGAGCTTCCTCCATTCGTGTTTTCTTAATTATTTGTGTACTGTAAGGTTTATCATGTATTTATTAAATATGTAACTCTTCTCCTGTTAGTACATTTGGTATCCTTTTAGATTCTGATTTATTTTCAAATGTTCACAGCAGCATCATTTCCGTCTCATGGAAAGCATTAGCTTTTTACTTTCTCTGCAACCTGCAGAGTAGTTAGAGAGGTTATTAAATTCCTTCTAAAAATTAGATACCAAGTTTTAACTAAGATTCAGAAATGTATTTTTACTAAAAGTTACCTCTGTGCAAAAGTGCCCTATAGCAAATAGGAAGCTTCACCAGAACAAAGTGCTGAACTACGAAACGTACTGAACAAGATGGTTCCATTAAAACGCGCCAGGGGTGAGTCTCCCTACTGCGTAACATGCCAAAGGAAGTTTGTGTCGATGAAGGCCAAGGCTCGCCATGTTTGTGAATCGTCGAGGGTGGCAATCAATACGACATCTGTCGGCTGTCCCTCTCTCTAACCTTTCTTTTCAGGGTTACAAATCCCGTCATGTAATTTGTACCTTCAACACGAGGTCTGGCTCTGGGTGTACGATTCTCTTAAAGCTGTTAGTCTCTAGGGCATATAGAAGCTTGCGTTTGACCACACTCAATGACAGTGGAAGGCTGACATAGTAAAAAAACTGTGTTCCCAGGATAAGTTGCGAAATAACAACTCGTTAATTTGAAGTGATAAATAAAATGTTTCTGGCAATGAAAATTATTTTTACAAACACATTAGCTAATTTTTCCTTGAATTATTCATATTTTATACAAATACTGTCTAATATTGAGGCTGAGGGAATACAAAGGAGGTGACTGTTGTGTAAGCTTCTTAAGTCAAATTCCAAGTGAACCTAGCCAACAAAAATGAACATTTATGTAATTCACGTGTTCTAAATAATACATTAAATGCAAATATATGTTTTAATACAAAATCAACAGATTCTGTATTAAAAATACTGCAGATAATCTGCAGCTTCGAAAGTGAATGTCTTAGAAACATGTACCTATTAATTGGATTATACATGCATATATAATAAAGAATTAATTCCTTATAAATATGTTATGAAATATTCATTTACTTTACCTAATCCCTCACATTTTGGAAAAACAGA
The DNA here is from genome assembly GCA_030765055.1 of Mantis religiosa. Taxonomy (NCBI): domain Eukaryota; kingdom Metazoa; phylum Arthropoda; class Insecta; order Mantodea; family Mantidae; genus Mantis; species Mantis religiosa. The sequence goes on from CM060959.1 coordinate 78,200,019, forward strand.
AAGATGTTGCGAAAGTATGGCTTGCGAAGGTAAATTAGTTTATTATGAAATTAGAGCTTTCTGTAAACTTGATGCAACTCATATCGATTGGATTTTTCCAGTCGTTTCATATTCCTGGCGTTTTAATCCTGCTACAGCAATTCAATACTATTTGTGTTTATTATCTTATTGTCTCAGTTAACATCATGTATGATCCTGTCCTTTTAAGAAGCAGATTTTCTCCTCTATAGATAATTCTAATTATTTATTCGCCATGAAATACTGACCTTGGTGATCTTAAAGTTATTTAAACTATCTCACGCCAAACTACCTGTGATATCGTTATCCATTTTTCGCATAGATATTCACATTTGACTGTATCAGGGCAGCAGGATACCAAATAATATGATTGGAAACATTTTGTTCGATTGTTATATGTTTTGGCCACGTCATGGATGAGTGGTTAGACTGCTTGGCTGTCACCAAGGCGGCCCGGGTTGGATCCCAAGCGGCTGCGAAGTGAGATTTGTGGTGGACAGCATGGCGCTGGGGTGGATTTTCTTCGGGTTCTCCGGTTTTCCCCGCCAGCATTCTGCCGATTACTCCATAATCTTTCCTATCACCTCATTTCTCTCGTACTTTCACTTCGGGCGTTGGGCTGATCCCGAAACTTCTCTGATCAGGAAACCTTTGATCTTCAACCCCTTGCCTACGGGCCTCGAGGTTGTGCTATTCATAAGCCCTATATTCCACTTAAGGAAATACAGGAATTCATTAATTCATTTACACATGTTATCTCTTTTAATATTTGTATACTTTCCTTTAATAGTGAGATTTTCCCACTCTATTTTCCAGATAAACTCAAAGCTTTAGTAAGATTTTTATAGTCTAAAATAAGTGCTCGTTTTATTAGTTGTCTTCAAAATAAAAAAATAATTAATTGACAAGTAAAGAAAAGTTTTACAAAATATTAGCTATACTTTGCTTAAGGACTGTTAGATGTAGGTAAGTGTTAATTAATAGGGAATCCTTAATTTTGTATATTTTATGTCTTTATTTAAACTTTATGAAGTGTCCAATGTACAATATAGTTTGGATTACGTTTTGTATTAATAACAAAATAGAATATGCAATCATTTTGGTTAATATTTCTACTTTTTAATAGAACTTTTGAGGGAAGGTATGGCCTTATCAGTCTCGGTATAATTTTAAGTTTATAGCTGCGTAATGATTTCTATATTTTTGTGAATGAAAATTAATCAGACAGAACTCCACCCATTTAATGCTTGAGTGATATTTCTCATAACAATAACTAAGCATATAATCATTTTAAGAAATTAAATATAAACAAAAAGTACCTGGTAAAAGTCCGTTAAAAATAAAGCGAATTTTTTGCTTATTCTTAGACAATTAATATTTTAAGTTCGGCCTCAAGTTTTAATTTTGAGTATTAATGCACATTATATTCCTATTCTAAAGCGAAGGGACACTTTTTGAATTCAAGGGCGATAAAGATATACACAACTGGACAATTCTTGATAGTGAACATTTGCAGTGGTTTACGTAAGGTATAGAAAAATTAACAAGCTCTTGTGTGAATAATTTGTATAATATAGATTTAGAGAATAGATTGGATTGTTTCGAGTAACCTTGTATTCTGCAGGTAGGCATGAACTTTCAAACTTCCGAAGAAATAGGAAAGGTTTAAGGTTAGCTCATCTTTGTGAACAGATAAGCAGCCGCGAACTTGAAGTGCGTGAGCAGCCAAATTAACACGTTTTTACTTTAACGGGGAATTGTTCCCCAGCCGACCGACGCTCCATAAAACTCGCTCTCGGCCCACTTTACGGCGCCATCCGTAAATCATGGCCCCGGAGTCCGTCTTTGGCCTTCTCGTCACTGTCCACAGAGGGCTTTGGAATCGTAAAGTGGTTTGCTCCAGGGCCCCTTGAGAATGTACGTGATATGGAAGAGCCTAGCCGCTGATTTCCTGCGTGTGGGTCTTCCCAAGGGCCCATTAAACTCCTCCATCTTTCCTTATCTCGTGCACACACAAGCAACCCATAGCTCAGTTTACTACCCATTACTCCACCAGCATTTACACTCCAGTTTTGCCTTTCATGTCACTCTCTTAGCTTGCAACCTGCGTGTACATAAATTTCGATATTAGATCTTCTCTGCAGCTATTAGGAGTTAACATTTCGAATGGAATTCTGATATCAAGTTTACGAAGGAAGCAGTAAGCCTGAAAATGTTCTTATTTATGCATATATACATAATAAAATTTAATTGTTATCTTTTCATGTGTGAAATAATGCTTCCATAAGTACTTGTTTAAAGAATATTTGAAAATCATAGAAGGAGTTTGCTTACATCAAAGAGGCGGAAAAAACTGTTATCCGTTTACACCAAAGATCGTCTTCTGTGAGCAAAGACCTCATGGAAGAAAAACAAAAATGAGAATGGTATTTTTTAAAACGCGTTTTGTAAATTATGCACCAAAGTGTGGGACAATTTTAAATATACGGCATATATTTCTGAAACACTCCTCAATTTCCATAGTTTTGAAAGTGCCATTCTCTATGTTGGGGCGAAAGACTGCTGAAGCTGCTCGAAGGTTTCTTTAACAAGCTTGAGATTCTTTAACGTGGCATAAATCTAGGAAACCTACTGTATTTCCCTTCCGAGGAAATCCATGTTGAGGATTTTTAGAACTTAAACGATTCATTACCCCTCTTCCGAACCAGAACCCATGACCTACGTAAGTAGAATGTACCAGGGTCGGCTGCTTAGTCCCGGTTCGCACATACATTGGATCACTTTGACATATAGCATCATATGTTTAACTCTAGACTAGATTGTATCTATAGTTACAGGTCAGTTAGTTTTTGAATGACAGCATTTTAAACAAGACAAGTGTAGAGGCTTTACGAAAATGGAGTATTTGAAAGAACGAGCAGTGATTAAGTACTTCCATTTGAAAGAATCTTCCCCTTAATAAACAATGATTAAAGGGTGGGTTGCAGAGTTTAAAATGGGTCATTCGGGCACTAGTGATGAGCCTCACTCTGGAGACCATATGAAGTCACACTCCAGAGATCATTGAAAAAGTCATCGTTTATTACTGGAAGACCAAATATTAAAGTTGCTTGACATAGCAGAAGCTGTAAAACTATCAAAATAACGTGCAGGTAACATTTCAAGTAATGTTTTGGGCTTTCACAAGATGTGTACAAGATGTATGCCAAGTCTGTTGACATCTTATCAAAAGTTGCAAAGAAAAACTGTTTCTGTTAAGAATTTAGAGCTCTACCGTAGAAATCTCAGTGATCTTATGAGGCAGCTTATTACCAAAGATGAAATTTGGATACATCACTACACTCCAGAAAGTAAATCACAGTCAAAACAGTGGATTACTCCGAGTGAATCAACTCCAAAAAGAGCAAAGTAGATTTTGTCAGCTAACAAGATTATGACGAGTATTTTCTGGGATGCACAGGGAATTATTTCTACTGATTACTTTTAAAATAGTAAAAGTACCACTGGTGACTATTACGCAAGCTTACTGCAACGTTACAGTGATGAATGGAAAGAAAAAGGCCTCATTTGCAAAGAAAAAGTCTTGTTTCTTCACAATAGTGCTCCGGCCCATCGTTCAGTCATTCTAATAGGATAAAAGTGCGAATTGAAGTTCGAATTGCTTGAACACCCACTCTATTTGCCAAATTTAACGCCTTGTGACTACTACCTGTTCCCGAACCTCACAAAATTTCTTGGAGGACGAAGATTTCGCAGCAATGAGGAGGCCATTGTTGCAGTAAACAAATATTGTCGCAAGACCATTGTTGATCGAAGCGGTGCCGGTGACTAGTTCAAAGAGACAAACGTGCAGTGTGTAGATTAAAGCTCGCCGAAACGGTATGGGGAAGAAAGCACCTTCCCAAGAGGGCCGTCATCCACTTGACACGGATCTTCAACGCGTGCCTCCACCTCCACCATTTTCCATCTTGCTGGAAAGAAGCGAGAGTAGTGTGCATCCTGAAGCCCGGCAAGGATCCGGTCTTTCCTTCTAGCTACCGATCCATAGGTCTCCTCCCAACCATCTCAAAACTGTTTGAGCGGTTGCTCATATCCCGGCTGACCCCTCTTTTCGAGGAAAGGCAGCTCCTACCCGATCACAAGTTAGGTTTTCACCATGGACACTCCACGACCCAGCAGCTACTGCGACTGGCCGACATGACGGCCCTGGGATTCCAGGAAAACCTCAAGAAAGTCGCGGTGCTGCTAGACGTAGAAAAAACCCTTGCCACAACCTGGCACCAAGGCCTTCTGTGCAAACTCAGGGAGGCCAACATACCTCCTCCCTATCTCGCCCTGATTAGTAGTTTCCTCAGAGACCGCAAATTCAATGTGAGAGTAGAAGGACGGCTGTCACCTATCAGACCCTTTGCCGCGGGAGTCCCGGAAGGCAGTGTGCTGTCTCCATTACTCTTTGTGGCCTACATGTTTGATTTCCCCCTGGAACCGCAGACTGTTACGTGCCAATATGCCGACGACGTCCTCATAATGGCACGTAACAAAAACCTAAAATATTGTCATCTTCCGCTGCAGCGCCAGCTCCGAGTGAGAGTTGGAGTGAGAGGTGGAGGATGTCCATTAGCCCGGGGAAGAGCTCCGCTCCTCTCCTGACTAAGGTCCGAGCTAGGTGTGTGGATCGGTCGCTGAGGTTGAGGCAGAGGCAAACCCCCTGGGTTCCCTCTGCAAAATACCTTGGCGTCCTCCTCGATCGCGGCCTCACCTACGCCCCTCATGTCCGGGTCAAAGCCGGACAAGGGCATGCAGCACTCAGGCAGTTATACCCTGTCTTAAAATCCACTATGCCAACACACCTCAAACTACGCCTGTATCGGGCGATTATACCGCCCCTGATTCTGTACGGGTGCGAAGTCTGGAGATCAGCGGCTGCGACCACTATCAGCAGACTACCCCGCGTCCAGAACAGGCCGCTGCGAATTACCTACGATACTGGACGTAGATTCCCGTCCCATATCCTTCATACCTACTCCGGAGTGCCATACATTGTGGAAGTGGTGCGGGAGAGATCCCGTACCATCTACGGTAAGCTGGACTCCCATCCCAATAACCTGGTGAACACCCATGGCCGTTAAGACCATAAGGCTCCTCGTCACCGACCGAGTTACCAGTTGTTGAAAGATGCCTTGGGTAACCTGAACTGAACAGTACCACCTTCCCCTCACTCTATACCCCCAAGCCCAGAAACGGGCTTGGTGAGTCCCATACTTAGACATTAATTCCTTTCGCTCTAGCCTGTCAAGCGGACTGTGCTCAGATGCCTCCCAGGCAGGCGGAAGAGCGCAGCCAACACTGGGCGCACACCTCCCTCGGGGCACTAGCGCTCATTTAAGGCTAGATATAGCGCTGCTTAAGACAACCGCCTGCGACAGTCGACATTTCTTTTATACTGTCCAGATAAAGCCAACTAAGCGACTAGTTGCTGGGCAGCAAACACTCCGCCCAGGTAAACCTGGGCGACTCGCATCTTCTGCTGCTGGTCTGCACAGGAGTCAGTCATTAATTGTACTCGCGTGCGTGAAATAGCTGGTGAGCTGTGTCGATGATCTTGCAAGTTGTTTTGTGTATGTGACGTTATGCTGGACTGCTGTGTACGAAGCGTTTTTCTACGGAAATAAAGTGCAATTTTTGGTGTTTGTAATGTGGACTTTTGATTTCACGAACCCACAAAGTCACAATATTTTGAGAGCCATGATAAATTGCTCTGCAGAGATGGTTTAATTAAATTAGAATACCGATATGACAAATGAATTAGAATTTCTGGAGATTATGTTGAGAAATAAAGAATTGTTTTTAATTGTGAGGCCCAGGACTTATCAGTCGACCCTCGTATATATGCAACAGAAGGTTTTCATAAAATTCGAGCCAACGATATGAATTTTAAATGAAAAATTATTCACCAGTTTATATTTTAAAATGGCTCTAATGATTTGTTAGAAATACAATAAGCTTAATGAACTCATCTGTTTTTCTGGAAGCAAGTTTGGAACTCTTTGCAAACCTAAATGACTGTTGCATGATTGATACGTAAGTGATACACAAAGTCTTGCGACATAAAAATTGAAGATTTCCCTAAACCATTTAGTTTACTGAGGCATAAACCATTTCCGAGTTATCTCTCTCTCTCTCATTCTCTCTCGCTCTCTCTTGCTCTCGTGCCCATGCAAAGAGCATGGCATTTCAAAGCCATCAGATAAATCTGACTACCATGTTAGACGACTCTACCCTTCCCACATCTATGTGCAACCAAAGTGGATTTCAATTAAATAATAGAGACATGAGCTTCTGTAAGCGAAATGTGTAGAGAAGTGAGTGGAGAAAGCAATATGAATGAAGTACTGAAATAACAAATGTGTAAAGTCTTCTATATATTATGTTCATTTGTTTTCTGAGAGAAATCCTTGTGGTATTTCAAATCGATAGCAGCCTTCATTTAGCGTTTCTCTAGGTAAAGTGCTTCTGGCTTAACTGACAATAAAAGTTTTAGAATAAAAATATTAAATATATTGTATCTAACCAGCTATAGAAACGCAGTGTCTAGTTAAGAAATAATAAACACTGGTTTCAGATTCTCTGCGGGAACGTGAACTCTTCACGTGCGCACCGATTCCCCCCTTTACCACGCTAGAGTAAACAAAATGAATAACAAAGAAAATCACTTAAATAGAAACACAGGAAACAAAAGAAATCGGGGGAACATAATGGAGCAGTTTCTGTATGCCACAAAACAGAATGCGTTAGGTGTTTCACCAGCCTTTATTATAGCATTGTCCTTTTTTTCTGTTAAAAATGGATGAAAATTCCGGAGCGCAAAACAAGCACTGCAGAAAATGGCGGTCGGCAGTAATAAAAGAAGGCGTCGGGACCCCAGACTGCCAAAAGGAAAAAATGCTTTCACTTTACCGTATAATTTGTAACTCTTTTCTGTTCTTCCATTCTGCGTTGGAATGAAAAGGACCAGGAGTGGCGTTTAAAAATGGATTCGGCTGGCCAGCAGCAATTCGCTCTTTGCACCAGGAGTAATTAATTTTTATTAATGTTAAATGAAATAATTCTTCCAGCCAATCCAAGTAGTGTAAATCATTTCTGACCTTTTATATCAATGGAAACGAAGGGTGTGTATCGAAGAACATTAAGTTGAAAGAAATAGTGACCTTGTGCAGCTAGAGTTGTGGATGTGCCTGTTTTAGCTTCATATTAAAATTTAATTTATAGCACTAAGGAGTTTAATCATGAAGTTTCACATATTTAAGTCATGGGAGGCAAGTACTTTTGCAGCTAAGGAAAGGGAAGAATCCGAAATAGTTTTAAGAAATACAGACTTCAAGGAATCATTTTCACACTGATCTTACAATCGAAATGGAGTATTTAAGGGAAACTAGATGAAAAATAAAAGTACACGTGTTTAGGATTTCCATAGCTCCAGGTTTGACAGGAAAAGGTATTGATAAATTTGCATTACTTAATCTAAAATATCTAATTCTTTGCATACGTTGTAGATATTTAAAAGGTATTGAATGACAGAACTTATAAAAATGTGCTATTTGTGCCTTGCTTTTCTTTATTTTTTGTAGTCGCGAACCTCTGGGAAAGATCAAACGTAACAGCGGTCGATTTTCTCCTCGCTTCACGCAGTCTTGTTTGTTAGTTATTTTAGTGCTACCTGGGTCAGAGATACTTGTAGCTCCGTGTGGCAAAAGTTTATTATCCTAGTTAGCAGAAGACACCCTTAATCAGCCGTTTGCGGCTTAAAATCTCAATTCTTTTGCGGTAAATGAGAGCCCTATATGAGTAAATACAAAGACATGTTATTTGGATGGGTATTCACTATAAAAAGATACAGCACCATATGACACATCAGTGTGGCAGGGTATCTAATTAATAAATTGATGTTTGAAAAGATTATTGATGATGACAATAATTATGACGATAAGAAATGCCAAGAAAGTCAGTTACCTCTATAGGGCTTGACTTATTTAAAATTTACGAAGATGGTAGTGATTTTTTAAGTGTGTTAATGGTATAATTGAACAGACATTCGTAAATAATGAACAGAAGGTTTCAACTGTGTTTGTTAATATAACTGGATAAAAATAAAAAAAAAAAACATCGAATGAACTATGGGCACAATAGATTGTAGCTAACGGTTTTGGATCGAAAAAATAAGGTATCAGCGTTCTCAATGCCAAATCCGAATACCTCAATATTCAGTCGAAGATTTTATTCGTGCTCAGAACTGGAATCTAGTCTCAACCTCAACAAATGTACTCTGCAGCATTCGACGATCTTGTCTTTATTTACACTGAGCTAACATCGATGATGATGATGATGATGATGATGATGATAATGCCTGTACAAATTATTATTAGCACTTCCTGCAACATGTACTTCACTAACTCTAGCCACTTATTAGGGAATTAGTTAATACATAATAACTATTCCTTCTCACCGTCGACTTTCAGTAGGGTTAATTACTTCTTGTACCTATTGGTGATGTATATGCAAGCTGATGGAACCACTTGATAGGCAAAGTATTTCTGTAAAACTTCGTTCTTATCAGTATAGTTTCAAAACTTTTTCGTAACTGATCATGACGGTTACTTCTGTGTACATTGGATCCAAGAACGAATTGCCTCTTCTTTAAAAGAATATATTAGCAAACTTAATGAAAAGAAAACTATCATTTTAATAAGCGAAAATAACATAACGCTACAGTAAATGTGTTCTTGAATTTCTTAAAAAATGTTTCATTTTATTACGTTTAATTTTTTTGAAAATTGGTGAGATTTTCCAAAATGATCGTGTCAACTAAAAAAATAAATTTGAAAAGTGTTGAAATATCCATGGTGTTGCATAAACTGCAGAGATTACAAACGAGGAGGTGCCAAGTAAAACATTTTGTAATCGCTTTGATAAATACATATATTATATAAAAGGAAAATTATTGTTGTGATTCTGATATGATAGCATAGAAGTTACGTAGGGAATTCGCACATCGAAGAGATTCGTCTTTTGTACCGATGTCCCAAGTGGGACACCCCTGGCAGGAAGGATAAGGTGAGAGTAGACAGAGGAGGGCCGACCCCAAGGAGCCATGACAGAGCAGAGGACAGGATCCCAATCATTGACCAGTTTGAAACTCTTCGGCAGTCTAGTAAATCCGGGTTGCCACTTGCTGTGGTCGTGAAATGGCCCACTAAACCAGCTCGGAGACTAGAGACCACCCTTCCCGAGGACGAAACTGCTTACCATGAAGATATCAGCCTGCCATGCAGCGCCGAGACCTGACGACACTTCTAGCTTAAAAGAGACCATCATATGGGAGATGGAATGGAGGGACAGGAAATTCGGGGGATAACTTGAACCTACGCAGGATTCGCCTGGTGACCCGCCGAAACCCGCCAGGAAGCTCATGTCAGGCAGGTCAGCCACGGGAAGCGAAACCGGACCTCCCGAGTGCCAGAGCCATCCTTTCTGGTTCTTACGATGCTGATAAGCTTGAAATTACTCTTGATTTCTTGTTTTAGTGTTCAGATTTGAATAAACAAAAATTAATTCCAGTTTAGATCCCCACATTTTAATTGTGATAAAGCATACTAATATTCTTTTGGCAATATAGACTCTATGCATGTTTTCAATATGCTTTTTAGAAGGTATGCTTTTATGAAGGAAACAATTCATCAGTGTAAATAGCGATGCATTATTTTACAGCCAGTAAAATTAATTTTTCTCATTCTAATCACAAACAAAACTGTTTTATTACTGAGATTTGGTAATAAGTTATGCATACATTTTCTTAAATATGCTGTTGTAATATGATGGACTAACTTTTGCTTTTCTTTTCTTTTAGGTGAGTATTCATGAATCAACCACATTACGCTTAGCCAAGTAAAATTGTCTGCTATAAAGGTAAGCTCGAACTTTAATCAAATGCATTTTGATAATTTTTAAATAAAAGTTTCAAAACTTGCATTTATTTATAGTCTATACTAAAATATAAATTCTTTACAAAACTTATAATTTTTGCAACTTGGTTTACCTTCTGTTACGAATGTCATGAGTCTCTCGTAATTACAGTTTTGTAATTGAATATTGTGTACAAAGAAGTGCAAGGAATGATAGAGTTAGGACGTAATTTTGCAGTTCCTGTCTCCCAAGGGAATTGTTTTTGTTAGGCATTTCTTTTGTTTCCTCAAAAAATGCTGGTGTGCCACACAATGTTTTTCTTTTCTGAAATACTACCCATACTTCTTTAGACTTGTTTATAATACATCAATTCACAACTGAACCATTCGAAAATATTTTTAAACACTACTTTTTCAGACTAGCAGTTATTTATTTACTACAAATGTGTGTTCAATGTTTTAATAGTTACTTCATCCCAATTGGATAATTCTATCTTTGTCTTTTAGCAAGTAGTATTTGTTTCAGTGTCTTGTTGATTTATATAACTCAACATTTAGGCCATCAGTGACAGATTTACATGTTATGTTTTCTCATGCCTGATTTATTTTGTGTGTTAGTAAAAGGTTATTCATCTGTCTTAGTTTAATTTATAAATATTTTAGAAACGGGTGCCCCTGTGGGCACGAACGACACAAAATAGCTAAGATGAAATATTAGAATATGTATTTAAATAGACTATTACTGATTTTACTATTATTATTGCTTCACTGGAAATCACGTTTTGTATTGGTTTTGCAACTGTTATCGGCGTATAAATCACGTAACATTGCTTTCGAAATATATACTAGCTCTTAATTGCGTTGAGGTTCATTCAGCCATAAAGATAATTTATTCAGTTTACATTATTTGTATTTAAAGTGTTTCTATTTTTTATATATGTGTGTGTACAAACACATCGCAATGAGGAGCGAAATCATTTATCCCATTGAAGAGGAATCCTTGTGTGATTTATTATATGATCATAAACAAAAATGTGGCAAACGGCGAAAATTCTTCTTCCTAGCATCCATTCCAAAAATAATAAGCTATATGTCATACGAAGGGCTTTTGGCTTAGCATTTGAGAATGTGCAAAAGAAGAAAGATGATTATCACGAATGTACCTATAAGAATCGAAGTTTTTGCAAAGCGGCTCTAGATTAATAATAAAGCATTGTTGTGGACTTCCCTAAAAACGGTCTCCGCAGTAACATCCATTAGTCACGATGGAAGTTTCTTTAGTCTGCGCAAAGCTCTAAACTACCGAGATTTATGAAATTTATTTTTAAAATAACCACTCTTTGTGCCAAAGATTTCCTCGTGAAGAATTCATTTGGACTGTAAGCTTGGCTGGCAGAGCTGTAAGTACCGTTGCAGGTTGGAGCGCTAATATTTCATGACGGGCCCATCGCAGGTCGCGGTGCGGGGGGCCCGCCCGGTTTTTAGCGGTCCTGAATAATTGAAACGGGAGAAGGTCCAAACGTGCTAAAGCTGCCAACATGACGGAGCGAAGATAAACAAGTGCTTAACTAGATATTGCGCGATGTGAGCAATAGACGTAATTCTCTGCTCAATTATTAACGGTGGAGCAACCCTTTCCTATTTCGCTGAGAGGAGACGCAAAGCCTCATAGCGACGCGGGATTTACGATGGCCTTGTTTAATGACGGCTTCCATTGTGGTAATCGTCGCCAACGATCCGTTGCAACAAAGCACTTGCATCGCTCTGTTGGCAACAGCGATGCGGTGTTGCACTTTTCTCATCTCCCTATAGGCCCCGAAGCGCTAAGCCTAGCTTACGACAGATGTCATTCTCTTTGGTAATAGATGCAGTTTTTCACCAAGCAAATGTATGGTGGCTAAAATCAGGTCTATATGGTTACTTGAAAGGAAATCAAAACAGGTTTGTTTTTTGCTAAAGATTTCGTGCATCAGTTTCGGTTTGTGGAAAAGATTTAAGCGGTACTTGACTACAAATGTAAAAGCCGACTGAAACATTCAGTGTCACAGCTAGAATTTGAATCACGGATCTTTTTTTATGTCACGTCCTCCAGCATCAAGTCATGTCGGACGGTTAAATGATGCTCAAATGTGTCCAGGATCCTTGGAGCTTAGAGGTACTCGACATTCGTCTGTAAGAATAAGGGGAAACCCCGGAAAAACCTTATCCAGTAACCTACCCTCACCGAGATTCGAACTTGGGACCTCTTGAACGTGAGGCAGACATGCTACCATCTATGCTACCGAGGCGGGCACACGGATCTTCAGTATTTCATTACACACTCTAGCTGAGTTACAGTAACAATATGCAGGGGCCATTAAATTAAGTTGACTCAAAATTTTCCCGATTAACTACAAGAGTTCTCACTTTAACTGATTATTAGTTCTTTTAATTTATGTCCTCCCGTGTGGACGATAAATGGAATGGGTGAAATTATGCTCATATGATCCCAGGGGTCTTTAGAGCTTAGAGTTACCCAACACTTATCTTTCAGGATTAGGGAAACCCCCGAAAAAGCCTCATCCAGATAACTCACCCTGGTCGAGATTCGAACTCGGGACCTCTTGAACGTGAGGTTATTATGTGAACCGAAGTTGTCCAAAGTTAAGTCATATCGGACAATGCATAAAACTGGTGAAATGATGCTCAAACTGGTGCATAGTGGTTAGAGTTCTCCGAGATTTATCTTTCAGAATAAGAGAAAACAGCGAGAGAAAACTTAAGCAGGAACTTGCCCTTACTGAGATTCGAAATCGGGACCTCTTGAACGTGAGACACTCTAGCATCCACGCTACTGTGACAGGAAGGTTCAATAAAAATGAATATCTATTTACTTTTCCTGTTTTAGATGAAGGCAACTATACACACCAACTTTATATTATTTATAGTGAAAATGATCACAATTTACATAAAGTAAACAATAATTTATTTATGTTTATAATATGATATAAGGTTGATTATAGGAATTAGTGATGTATGGAGATCACAAGCATAATGCAGATTTTCGCTATGGTTTACCTAAACATGAAATATAAATTTTACGCAGTTTCATCGCAAATGCATCAAATGTGCGTCTGCATACTCAAACACCATATTTGTACAACAAATAATATTTTTAGAAGCGCATGGGAGAAATGTTAAAATAAATCCTTCTGCCCCAAGCAAATAAACAGCTATTGGGGAAGAACCGTGTCTCTCGGAGAGGCTTAATTCAAAACGCCATCTAGATATTGCATTTCTATGTTATTCTTAACGTTTTTTCTTCGTTTTCTGTAGATCGTAAATCATCTGTGTTGCCACACCCTTGTTCATAAAGGAAATAACTCATTCCAGATGCGAGATAGTAAATAGCCACTATGTAATGTGCATTATCTGAAAACGTAATCACCGAAGCGCAAAGAAGTATGTTACCAGCGTGCATAATTTATCAGCAGCTGGGTCGCTTGCGTTTTGTGTTTCATACTTATTAGATAGGTATGTAAACGCTGTCGAATAATTAACGTCATGATTAAAATACACTCTCACTTTGGTCGCCTCGCATTCTTGTTCAAAGATTTGTTTGTATCAACTTTTGTTTGAAGTGAACAATCAGCAGATCTTCTAAAAGTGTTTGTAAACATTTTATCTTCATTAAACTACTTAGCAACGTATCCAGGTACTAAAAGAAAATTCAACGAAGTACGAATTATATTGAGTTACTTATTTCTAAGGCTATACTTTGAAATTATTTCTCATTGCCCTGATACTGTGTTTTCGTTTGGTTTATTATTCCTACACGTGTCTTTAATCCATTTCTGTTTATGCTGCTTCTACAATAATCAGAAAAAGTTAATAGTTAGTCATGAACTTCATTATTTTATCTTCTGAAGCTTTTAGTGCTGGAGACAAGAATGCAGGGAAAGTAGAAAAACCTTAATTCCATAATCTAAAATTAATCAGTTTACCTTAATGTCTTTGTTATGTTTAGTTGTGACTAGGTAAGCATCTAACTGTAACTGTGATTTGAAAGTCTATTCAGGAGCCTTAATAGATCAGTTTATAAACTAATGGCTATCTGGTAAATAAGATATTCCTCTATATATGTAATCCCCTGTTCGTACCAGCATTCATTATGAAAGAAGGCAGTTGATAAGTTGCAAGAAGAAGAAAAAGGAGCATATAGTTCTTATATGTTTATATGGGTGTTTCGGCATGTAGTGGGCTTCACATTATTTTATTATTTAAAGTGTTAATGGACTACATAATATTGGCGTAACTATTTTAATTGACGTTTATTACGAACTAGGGGGAACGAAACTAGATAGTATTAAAGAGTTATTTCGAATGGCATGAGAGGCTTCGGTACACCAAAAGATCGTTTTATCTGGTGGCATCTAAATTACAATTTTAAAACAAAGAAAATTACTTTGATTTAATACATTTAATAAACTTTAGATACAATTACAATAAATAACATATTTACTCTTTAAGTTCGATTCAGAAGAGATGTTGTTGCACTATATCCTACTATATCCTACTATGCGTCTATTCCCTAACGAGGTTCACCAAGAAAAGAAAAAAACAAGCGCCACGCTATTTTAGCCTCGAGCAGAAAGCACGAATCTATCGTAGCTCCGGGTCCGCTAGCCATACCAACATCTACTTAATAAATAATGCCACAGAGAATAGACAATAGAGTATAGCCAATATAGCTTCACCAGAATATTATTTTATTTTATTATTAGTCTCTGGAATTTCCAAATTCCAAAGGAACAAATATGAATTCAGTTTTGTAGTTAGGGATAAAAATTTGCTGTTGAAACAACAAGCACGTTCATACAAGCATATTTGAAAGCGAGTGGAGATAATTAGCTTGGAAGCATCTGTCCCAGAAGTTTTGTTAACCTTCCGTTGGGCGCGTGAACTTTCGTGACGTCGTTAGTCGCGATGTATGTGCTGGATACATATGATGTTAATTGTGGTTTAGTATCTTGTTTTCAATTTTTTTAAACAAATGTACATTAATTTGAATCAGAAGCCTCTCTCGGACATAGTCATCCTGAAAATATTGACATCAAGGTCATCTGTTGTCCAGAAGTCGTGAATATTTTGCCGTCCTCTGCGTAACATATCAGCAAGGTATAAGGCAATAAAGGTTTTCATTTCTGTTATGTCTCTGCCTTTGCAATCGCTCACTATTTATCTTTTGTTTCGTCCTTTCCTGATATAAAAGATAAGTAAGTTGTATTATTATCACCATCACCATTACCATCATCAGTATCTTCATCGTTATCATATTTTGTCTTTTGTACTCACCAAAATAATAATTTTCATTTTCTAGCACTTTATTACTTTCCTCTTCATCAACATCATGATCGGTATCGGTGTTCACAGATCGTGTTTCAGTTATGTCTTCATATTCGGAAGCAGTTTCTACAAAATTACCCTCAATCGGCAGCTCATCATCGTCGAAAATAAGGCGATGTACCTCCTCCAAATCCTCAGGATTTTCTAACTCATATACTTGACTCATGTTCAAACCTATGATTCACAATAATAGAGAAATGCTCTCTCATTTACCTTGTTACAGCGCAACCACATACATCAGCATTCTCTAGCAATGATGTGGTTGGATCCGATAGCGGCGACAATGCGTAAAGTGAGTTGGCGCGATGTATCTGACAGGTACAACAAGCTCACACATGATGACATTTGCCTCGCTTCCAAACTTAGCATTTGAGAGAAATGGTTGAAACTTACAGAAAGAAATAACAAAGGTATGATGGAAGATGCGCTGGCTCGGTAAGCTCTTACCTCTATTTATTGTCACAAATATAAAGCAAACACAGGCCATGGATCTCACAGATACATGCGTGACTAACGTAGGTTAAATCGGCTATATATACGAGCGCTTCTTTAAAATTTAATCATCAGAGATGTCATCCTTCATTAGTGCAAGCTTGTGTGGAGATTATAACCTTGAAATGCAGTGGTAGCCTGCCATAAATAAATTAATTCAGAATTTCTCAGCCTTAGTGTAGTATACGTAACACCATTTGCCTACTTTCTGAGAATACACAGTTACAGACAGCTGTGTCTCCTCTAGTTGAAAATATCGCAGGCTTAAATGTATGTGGATTTCTCAATCACACTTTTGCACTAAACAGTGAGAACGTGATGAGAGTTATACAAATCCCTTCTGATGTTATTGCAAACCTCGATCAGAACTACT
Organism: Mantis religiosa; assembly: GCA_030765055.1. Taxonomy (NCBI): domain Eukaryota; kingdom Metazoa; phylum Arthropoda; class Insecta; order Mantodea; family Mantidae; genus Mantis; species Mantis religiosa. The sequence continues at coordinate 78,216,246 of CM060959.1, forward strand.
TTCATTTAGCACTCAACAACAACTGCTGCTCTTGTCTTATTCGTTTCGGTGCCCAATTTGGAGCAAGAATTTGATGGCACGTGAACAGCCCCAAACAAAGTGGAGAAAAACCCTTGCAAGAAGAAGAAGAAGCGTCTGGAGGTTACGATATGGTTAAGGGCGAAAAACGAATCTTAGAAACGGGATGAGAGGAGGGGGCAGAATATCGTTTCCTGGATTCATTCTTGTTCCATTTCCAGCTTTCTCTGTTGGCTGATTCCCTTGTTCTTCTTTATCCTTTCACTTTTCCAGTAGGCGAACATTCGTTCTACTCTTTCTTTGCTTCCTCCCTACATGGGTGATAGATCTGAGCTGATGCCAACACCTGCAGATGAAATTCATACATACGGTTCTTAAGAAAAAATAAAATAGAATTTGAGAGATACGCCTCAGAACTTTGCTCAAAGTAACACATCTGCAATAGGTTTCGGCAGACATAAAATTCTCACAAAAGAATGGAATCTGAGAAAAATATGAAGGTATCTATACCACCTCCCAGCTGCATTGAAAACAAATCAGCTATCTGTAAACCTGATTACAGACGCGTGCTTTACTGTCACCAACGTTTCTTTCTCTGTAGCTTTACCACGAAGGTACAGAAATGTCATATTGAACTCAACAATTTGTTATGGAGATTTCAATAAAATCTACTATTTAAGTAAAGAGGTCTTTGTTGAATGTAAATATAATCCAAATCCAAGAATTTAAATACCAAATCCGTAGTGATGGCTAGTAACTTTGAAGGAGAAAAGTTACATAAGATTATGTCCCTCCCAAACATTTTTTTTCTAAGGATATAACGGTTTTGCTTAAATTAACCTGAGGTAATTACATAAGGAGGAAAATGTAAATCTTGAAATTGCTAGAAATTGCCTTTGAAATCTTAAATGCATTTAGTATAATTTCGCGAAATAGGAATGCGTAATAGGCAAAGAAGTTACCAGAGGAATATTCCAGATCTCGTTGTTACGTATATAATTTGTACTAAAACCCTTTCGAGGTTACTACCGTTCTTTAAGCGTTTCATGTTGTATATTCAGAATTTATGCGTTGAAGTTTATAACTCTTCCTTTTTATTATTATTAATTTTTTTGTACAAACAAATGTTTACTTCGACTGATGCATTTAATGAGACATCTCAACATTGCTAAGCATAATCAGGCTATTGCAGTTTATTTGAAACTATTTTTAGGCAAACAAGTATTATGAATAAGCTCAATATGATTAAAACAATCTTTTAGCATGGATACCACAATACTTAAGTAAAATGTCTGAACAAACCAACCAATGTATGGACCACATATTTTACTTTTTATTTTCTTTCTATTCTGCGAGTATTTTACAATCAAATCAATAGTACTCTAACACTATAAGACTCATATTCTTCTTAAAGTGATTTACGAACCTCATTGTGCGGAAACTCAATGCCTGTTTTCCCCAGGTAAATAATCTAAACTTGAACCTTGTGTAGGTGACAAAATTTGACCAATGATCTATAAAGAAGTTGATTATTTTTAAATACAATTCCCACTAGATTTATCGTGGTTTTTCCCAGCCTCATATCTCAGTAGTGCAAATCACGGCATTTAAAATTTAAAAACTAAAAACGATATACAAAAAAATCTGAGCACACTAAGAAATTTAAAAATTGGTCTCTACTAACGTAAACAATGTAAATATCCGAGGATAACACTAAGGTTAACTGTATAGTATATTTAACAAATCATGGATTTTTTAAATGTTCTGTTTTCATATTGGTTATATTAAATGATGGCTGGGGATTCAATCAGGTCTGAAGAAACATTAAATACTGTTTCGATTAAAAGAAAGATAAGCTATGTTATGCTATGGTCCAGGTAATCATATTCAGTAATGTTTGTATTACATATCTCCTTGTTAATAAAACGATAATTCCAGCTACAAATGACTTTGAAATTCCCTCTACATGATCAAGAGAAGAATGGAGAAGAAATAATCTCGATTTACCCTTTGAAAAAGCATAAGCATTGCAAAACTCAAACCAATACCAAAGAATGTCTCAAAAATATTTAGCACCACAGTAAATATGTTATGTAAATTTTGCTTCTTTACAAAATATGTATTTTATGCAATTCGATTTTGTGAATCTCTTACGTAGTATACCAGTTCTTCAAAAGTCACCCAGAATGAACAGAACTGCGAAGGATAGTTCTAGAAAATATATGGTCCCTCATTCTCATTAAAATATTTTAAATATATTGTACTTTTACCAAACTCACTATCAATTTTACGTAATATCAAACATTTGAAAAATTGTCCTTCTAAAAGTTAGATGATATAAGTCAACTTTCTTTAGTCTTTATCTAGAGTCCTTGGAGCAATCCTGTAAAATTTCTAAAGAATATTTTATTAGACTTCAGTACCTTTCCTGTCTACTATATGCATAGTGGAGAAAGTAAAAGCTAATTTACACTACATTTGTTTCCAATACTGCCGATATCAGCTGCTTTGTATTGAATATTTTCGTAAACTTTCTGTTACCGTGATAAATGGAACTCAAATGGTTCAATATTAAAACTGTGCTGCTTTTACCGGGTATTAGACTATTATGTTAAATATTCATTATAGGTTCATTATTCTAAGGTTTTCGTATGTTCATGATGCCACCTTGAGTTAAAACTTCCCAAGTCCTGCTGTAACTTTTGATTGTTGTAAAGTATGTCTGCGAGCTTAATAAAGTTGCGGCATTACTTTGTTCTCTTACCAAGAAACTTTTTAGAAGGGTAAGGGATAATGAACAAGCTTCAAACTTTCCTAATAGTTTTCCCCACACTTTGAATCTGTGCAATTTATTTATGATGAAGTACGGCTTTTAGTATGAAGTACGGAGTCTAGATGAAACAAAGATTCTCTCTTAAGACTTCTTCAACATGTTCTTTATTTATGATTTATATTCGCCGCTAATCCCTTTAAGCTCAATAAAACGTAAAACAGGAGTTAAGCATTGTTTAAAATGTGTTACCTGTAAGTATGCATAATCTAGGGTGATACCTCGATTATTGCAATCTGCAAAGATCCCTTCAGGAGGCATGGAAAAAAGTAAAAGAACTACACTACGTAGGCCACGAGAGTGCTACAGATATCCAGACTGTCTTGCTGGAGTTGTCTACAGATATAGATGAACGACCTTTTAACCAAGCAGCCCTTTGTTGTCAACGAGGAATGATCTTCAATTTGAGAAACTTTCCGCCACCGCCATACACCACGAAACTTGGAACACATAAAAGATGAGAATGCAGGGAAAGAAATAGAAACGACAAAAGAAGAAAGAAAAAAGAAAAGAAAGAAAGAAAGATTGTGGCATACGAGAAATCACCCAGAATTCACCTACCCCAGGAAATACCACTAAACAACCACGATCGTGGGCACGTTAATGCCAAGCTAACTCACCCGTTGCTGTGGTTCTGCTTTAGAAACCGTTGTAGCATATAGCCCCTCCCATATAGTACTCTATATGTGAATATTTGTATTTTAAACTCGGTTTTAATAACCTTTCCAAACAAAGACGTCAGTTTTTAATCTTAGAATGCTTTTAATATTTAACCTTTGGTATTTCTATAGCTTTACATTCTCAAACTTCCTTTCCTATATGGTTTTAAAGACCTTATGCTTAACCTTTAAATCTGGTTAAACTTTAATATACCTAAAAGGGAGGTGTGGAAGCAGGTGGAAGAAGAACAAATTGCTTAAGGTTAGCTGATATTATAGCAAGAAGAGGTAAACTTCAATTTTTTCATTAGAAAAGGCAAATAAATATTGTTTAGATATTTTAAATATACAGGTAGTTTTGAAAGGACCGAACGAATACAGCCGTTTCGTAGTTTATAACTTAAATAGTCCGAATTTTAGTGTCGCAGCTTCAAATTTCTCTTACGCATAATTTTATGCAGCATTAAATATTAAAATATTTTGTGACTAGGCAGCGCAAGAACCACTGAAGTGCGATCCTCAAAAGTTGTTATTGGGACGCGCCGGCCACGAAAACAAAAGCATTACTCCTTGCTCTTTAACAGTGACCCTAGCCTCGATTTCAGGTCATTTCAGTTACTCATTTTGCTATGGTATTAATTGTACAGTACTTTCAACCAGTTACTGTAAAAGCAACAGTTTCTTTTTCAGCTACAAATGCTTTATTTAGTATTATTAAACACAGTGAAATAAAATGCATAAGGCATTTAGTGCTGGTTAAGTTTATCTACAATTCTTTGATATTGTTTTCTACTCGTTTAATCATCTAATGCTTCCATCCTGAATCTCACGAGCTTTATCTTCACTCAAGAAAGTTTAAGTTGCGTATCTCGACCAGCTTATTTGCCGTTATCGACTGTTATAACGGAATGTTGGAACACATTAAACACCCATAAATAAATAAGCAAAGAATATCTTCTTTATTGCGAGTTTATAAGCCGAAGAAATTCTAAATAGTATCAAGCTACCTTGGAGTATTGCCGGTATGTTTACAAGTAGGTGTGTGTGTGTGTGTGTGTGTGTGTGTGTGTGTGTGTGTGTGTGTGTGTGTGTGTGTGTGTGTGTGTGTGTGTGTGTGTGTGTGTGTTTCACATAGGAGCTGAGAAACTACGTCTATATATTTGTTCGGTGTCGTTTCGAAACATCCTGTATAAGCTAGCAATGGGTAGGGTCTTTGAAAGAAAATGAAATATGTTCTGTGTAATAGGAGAAACAAGGTAGATTTTTTTGTGTGTGTGTAATTTACGTCCTCCAAAGGTAAGTCATACTGAACGATGAATGAAATGCGTGCTTTCCGTGGAGTATATCATTTTAAAATTAAATGAGAGAGGAATCGCAATTAGGTAGATGTTAAATGTAGATATGAGCAGGATAAGGGCTTACGAAATAAACAAAAGAGAATTGATAAATTGCCTGCTAAATAACATAATAGAATTTGCTAGTTAAAAGTCATGATCGAAATATCCAAGTCTGCAAATAACATCAAATGAGTATTGCCACACCCCAGGATTGGAGTAGGGACTGGGGTTGTAGCGGGAAGTTCAGAAGGTAGAGCAAGGATGGGGTAGTTGAAAGAAGGGTGGAAGAGACAACTCTTTGTTTCCTCACATGTTACTAAACCGTTTTTAATAACTAATGTTTAGCATAGAACCCACCCAAAAGCCTTGAAGAGGCATTGCTCAAAAGATTATATTTGAGACATAACTATTTTTTGGCGCTTACCTCCGAGGATATTTCGGTGGCTTGGTGAGCTGAAGATCCGGCGTGGCCTCTCGACCGCAACGATACACTTTAGACTCTCCCGCGCTCCGACTACCACGGCTATATCTATTAACGGCCAAACTCAAGAGAAGGGGACCAACACACGTTGAACCTAGGGACTTTTTCCATTTGATCAGCAGAAAGGCTTCTGGAACATTCCATCTGCCATGTTGGTTTAAACCTAACGACCTGCTGATCATCCATTACTAACTACCGGGTTCAACGTCTAGAGTTTCTGCGTTTAGCATTCCTATGTGGTTAATGCTCTGAAAATTTAGCAAACTACGGGTTTGACGTCCAATGTTTCGCTATGAGGTTTCTAGATCTTTACTTCCACAAATTTATAATTTCAATTGTATAAAGAAACCCTATGCAATTAAGATTTCAAATAAATTCCTAAAATAAATCAAGTTCCTTCACCTCACCAAAGCATACGCGACAGTATTAACATATATCTCATGTGCTGAAAAAGGCGAAAGCAAAATAAAAAAGTATATAATAATTTATTAATAAAATAGTTGCCTTTAGGCAAATTATGTATGTGTGCGTGAGAGAGAGGGGGGAGGCTGGAAGTGAGAGTAATTGTTATAGAAGAGTAAATAAATAAATTTCTTCCAATTCTTAAATATTTCTATGAATTATATCAGGCGTTTCTTAGAGAACAGACATCTAAATTAAATCCCATATTAGAGCTGTAATTAAGCACAAATAAAACTCCATACATACCTGCTTATTGTGATTTCTTTAAGAATTTGCTTAACCTAAGGTTGTTAGTCAGAAGAACTAAGAAAACTATTGGAGTGTGTTCCAAACTTTATTATTATGTCGACTAACAAACCCTGTAGCCTTTCCGGTCCAAGGCCTACCGCCCGGGCACTGCATGACTCACTTCCCTCCGGGAGGATTGGACATCGTCAGCCCCTGATCCCTCCTGGCCGATATATGGGGCCTTCTTGACCATGTATGTTGATTGCACCTCAAAACTGGCATAATGAAACACAGCACATGTTATTTATATCATTTACGGACGCTAGAGTAACCGTGTTGCTGCAGAACCAAGTCAGATGTGTTCAACTTTTTATTTCTCAAACTCCGTAAGTTAAACTTTGCCATTAATTCGAACCTTTTATACTTTGCACTGGTATTGGTATAACAATTTGCGCATTCAATGTAATAAAGCTTTGCATATTTAAATAGTTTCTTCCCTTACTGAACGTTTAGTATGCATTAAATCAGCTTTTTAATTCCTACCAAAAACCGAAAGAAATTATGGTGCAGAGGTAAAACAAAATAACAGTAATAATACATCACGCATGTATATTATATGACATATACTTTGAGATACTGGCAGATCATTTCAATTTTTATACATGGATATCCAATTGTTCACTCATAGTACAGATGTAACTTAACTCTCCGGAAGTTGTGTTCTTGTATAACAAATACGTTCTTGCATGTTCCCAAATCAATCGTAGGCTCCCTTTAGCTTTGTACCTTCCTGTTTTTGACTTGGCATCATCATGTGTACTGAGTAAAATCGGCATGTGACAAGCGTTGATTGTCGTCACAACAAACGTACATTGATTCACCGTGTCAAAGTAATTGCCATTCACGTCATTGGCCGGGCTAGGAACACACGCACACGCAAGTGTGTTGATGTCACATCCAATTTGCGATAAGCAGTTTCTCTCCCATAAAATGGAGTTTCAAAAAATAGACCGGGCTGATAGGTTTCGTGGCAAAGGGAAGGGGAAAAAAGGCAAACTAAACATAGAAACGAAAAGGTGTGTGGCAATTTGCTGCGCTGATCCGTTTTGTATCATTAAAGGGCTTTGGATTGAAAGGAACAAAGGCTTACTCCGGGACAGAACAAATTAGGGAATGTATACAAGCGTTATAAAGGATACACACTTGTTTACAACAGTTTACAATAGACATTTTAAGAAACAGTTGATTCAATGCACTAACTGTAGTACCATTTGTTTTCTTTTACGGCTGGTCAAGCTTACATAAGGTTTAATAAGACGAAAAACGACAGAATAGAGAGTTTTAATTAATATTTTATGTAACATTTACACGAGTTTTTCTAAAAGCTACCATTTATCTTTATTATCTTCTCCATAGCAATCTTACAAAATTTTGTTGTCTATATTTGATGATTGGAATGGTATTTGGCTAAACCGTGGCATTGCAAATTTTGTTTTTACGGTTTATAAATTTGTATTACATAAAGAACTTCAAACTATTTATCTTAGTGTATTCAAAACTAGGGTTACAGTCACGTGACTATCTGATTGCCATTTTCTTGGAATACAGTGGGTTTAATATTCAGAAAGCAACATTTCTGGATTTTTATCAATTACATAAGCCTGCAACTTGCAACATAATTCTTTTCGTCTTTTCTATTCCCTTTGATATAGATTTTTTTTAATTTACCTCTTCCAACGTTAAGTCATATCGTACGGTGAATGAACTGGGTGAAAATGATGCTCAAATAAGTCTAGGGTCCATGGAGCTTGGAGTTACCCGACATTCGTCTTGAAGCACAAGGTAAAACACCAGAAAAAACCTTATCTAGGTAGCTCACCTGACCGAGATTCGAACTCGGGACCTCTTGAACGTGAGGCAGACATGCTACCATCTACGCCACTGAGGTGGGCTCTTGATATAAATGGTACATTTTATCGCGTGCCGTTTCTTCCTTTGCCACTCATCATTAGTCACAGTAAAGCTTATAATATCCTCAATGAGGTAAATCAAACAAACAACAGTTGAAAAAAGGTATTTATGTATTTATTCCAGAAGTACATTGGCGGAATGTGTTCATACTATAAATATTGTAATCAATTGCAGGTTATTTTAGCAACACCTTGATACTATGGTGGATAAGCATTCACTGCGGACAGTGGTGGTATTTATACAAATACATTGACCATTGTTTTCATTGCCGACGTTTCAAGTGTTGTTTATTTTTTTTCTTATTCAATTTTCTGGTAATACTATCCATCTTTCCGCAATGAAAGTATAAGGAAAACCTAATTTTGGACCTCTTCCTATGTCAGTGAAAGTTACTGCTCTTTTTAAATGCACTTTTATCACTTTTCTATATATATAGGCCAAATATCAAACGAAGTCTGCCTCTTAAACCACCAAAACTAGACACTATTCTGCAGGTATTTCAAACAGGTTTTAGTAATTTCAAATATGACATTGCATGATAGAGTTACATATAATTTAGTTGTTCTCAGCAGGTGTTATTATCTATAGAATCAAAGACTTCATACATGCATTGCGTTACCCTCACTTATTCCAAACGGGGATGGCCTTTGCATTATTAAACGATTTGAATACAACAAATACATTTGTTATGCAATTCAAAATTACTGAGAAGGCAAGAAAAAGCAATTATGGCACACTAATATAATTTTTCTACTTTTGTAAGATCGCAAACATACCTTAAGTATTATAGAAAGTTTTAGAAATTATTCATTTTTCTACGGCGCATATCTACCTAGAAATTATTTGAAATGTAGATAACGGCAAATAATTTGTTACATGTCGTAACAACATTCAAATATTCTTTAAGGCTCGGAAGATACAATTAATAAAATCTTAACAGTAGCTGTTGCAAAGGGAAAGAAAAAATTGTGGCACTCATACAGCTTTCTCTATCCAGTGCAACGGGTATGTAAATTGTAACATTAGATTAGGATTACGACTACTTCGGAGGGGATTCGGCACCGAAAGCTGTGCTTTATTGTACCTAAGCCCCAAGTGGGGCATCGCCGGAAGGAAGGATGAGGCGAGAGGAGACAGAGGGCGCCGATCCAAGGAGTCACCCAGTGCAGAGGGCAGGGTCCATGCTGTTTACCAGTTGGAAAATCCCTGGCAGGCCAGCACAACCGGCATTCCACCCGCCGTGGTCCGGAAATGGCTCATCAGGTCGGCCCGGAGACCGGAAACTTTCCTACTCAAGGAGGAAGTGTTTTCCAGAATCATATCATCTTGTCATGTAGCGCCGAGACTCCCACCGACACTTCTAGCTTGAAAGAAACCACCAGGTAAGAGATGATATGAAATGATAATGAAATGAGACAGGAAATGTGGGGAATATAATTAACGTACCCAGCATTCGTCTGGCGACCCGGGAAGATCCCAGAAGAAAGCATGGGGCATGTAGGTCGGCCACCGGAATCGAACTCGGCCCTCCCGAATGCCTGCTACAGACGAAACGGCCTAAGCCATCTCGCCAGGTGACATTAAATTAAATAATATTTTTGATAAAAATAGCGTATATTCCTATACTTTATCAGGCTTCAGACTGGTAAGTTTAATATTCTGCTGTGATTCAAAATGATTCATTCAGTACTCTCAAATCGAGGTGAAAGCCTTCAGACCAAAGGGAGTTGCAGCAAAAACATGAGGTCCTCTTATTTCTAGCTTTACCCGAGGTTGAGTTAGGTTCAATGAGTGAGTATTTGAATTCTTACAGGTTTTCTTCCCAAAAGCACCAACCGCCGTTCTTTAACTTTAATCAATTTGGAAATACTCTAAATTTAATTTCGCTATATAAAGTTATCACCAAGATGTTCATTCCTGCAAAACGTTTCTACTCATATTTTATGTTCTCAAATTGTCACATCTTAGGCTTGTTAGTCTTTTTCAAATTTTCTTGTTAACGTTTATCTGTTATCATATATTTGTTTTAACACCTGTATGAAATTTTAAATAATAGAACGTGAAAATAAGCGTTAGTCTAGGATATTTAGATACTTATTTGTAAAATAACCTTAAGACATAGAACTCGTGATTTTGAATTTTTCTGGATAACTTCAAAACCGCGCATTGAATTTCTTGAGTTAAATTTTGTGGATAAATGTTCATTGAGTGAAGCCTCAAAATATGAGCATATACCAATAGATAATAGAAGATTAATTAATAATAATTGCTGTTTGAAAGAAAACATAGCAAAAATGGTGATCCTCCTATCATACATAATTACAGAAATATTATGAAATAAAATCTGTATATCTTATTCAAAGTTGTCAGAACGGTATCTATAATAAGAAAATTTCAAAGAGTCTGTTTACATTTTTATCATAATTTTTACATAAATAGTAACCGATGTTCCGAAACATACATTCTGTAAGCAGTGGGCTTATCGAACGCGCCTGAGATAATGGTGAACCACCATGTCACCGACACTGTAGCGATCCTTTTTACCAAAAAGTGACAAAATGGCGCAGCATGATTCAATAGAATGACGCTGCGATGATGGACTTGATGTCAGTGGCAGTGACGTCAGACTGTGGCGAGGGCGGACTGTCAAACAAGCGGAGGGTGTGAGTGTTTTGTCAACACGCCGTGGCCCACTCTGATTTATTATCAATGTGTATTCAGGAGGCCTTGCTCCGTCAATAGCGCGCGGGGACATCCCACAGTTCACTCTGCGTGCCATGATGGATTGCGGTCGGTGGGCATCTTCTTGCTCCAAAATATTGGAGATTTTGACAACTGAACATTTCACTTTGTTTACCTGGCGATTGAATTTCCCGTTCTTTGAGATTTCATCTCGCCAATGCCACCGGTTTTGTTGAACTATCCCTCACAGACCCAAAGATGAGTCAGTGTATTCGAAATATTTGTTGCACTCTGCTTATATTTCCACAATTTCCTTTCAGATATTCTGCTAAAATATCGATATTTGTATAACAACTAAACTCTGACGTTTTTTCGTTTGCTCTTATAAGTGACCCAACTCAGTTTGAATAATTTAAAAATATTGAAAATATAACGTTAAGTATTCTTTACCGCGATATTTAATTGAACCAGGCTCAATCTTACATTGAAAGCTCTGTCTACTTTCTGTACATTTATTTATTCATTAATTAATTTCTTTATGTATTCATCCATTCATTCATTTTACGAATTTGTTGTAGAATGTGCTGAACCTAATGCTCATTCGTCTACGTTTTCATAAGTCTAATAACATGAACTTTTAGTCCTGATTAAGCTGCTTTTCTTGACACAGCAGGTTTGTGTCTGTATGCTGAGTAATTTGTTTATTAGCGTATTTAACTGCCTGTAAATAATTTTTTTGCTATAAAAGTCCAACAGCTTTGCTGTCGCAGTGGTATAGGTCATGGAATTTTTAAAAATATCTCAAGAAATGACGAAAAATGACGTTTACGAATCTTCAGAGTTATTATTCTAGCTTCAAAAAACATACAAGAATTACTTTCTATAGAAAATCAGGAAAAGGTAACAGCTGCTGGGATAATTATTTATCAGTAAGTTTCCATATCAGGCTAAGACTAGAAATTCAGCATTCAGAGTTCATTTTGTGATAAAATATTACTGTTTGCACACCGATTACGCCAAACATGTTTCCAGGCTTCTCTATAATTTTAGAAATAATTTTACTGAAGTTTTGATTATAATTCTATTAGCTATATAAATTTTATATCATGCTATTTTAAGAGAAGTGAATTAAGTTGGAATTTTCTTATTCATGAATATATGGAGAGTCACTGAGAGAATTGTACTAAAATGATAAATACTGACTTTGGTTTCCTTAAGAGGGAGATTTTCTTTAATTTACGTAATATTGGACGATAAATGAAATGGGTGAAATGATGCTCAAAAGAGCCCAGGATCCATAGACCTTAGAGTTACCAAGTATTCTTCTTTGAGTAAGCGGAAAACCAGAAAAAGCCTTATTCATATAACTCAGCCTGACTGAGATTCAAACTCAGGACTTCTGGAACGTGAGGCAGACAGGCTACCATCTACGCTATAAAGGCGTTGAAAGTCCTGTCTCTTGAATGTTAAAATATAGCTTTTGAGATAATGTGCTATGAATATAGCAGATTTATGATTTAAGACCAATGTTTTTAGAAGTTATATATCAATGAAGTCAAAAGTGATTGATCTGGCAAGTTTATTTATTAAGAACAATTGGAGTATTATTTTAAGTATACCATAATTGTGTCTAAATTTATCAGCGATTCGTTTTAAATAATAATCAACCGCCTTATTAGGACAAAGGCGAATCATAAGAACCATTAGATTTTATTTTTATCTTACCAAATTTAATGGGACCTTATTTAATAGTTTCAAAGATAACGTCAGAACAGCAACTTTTACTCTTACATTTTGCACATGGCTTGGGAACTCATACCTGATTTGTAGGGTGTCTTGCTTTCTTTTCTTTCGTCGGTCTTTCTTTATTTTTTGAGGTAATTAATTTTTCGAAAATACCTGTGAAATAGAGGTTATGCTTGCAGTAATAAAGTCAATGGCAAGTTAAAAAGCAATTTCTATTTCAAAACACTGTGAAGAAAACTAAAAATCTTATTTTTGGCTCTAAAATGTATTGTTCATACAGCTGTCAGCGCTCTTTCTCTATGATGTCAAGTAATAGTTTGTGACAAGGTAGTTTTGAGAGTAAAATACGTGCTACATAGAAATATAATAGTTCTGTGTAGTTACATCCCCCATGAACGCAATAAAGCAGCTGTGTCACAAAACAACTGCTGTGCTTGACTTTGTTAGTAACATGTCTTGGGGTGTAAACAGGATGTGTAATAGAAAATCATAAATATGTCGGCAGCAGCTTGCGCGTTCTGACTCGGCGAGTCTTGACAAGTAAATCTTACTCGACAAGAACGTGGCGACAGCCTGCCCAATCGTTGCACGCAGCCCCTCAGTTTCAACAAAAATACAATAAAAAGGAATGTAACTCCCTCAGGAGAAGAGTCCACAGGGATACAGAGTATCATCTCTTTCACAGTAGAGCGAAGACAAATGCAGGGAACCGAGAGCGCGTAATCTCATCAGTGTGTGCACCTTTCAGGAAAGTCGAGCTGTGGTCTAAGTTTTGGTACTTTACTTGCTATTTGCTCTTTTTTTCAGGGGTAACAGTAAAATTACTGGCGTATAACATCGATTATTCATTTGAAAAAAAATTAAATTGCCACTATAGACTTAATAGAGCAAAAATGGAAATGAATTTCTAAGCAAATGAGAAACTTGAAGCACCTGTGAGCACATTAAATCATGCAAAGAAGAACATGCTGCATAACATCGAATTAAGTTAACGAACATTACGAAATATTTGATTGGTATGACATTATTAATTTCAGATAACATTAAAGTGATTTCTTGAAAGGATAACTTAATCACGTATTGCAAAGACTATCATTTGCATACTGTCTACCAACCACAAGAAGGCAAGCGGGGCCTGAAGATGGAAAGGGGTTTGAATGTTTATCTGCTGTTGTAGTGGTTCGATGGTGCCAAATTTAATGCTCATTTCAGTAAGTGCAGTGATGCGTAGTTTATGTAACAACACTGTGTATTTCAGGTGAAACTAGCATCTTTATCATATCCAGACGGTGAGCATATTTAACACGTGGACAGCAAAATTAATTGCATTACACATTACTCTATCTTGATTTCTTGTGTTGATTGGATAGTACCGCTTGACGTTACACCAGTGTCCTAACGAAAATTTTAGACATTGTTCCTCAAGGGCCTACATATTAGTGCAATGAATTTTATATCTTTAAGATAATATTTCTGTTTAAGATATTGAATGGTGGCTGCATAGGTCTGCTGCTTTTCTCTGTGAACTCTCCTACGTTGGCCAGTCTTTTCAAGACTTATATAGTATTACATACTATTTTTAGAAAGCGAAAAGAGGACTAAAAGTGATTTAAAGGAATAGTGAGACGGAAAAGTTTTATTACACTCTAAAAGATATTGAATTTAAATTCCAAATTTTGCATGTAACCGAATTTTCAAATTGAGTTGCGCTTCTCTCTCTTTCTGGCTATCGTACACATTTGATATGACAGGCTTTTTTCAGCTCTTCTCAGATACCTAAAGCTGAATTTCTAGAAAAACCCTTATAGAATTTTTGGGTAAAACTCAATACTTTGTTACTTTCTGTAAATAGGTGATAGAAACTTATGGTCGAATGCCATCCAGTGGATGTTATTACTTATTTTCCTGAAATTAAAGCATTTATAAGAACTAAGAAAACGAAATAAGAAACATTTTGACACTTCATAGATGCACTGAAACCAATTTCCAGAACGTTCTTTTTGTCCTAGCCATGTTAATGGGTTTCATAATTATTATCCTCTCTTTCATTGGCCAACAGCTGTAATTTTGGTGAGGTGAGAAACAGGCGTCTAAGCTTTTCCAATTTACAGCAGAGGAATTCTTTTTCTAGCTCTGAAACTCTTAAAGAAATACACAAAACGTTCTCAATCTAAGAGAATCCTAAATGAAGCGCAGTGTAGCTCTATCTGGAGCATCGTCCTTATTTTTTCCTCATACTTTTAGATTCAAGAAACGAATCGACCCTTTTTCACAACCGTCCTCTTTGCGCAGGCCAGCAGATAAAAGCATAAGAAGGACCATAACAAAGTTTGTCACGTAGAGTAATAGTTCCCGTTGGCAACACGAGATAGAGTGGCGAATGTTCAATAGCCATGAAGCTGTACCGTGATTATGGACCAATAGCAGCACAGACGCTCCGTATTATCTTTTATAGCTCCGACTTTACGTCTCAGAGATCTCAAGAAACGCTCGGTGATGAGCAGAACAAAAGAAGAACCTAACTGCTGGCACGTTTTTGGAAGCACGCATCATTTTAATGATAACTTTCACAAAAAATATGCGCTCTCAGTCTCAGGAAAGCTAAGTACTCCACGAGTGAAAGTTAAAATCACCCCATAAATGTTATACTGAATAGCCAATGTGAAAAATCTTCATAGAATTGAGTGCCACCGCCACCACGCCCACCCCCACCACCAGGCTTGCGTCCATCGCTTGTTTACAATTCTGCAAAATTATAAATAGCTTTCAGCTTTAAAATATGTTAAAATATAATTTATTTAATTAAATAGCTTTGAAAATAAATGCTGTTTCTTCCAGAGGGTTTGATTTTGATTGCGCTAATTTAACGTTTCGCCTAATTTTGTGGTTAGGCATTCTCTGTTCAATAAAATGCC
This sequence comes from Mantis religiosa, assembly GCA_030765055.1. Lineage (NCBI taxonomy): Eukaryota > Metazoa > Arthropoda > Insecta > Mantodea > Mantidae > Mantis > Mantis religiosa. Next base: position 78,231,575 of record CM060959.1, read on the forward strand.
ATCAATTTTTCAATAAGCGGCGATGTTAGAATTTTTTAAACAGAGATTACTGTATTTTTATAAAATAAAAAATTATTAATGAAGCCCTTGAAGTAGTCGATGTAAATTTTAGTTGAGCTTTGAAGCTTATGAATAGGGCTCGGATTTTTTTGATAGAATATGCCTTTATTTTAGGTTACTTATATGCTTAAAATAGTTTGTTTTAGGTATATCTTGATTAAAATAGACTTTTTAAAATGTTTTGTTTATTTATCAGTAATTATACTCAAAATTTGCCTTTTCTGCTGTTTATTTGTAAGAGTTATTCAAGACTTACCGCACAAAAGAATAATTTTCAAGGATATTCATCAAAGAACGTATCAAGTAGAGTTTGCTGTTTGCTTTCTAGGTTATATTTTTCAATACAGTAGATAGTTACATTCATAACCAAATTTTCTGGGATAAACGATTTCTATTATCACGTAAGACGAAAGTTCTTTTAACAGAACATGACGTCATTAGAGCATAGACCATTGACACCAGTGCAGCAGGTTCTTGGGGCAGCTTTCCTGTATACTTTTTCCCCTGCAATAGTTTTTTATGATTTTCTTGTCTTAAGAACCAGGATTTCCTTTAATAATCTTCTGCAACTTCGAAAAACATGCATGTCCTACTGTTTCAGGTATTCTTTATGTCGAAACATTGTCAGTGATAGAGTATCTTTCAGTGATTAGATTAGATTGTTATTGTGCATATTCCAGAATTTTTCAATTTACAACTTTAGGCTACATTTATTTGTCTTTACATTGTTGCTACCTTGACTTATATGACACTGGTATTCTGCTCTGCCAGGTAGCTCTTAACCTTCATACCTCCTTGTTACTTAATTAGTCCCATTCTTCGTCTTCATCTTCCTTTCTTATATTCTTTACATTTCTGGCCATTTTTTTACTTTGTGCAAGAACTCACCAATACTTATTAAGTTCTTTTCCTCCTTTCCCATTAACATTTTATAGCTATTATCCTCTTCCCTACTTTCTCCCATTTTTCCTCCCAAACCTTTTTCTCCATATTGCAACATCCCCTCATTCTGTTACATAGTGTTGTATGCTTTCTGTTCCACCACACATTACAAATTCCCTCTTCCCCAACTCTTCTCCCTCTTATAAATATTGTTCCTTTTCTCATCCAAGCTAACCCTTCTCTCTCTTGCCTATTGCAGTAATCTACATGCTTCTCGTCCCCAGTTTATTTTTATTTGCTTGTAAAATTGTAATGATTTCATATTTTATAGACTTCTCCATATTTCCTGCCTTTCTATATCGTCTATTCTGCATTTTCCTAATTTACACACATCGCGTGTATTCTTTTCCTCTAATCTCCATATATCTCCCATTCCTATTGTTTCCAAAATTCCTCCTATCTCTGCCCACCAACTATTTGAGTGCACTAATCTTTTTTGCTGTCTCATGCATAATTTCATAATTTCCCTCTTCTTCTTAGTTCAAACACCTCTGCCAAATTTGTATCATTCTTGCCATTATTATTCAATTTCTTCTTGTCTTTCCTATTTCTACTAAAGCTACTTCCCTAGGTGCTGATCTTGGTAAGCCTAGTAGTTCTTTACAAAACCTTCTGTAGTTTTGGTCCACCGTTTTCTTTACCTCTGTGCCCTCCCCCCCAGATCTCAACTGCATACAAAATGTTGGATTCAGCTAGTGCTTCATACTTTCTTTCTAACCACTTGGTTATCATTTCTAGCTTATATTTGCATATTCTTATCCCATTCATTGCCGCCCTTCCTTTTGCTTCGATTTTTCTCCTGAGTCCTCCCCACTTTCCATTGTTATTCAACCTCACCCCTAAGTATATTCATTGACCACTTCTACCCTTTTGCCATTTACTACCCACTTTTCAGCTTCTTGAAGACCACAACTTTCGACTTATTTATGTTTATTTTTATTCCCCACTCTTCACAGAATTTCTGGTTTTCATTTATTGCCTTCTGCAATCCTACTACCGTTACAGATCCTACCATTAAGTCATCCGCATATAGCAGTCCAGGAATTTCTTTGTTTGCTGATTTCCTTATTAAACCTTGTGTATTATCTAATGGCAAAGTTGTAGTTTCCAATGGAAGATTAGTTTTTGGTATAAAGCCAAAATACATATTAATATAAGTAAGGGAAGCTGCAAGAGTGTGGCACTCGAGTGATCTCTTAGCCTTGGCAACGGAGAAAAGCTTCTGTTACATCTAATTATTTGATATTTTTAATGTCATTTAAGTGCTCGGCATAGCAACGGAACAGAATTTGAAACTCAGTCAGACTGATTTACCCGTACATCTTTTCCTTATTGAGATAAATGTCTTTTAAGAGTGAAGTTCGCTTGTGTCATTAATTTACCTTCAAATATGACCTTCCAAATTAACTTTGAAAACCGAAAACTAATATTCTTTGTTTAAAGAGGGAAAGCGGCTATTTAGGTTGTTTTAGATGTCAAATTATCATTTAGGTTTTTTTTTAGGTAAAATTAGGTTAAAACCTAAAAGTCCGGTCCCTACTTAAGAGATAGATTCTAAATTTGCTGATATCAGTAAACATAATCAGGTTCACACAGAAGTAGAAAGAAATATAAACACTATTTTAGATATTTAGGTATGGGTTATGCAGTAGAAGGGCCTACGTTGTGTTCTGCGACATACATAGGTGTAATGTGACAACCGTTCACCTGGAGGAAGGAATGGAGCGAATAAAGCAAAAGAGGCTGCAGCCACAACTAGTCAGGCTACAGATGAAGTACCAGAAAACCCTCTCACAGTTCACTATAAGGTGTACGGGATTAGAAGACATATGAGGCGGAGTTAGGAAGGGCTCGCCTAGAGCGACTGATCTATCATAGGTGTGCAGCGTTGCCTAGTTCGGAACGCACAGCACAAGCGTGAGCAACATTTATTTCTTATTTTTATCCGCCCAAAATTACTACTGGAAGTACTGCCTTGGTATGTGAAGCAAGGAGTTTTGAGGCAGCCTGTACTAGGCCATTTTTCTAAGTCAAATGGTTCTCGAGTTATCGCTTCGAGAATAAACACCTGACCTCCGTGTTTATGATATACTTCAACTTCCAATGTTGGGTGTGTGTTATGGCTCTTCATTACGCAGTATTGAGTAAGACAAAGGTGTCGTTAGGAACTGCGTATATGTATTCATAAATTAACTGACTACGGATCACTGCAGTCAAGGACCGCGCGCGTGTATTCTTTGAAGTTCCGTTGAAGACCAGTCCGTAACACAAATTTGAGTTTAAGGTGCTTTGTGTAACTGATAATTAGCATAAAAATCACATGTTTACATTGTGTGTTGTGAACTGTTAACAATCTCACTTCCAAAGCCTGGTACCAGTGGCGCAAGTACTAAAGATAAAGTAATGCTCTCCCTGACCAGAAATATTATTTTTAAAGAGTTCAGAGTCTTTAAGAAATTGTCATGTGAGCAAATGCGTTACCGGATCAATTTTTCACAAAGCCAGGAACTCACGACCAGAGCGTGCAATGTGAATGTCAGGACAGAACTTTCGGCAAAGAAATTGGTGCAACCCTTATTTATTTTATTTAAGCTAGCAACTCCTCCACAGTAAGTCGTTTCAGAAATCCCAGTACGTTATTTTCAGTAAATAAGTGTGTTAATATTGACTGTTACACTTTATAATGTTATCATATTACGTTCTTACAATTTCTCAGACCACAAATGTTACTTTCCTCGTTCCCTCTCCCTATCTTCCGCTCTCTGGCACATCAGATAGCAACAGGGCAGCAACCGTATGCGCGCTTCGTTCATCTCATATGCCTTCTAAAACCGTACGCCGTATGGGAGTACAATTTAGTTTGAGCAAGCGACCGCGGCTTGTTTCCGGCAACACCACATCACATAAAGTCTGAGAGTACAGCTGAAATTTAAGAACGAAACAATTAAAGGTGATTGATCAAAAAGAAATACTCTAAGTTGAGAAACCAGCCCAGCGTTGGTCTAGTGACTTGGTGAACGAGAGTCTCATAGGTTACCTAGAGCCATCTCATACGCTTACACTATTGAATAACAAATCTGCTCTACATACTTTATTTTACATTATTGTAAAAGACCCTTTGAACGTCCGTCAATAGCGTCGCAAAGGGGAATTAGATTCACGTTTTTGTCGCAGCTCTACATTAAATTATGAGGGCGCCGTGGTTGCCCTTCACCAACGTGTTTTAATTTCGGATCGTGACTATGGACTGTTTACTGCAGCCTGAGGGAAGTAAGTCTTGTTGAAATTCCGGTAGCGTCCGGCCATTGGGAAAGAAGGGTCTTCCCTCACCCTACTTCCGGACACTGCTGAATCCTAATATTAGGTTTTCTCTTCCTGGGGTCGACTATGAACCGTCATCGCAACTTTTCATGTGTTACTGTAGCAAAGGAAGATGGGGATATTTTCCGCTCTAACTTTTCTCCATCCCTTCGAACACCCGTAGATCATAGAGGGAAAAATACATCGAGATTCTTCTTGGGAAGAGAAGACTAAATATGGTAGGGCTGTGAGTTTTTGTATGGAGATAACCTTAAGCTGAATTGAGAATGGTATAATGAGGTGTTTAATTACTAAGCAGTTTCATACTAGAATTTACTTTTATCTAAATTGTTGCAGCAACACTTAGTAGTGCAGCTTCTTACCTGGTGGGAAGAAAGCTTAATTTCCGTTCCCTGAAAAACACTCTGGTGGCATGGCAACACAAATTCATTATCTATGTAAACAGATAATTCAAAGCATAAGGAGTTGCCAAAAAATAACCAGGGTTGTTTATTGGCATTTAATGAGGCTGCACTTGAGATTGGTGTTGGCAGTACCGAAGAGGATTGAACTTAAGTGACCATACGCGTCATTCGTCTGGCGGTACGCCAGAAGTATGGAAAGTGTACGGAAGTGTTTACTGTACCCAGCATGGATCTCAATTTGCAGTAGCATGTCAGATTTTGCATTCTTCTTGCAAAAGCTCAATCACAAAAATTGGAAATGCAGCAAGCCATGGGGAAAGCACAAGCATGAATGATTTCAGAAGGATCAAACTGACCTTACGGATACCACTAAGACTTCGAAGAAAGAATAAGACGAAAACAATGTCAACACAGTTGATGTCATCTTAGGGAAGACCGCCCTTTATCATTAACAAAGATTGTAGATATGGATCAGCTGAAGACATTGTACGTAATGTTTGGGTGTACTCAAATGGGATGGATCCTTCATCTGTTAATGCAACTGCTCATCGCGCGTTCAAGGCTCACAAAGGGACTATCATTGCACTCACACCGCTATACACCTGGAAATTTGATGATATAATGTCTGCTGAAGATAAACGATGTGTACCGGAAATCTGCTGCGGAGTAGAACAGAAACGTCTAAAACTGAAGCCTAGAAAGTTTATTATGTGACCACCTACAAGTAGTTGCAAGATATCCTCGTTAGGTCTTCCGGGTGTGGGAGACGGCACTTCTTACGTATACCATGTGTAGACCGCTGATAGTCAGGGGTAAACAATTCCTCCCGTACAATGCTGTGTTATTATGCCTATGTGTTCCTACGTATATCCCGTAGGGAGGATCCGTCCCCTTCAGCTGCCGAGGTGCGGGCGCTGCGGACCCTTAGCACTCGTGGTACCTCTGACGTTACTAGAGGAACCTCGGGCTGAACTGCCGAGCCCCTCCCGTAGGGGAGTTGTTCGGATTGGGTTGGACTCGAGGGGGTAGTTTGTTTCCGACACCCACGGGGAATTGGGTACCTCCGGCCAGGCTACGGCCACCCGGAGGGGATAGAGGGTTGTCTCATAAGTCCCGGGTACTAGCCTGCAGAGCTAGTAGAAGGTGTGCTAGATCACCAGGTGGCCCCACCGAGGTTCTCGGTAGTCTTCCCTGCGAGGTTGACGCGCGTTAGTGGCGTATCCACTTCCATCCCGTCTTGACGTTGTGCTCAGCGGGGGGGGGGGCTTTTTAAGAAATCAAGTATTGCCCTATGGAAAGAGCCCCGGAGTATCCATCGCTCCCGGGTAGATGGAGGCCCGGGTCCAGGACTAATGGGAGTAGAACCTCTGCGCTTAACTGTTCCTGCGCATTCTGAACTCACTTTCGGGTATTTCCAGCTCTATTCCTCAGTCGACTTTGGTCCACAGGCCCCACATAGAGCAGAGATGGGGCCATCGAAGTCTCAAAGGCGTACAGGTGTGAGCCCAGTGGTACTTCCTTTGTCAAGAAGAAAAAATCACTCAATTAGTTATTGAAGTTATGCCACATCAACGTTATTCACCGGATCTAGCTTCTTGAAACTTCTGTCTATTTCCTAGAGTGAAAAAGTAGCTTCGACATCATTATTTTTAGAGCGATCGAGAGCTAAACAATAAGATTTCGGGTATGACTCAACAGACTATCAGAATGGGACTTCAGAAAGTGTTTTGAACTTAGGAATCGCTGGAATTGTTGTTGTGACCAAGGGAAATTACTTTGAAGGTCCGTAATGGAATGTTAATAAAGTTGAGCAGTATTTTTCACTAGAAAATAATTACCGTTGTTTTTGACACCCCTCCTAATAACCGAATACAAAATTAAAACCACACTACACAGTAGAGAATGTGTAAAAAATTGACATTTGCTGAACAGATACTACTTTAGGATGCGAGAGAGAAAAGACCGTGTTTTAGAAGCCTGAATGCATGTTGTACTGTCCATTACTCGTTTTCTTTGTACACTTTTCCTTCTTTGCCGGTGCACTGTAACCTTTGTGTGTGCTGCCCTCTAGTTTCTCACAGGTTCACACAGCCAGCTACGCCCCAACTTTTACCTTTCTCTCTCTCTTCGAAACCACCGACCCATCCTTTGTGAGTAGACTTTAGAAAAACAGACAGCTTCAAACATAGGAAAAACTAATTTCACGGCTGAATTACTTAACTGAAATAACTGGAGTAAAATTAACAAAGTGCAACACGGTTGCTCCATTTTGCCGCCAGGGATGCTACGACGTGTGCGTTTGTTTTGTTTCCCGTATGCAGCGTATAAAGTGCAGCACATATCCGAAACATGAGACTGTAGACAGGTTATGTTTGCTACAGATCTGCCTCCAGACATGAAAACCAACAACTTTGGATGGTATGTTATATGGCAGCCTTGGGACAGTTTGAATTTTTATCCTTTGTGGTCTTGTGTTTGCTTACTTTTAAATTATTTTATGTAGCCTAAGGCGTACAGCCCTAAAAGTTTATTTCTATGACAAGTTAAAAATAGCATAAAGTATGTTTCTGATGAGAACGAAGGAGTTATTTATTTTGGATTCTCTCCATTATAGAACATAGGTGGATGGTGTGTTTCTTTTGAAAAATATGATTATGGCTTGGCAGAATATTACAAATATACTCAACAATGTTTCAGCCTAAACGAGTTCCTTTAATAGATAAATAATACAGGACTACTGTTTCATAGTATACGATGTCTACTAACCATGCCCAATTTAAAACACACTGGAATTTGTTTTTCAGTAGCAGCGTCTGAGAATTGACACAGCAATTTAAAAATCATAGTTTATTCGCGTAAATACCGTAAGTGTTGCCACTTTTGTTAGATTTTAAAGCTTCCTTTATTAAATTCATAGAAAAAAGTAAGTAGTATACTTCGAGGGATTTATGAAAATTAGATTGTTAAACTAGCACTAAAATTGCTCCATGGTATATAGTGCTCATGAAAATGACAGTTGAGCACTAGCAAACATAGGAATTTCTAAGCATTAAAGCCAGACTAGAACGACGTCGCAGATAACAAACTCCGGTATAGTACTTTGACCCTTGGCCAATTGTTTGGCTTCTTTATATTGATAATGGTTTCACTGTAGATAACCTGAAGAAAATTATTTAAGAATTCTTATGCCTGGTGACTTCCAGTGAACAAACGTGTTGTAGTCAAAAACTTATAGGCCTCTAAGTAAACATAAACAAAACATTGGTGTTGTAATCTATGTAATATTAGAATTCACTTTTACATTAAGAATGGTATGTTTTGTATGTAATGTATATATCTACATACTAATATTTTGTTGCATATTCCATTTAATGAAAATGTCAATACATGGAGCTAAACCGGGTAGTATTATTGTTTGTTTCTAACTCATTACATGCATGTGTAGAGGTTCAGTTCACCATCTTTCGAATCCCGTGCAGCCTTTATGTGCCTATCTGAAGCACTTCATGTATCTCGCTTAACCATCCTCCTCTTTGTAAAAGCATTTGATTCATTACAACGAAGATATTTTGAATCGTGATCATCCAGCAATTCCATATCTTAATATCCGAATTACTAATTTCTGGGACTTCAGATATCTTTGGGCAGAACAATTTTTCATGTAGGTATTTACCTTTCTCGCTTTTTGCTGTGTTCGTTTTCGATGAGATCTTTTTAAAAGGAGAATAAATTATAACGGTCTTTCCTCTTAATTTTTTGGAAAGTTCTCGCTGATATGCTGGATTTGGTACTATATCTGTTGCTGATACGGAAAATAAAAAGGAAAAAATTGGCGATTTGTATTTAGAATGTAAATCCGTGACATATTGATAATGTAACCTATAATACTAGAAGCTCTGTGAAAATACGGTAAACATTACATTAATTTGTATTACAATAATCATTTACCTTCTTTGAATCGATGACAAAATATCTAAATGCATTGGCTTGTCGATTCTGCCTCATCCGGTACGATCCACATTGCCAGATTTTCAAATATTCTGAATTCCTTTCTAACTGCATCCAACAAAAAGCTTTCAAGGTATGCATTTAAAAGCTTGACACTAAAACTACTGCCATAATTACCAGCAAAACGCACCGACACGACATTCACTGTTTGTAGATTGCAATGAATAAGATGAACAATTAGATCATGCACTAGGTTTTCCTTCAACGTTCAATAAATCACGTGAAACCGTCATGGAAATGCTATAACTACAGGTCTGATTAGCTTGGGAGCAAGAACTTCCATACTTTGGTGCCAGATGACACCATACTCCTTTAAAAATAAGTGGTACTCTTTTTCACCCCTGAACTCGGTGTTACTCCATGTTCCCCTGTATTGCAGTTATAATTATTATGCTAAATAATGTTACAAGAATTCGTAACTTCCTATATAGTAATGGAACCCTGCCTTAATGTTTCATCTGTACTCCGTTTAACTTTCTTAAGACAGAAAGTGCTTTATTTCACATTAAATTTACGAACGAAAGTTCACCGGGAGCACATAAAATATCTATAAAATAACATTTTGTTTGTTTAACGATACTGTGAATTGCCAGGTTCAGGGTCACAAGTGTACCGGAATTATGTAGTTCCAATGCGTTCGTTTGCATGCCAGTAAATGTACTAACATGCGGCTGTTAACTACACTTAAAAACCATCGATGTGGAGGGGTTTGAACCTGGGAATCAGTATATATCCACAGTGTCAAGACCACACAAGTAGGAGACATAATGCAGTGTTACAAATGAAGCTTACGTTAGTGCGGGAAATCTCCTCTATTGTGGTTCTATGGTTACAATGAGATTTAACGGTACTATAACAGGATGAGACTAGGTTCTTTGAGTAACGTTCTAAGAAAGTTAATAAAATTAACCAAGGCGAAGTTTCTGCATCAGTGAATATCTGAGACGAACAAAGCGGAGGAATGAAGCAGAAGTAAAAGGATTGAACAGGCTTTGAAAAAGCTTTCATGCACTCCACAGAACCTTAAGTCACTTAGCTAGATGCATAAAGATAGTAGAGGAAGTTGAAACTAAAATCAAAAGTTATGAGGTTTCTCACTTATCCAATCTTCAGATTAGCATTATTGGATAACGATAGAGGAACTCAAACTTTAGGAATAAAAGGTTTGATTGTAAGATATTGCATTTGATTAGAAGGTGCGAATATTGCACTGCAACCAAAGTTAGGTTTATTGTGTCACTACACCTCTGGTAGAGTAGAATGAAGTGAGAGAGTACGAAGAGCTAGTAGATCTGATGGCGTCAGGCACAGCACAACGGAGTCTTCAATGTTTCCATACTAGCATATCTAGGAAATCCATCAAGTTCCCATATTGTCATGTTTAGAACTTTCCCTACCCTGCAAGAAATAGGTCTCACTTCAAAGCACGTACAACGCATACACCGCATTCTGCCATCCACCACGCCTATCTCTATACAACATAAAGATTAGAAAAAAAAACAGTTACTGAAAAAAGATGAGAGGTACAAACTTTATAATAATTCCTACCACATACCCACAAAAAATGTGATCTGTATTTGAGCATTTTATCCAGTTATTCCTTTTTGTGTGTTTAAAGCATCTCAAAACCATTATCGACCGACAGACCCAGAAACATCCAAACCGACTGACCGTGTTTTATCTGTCCGTGCCCTCGAAGCTCGATGGCGTCTGTCACTAGCATTGAAAGGCGCGGCTGAAACGATACAACATTCTTAGAACTACTTTTGGAGGTTTTACTTACTAGCTTTATGAAAGGGGATGCTGAAGCTGGCCACCGTCTTTGTTCATACATTTTTGGCATCTCTTTACGAAACTGTCCAGCATTCGCCATAGTTTACGTTCAGAAATACTGGCATTCTCCATTAGCGGAGAAAGAGGAGTTATGTGGTCAATATTTTCGAGTCTACAGCTGACGTCCCTACACACGTGGATAGAATTTGCTCCCTCCCCGTTTTTACAGCATTAAAGGAGCGTGATTTTGCCTTTTTTCAACAAGACCCCGCAACAACTCATGCAGATAATCTTTCGATAAGAATAATTGAAAATGTGTTTCAGGACGAAATTGCTAGTAGAACTTTGTGGCTCTCTTGGTCCCACAAACAAACTCCCTACTCTGAGGTAACGTAAAGCATAAAATGTAAAAGACAAACTCACACATTCTGGAAGAATTAAAGCAATATATCCACCAGGAAATTGCCAGCATGTCTCAATACGAACTACAGCGAGTGATGAGTAGTATCCTAAAGTGATGCCAAACATGTATGGACAGCTGCGTTGGCCAGTTTAAGCATCTCCTTTAGTAGCAGTTATGTCAATCCTATCATGCCTCAGCGATCTATTTAACCCAAAACGTTTGGTTGCCGAAGTTAAAATGCTAACATCAGTCGATTTATGGGTACTGGTTACTAAAAGTTAAGGTTGGGAATCACACAGAGAAACCTAACCAAGATTATAGAATTGCATTCCAATTGCAGCTTTTCTGGTCATTTAATATACATTACGATGTTAAAAACGACTTATATTTTTGCCACTTTAAAATTTCCATATAATTCACTAATCGTAAAGGTTCCCTCATCTGTGTAATTGTATTTCTTAAACAGACCTTTAATTATATGAGTTACTTTTTGGATTTGAATTCCTAATAAATAATAATTTAATGATTGTGTTTTTGAAGTTAAACTTGTGCTATATACATTAGAAAACTCTGTTAGGTACACAAAAGTTCTATTTGATGATGAGTAAGCTTATTTGGGGAATAACGTTTAAGGTTTTCAAATTTTATCCAGTTTAACGTTACACATGAGACATAATTTTTAGTTTAAAACATATTTCTTAGAAGAAAAATGAAAATTAAGCTTATAATTAATTATTGTGAGCAAATCTGAGCAAATCTGACTAAATTGCACGTAGAAATAAGGTAGTTTGGTATTGAATACCCTTATTCTCCTTTATACCCTTGGAGCATAGTGATGATCCTAAAGGAGTTCGCCGTCATCTATATGGAAGTTAGACCTCAAAGTACGACACTCGCAGTAGCAAGAGAAAGTTTCACTCCGTTTTTTTGTCACAGTCATAAAATAAAGTTGACACTTGCCTATTTCGGGACTATTACCAGGATCTTCCATAAACCAGCAGTCGCATATAAGATCCAAAAGAGCAGCTAATATCCTTGAAGGCTCCCAAGTGCCCTAATTAAACTCTGAGACTTCCAAAGAAAATCTTGCAAGATAAGAAGTTTGTGCCTGAAGCTTCTTACTAAACTAATGACTGTGCGGTTCTATCGAATTTTTATCTCAATTGTGGCACACGCGACGTCATTAGTTTTTCTGTCCGACCTTTAAACTTTCCACCTCTGGAACAATCTGTACTTGTGAAGAATGATACTGCGAGTGAGTGCAGGAAGTCGCTCATGAGGGCCTTCGGTATAAGGCTTCCTCATTTTTCAGCGATATTACACTTTTTATATAACAAGGAAAGCAGATGCTAACGTCGGACCAAGATTATAATCAGGTTAGCGCTGCGGTTTAATATTGCAGGCCAAGATGATTTATAGGAGGCCATGAATGACAGATTAGCAAGGTAGCAACACTGTTACGTTACCCCGGAAATCTGCCAACAGGGGTCTTAAAATTCTCACCAGGAATTAAAATAGGAACATTTTTAGCTTATGTAACATAAGTCAGAGGTGAGTGTTGTGTCCTTTACCCACCTTCGCTATCAGTTTACCATTCGTTTGTGCAAAGTAGTGCATAGTACTTTCAAAGCATTCCTGTGTGTACCTTCAGTAGTGGGTGGGGCCTTCGAGCTAGAACTATTTGGGAATTCCATTTCTTCGTGTCATACCTTCCTCTTGAAGGTTGGTGGCCACCATAGATCTCTGCATGTCTCGTGAGGTATCCCCTTTTTATACCCTGTATATTACATATGGGTTACTATAACAAACTGTGTTTATAATCTTTGGAAATTCATCCTGTTCCTTTCTTTCTCTTTCTATTACAGTTTCTTATACTCTTGTTCCTTATCTACTTCCCATTGTCTCCCTCTCCTCTCCTCTCTTAGTGGTGAGGAGAATCTGTCAGGTGTAGTTTCACACCAAAGCTTTTTTCTCAGGTATCCCAATACTTGCTTTTATGTCATAATTGTTATATGAACCACCCTGTGTTATTTCCAACGACAACCACTAAATGAGTTTAAAATCCAGTTATGAGGTCTTAATCAAAAAATACTATCAAATAGTATCCAAGGTTTGCATGTGGAAGTGCTGGTTCACACCCGATATAGCCAATTTAATTTGGGTTTTTAGTACATAGTTCGTTAAAGCTAGTTAAAAGTGCCGGGTTGGATATTAATACAAAGACCAAAATATCTCTCTATAGAGGGGAAAAACAAAGTAAAACTACAGGATACAGTGAAACGATTGTAATCTATGGCCATCTAACAGTAAGTTATCTAATAAAAATAACCATTGTGTATTTTTATAATATCATAATGTCCACTGTAAATGTAAGGAACTGGTAGCAGTATCACGAACGCAAATTTCACCAAAACTCAATTGCAGTAAAACATATATGTTCAGGAAAGTTACTACGCAACTTAGGCCAATGTTGACTCAGGTGAAGCAGCCATTCGTCGCGATGGCATTAATCTTCAAAACGACGTTAAAAATTTTAAAAAATTCAGTCCTATATGTGCTACTAATGCTGTATAATTTCTGATATATTCATCCATTTGGAATTTCTAAGATAATACCAAATTGTCAAAAAATTGTACTGCGTGATTTTAAGGCCATATTTTCGTTAAAAGTAATATCTAAGATCTTTAAATTTTCATGGTAATTGATTTAGACAATCTTCAATGATAACGTAACAAAGTATTCCTAGACCGAATTGGTGAGTGGTGTTTTCTTTCCCCTTCCTTTATAGATTAAAACCCATGATTTTATATATACATATTCCATATGTTGCAGACAATGATAAACTTAAAATGCAGTCTATGTTTCTCTTTCCTCTATTTAGGCGGTAAGGAGAGTTTGTTTCTAAATAAACGGTCTGCGCGTAATCTCGTTGCAACTCAAACCTGTTTATCAAAGCTTCATTTTATTACAGCGTTAATTTAATTCCGCTTCTATGATCAGAAATTAATATTCCTTTGTGTCCATTGATATTCCATTTTGGAAATAAGTGAAATCGAATACTTGTCTAGTAATTTTATTATAACTAACAGTTTTAACTGTTACTATTGGCGATTTGCTTTGCTTAATGGGAATATAGTAACCAGCAACTCACAATCAGATAATTCCAGAAGAGAATATGGTTGGTCAAAACTATTACATATACTGGACAGGGTGTTTGCTAAGAAGTGTCATTATTTTTTACTTATCGTAATAGAAACTAAAGCTGAGGGATGCAATGGTTTATTCATTTCTTGCCTTTCGTGAAAGAGCTCCTGTTCTATTAGAAACACCGTAAAGCAGGTCTACTCGCAATACAAAAGCTGAAGGATGCCAAAGTGATATAAACGCTAAATCTGACTTACGAAGTACGACAAGTAAGAAATAAGTAAGATTAATGATAGACATAAGTAATAGGTATATTGGTGGAAAGCTTTTGGCTCATTTTTAAATAGTTTTGCTCTACGCAGGTAACTATAATCACATTGTATAACCTAAGAGCATAGACACAAAATGTGTAGATATTTTTTTAAGGTAGTCAAGAAGTTAAATATACTGCAAGTAAATGGCATTGGAGTGGCAGAACAATATCTACACACCCTTGTAATAATCCCAATAAAGATATGGTGATTATTAAAAAGTTAATTATTTTATAATATAAGGATTGGTCTGAGCTTTCCTGCAGTTTAAATCCACGAAGGCAAGTCGCTACTCTAGTATGTATGATACGATTGGGTAGAATCGTAGGTAGGGAATTCGGCACTGCGATCAGTTTTCATTCATTGTACCTATGTTCCCAAGTGGGGAGGAAGGCTGAGGCGAAAGGAGACAGAGGGTGGAATCACGACAGTGCATAGGGCAAGATCACTAGAATTGACCAGTTGAAAACTCCCCGTCCTGAAACGACCATACCACGCTCCTGAAACGGCCTACCAGGCCGGACCGGAGAGCGGGGACCATCCTACCGGAGGAAGAAGTGTTTACCTGCCATGCAGCGCCGAGACTCCCGCCGATACTTCTACCCTGCAAGAGACCACCAGATGAGAGCTGGTGTGAAATGATAATGGGGATGAAATGGAGGGACAATAAATTCTGATTATGTATTTAACTACCCAGCATTCGCCTGGCAACTCAGGAAAACCCAGGACTACACACGAAACCACCTGAGGCATCCCATTCGCCACTCTAGTAGAGTAGACGGAATATTATATAAAAGGACATCACCTACACTTGGGCGTATACTGTGTTTTTTCCAAGGAGGATGTGATGAAGTAAAGCGATCACTGAAGGCCATAGGGCGCAGAAGTACCACACAATTCTAGGTGCAAAGACCTGTCTCAATACTGGAGTTGGCTAGAAAGGGTGATAAACGAGGTGTCCATCAAGCAGCCCTCGAATGTTCACAGGGAATATTCTTTCCTTTGAACAAACATCCACATCATTTATGCAGTGGCACCTAATACCACGTAATCTAGAAGCACACCCAATAGAATGAGAAAGAAACGGAAGAAACAAAAATAATAGATAGGAATCTCGATGTACGCAGAAGCAACCAGTGTTCTTCCGACCAGGGAAAATCACTGAAAACCCAAGTGGGCTATCAACAGGTACCGAACTGCGTACCTCCCGAATGCCATCGTCACTTGCGACCACTGGTCACAATACTTCATCCTTATAGACCATCCGAAGGAAAGCTATCTGAATGACTCGGTCTTACTAAGGTTTGACGTGGAGCTGCACGAAGACTACTGAATGCCCAACAAGTCTTGGCACCTCTCAGTTTATGGCGGTGAACTCCATTTACTATGCTAAATTGTTGTTGACAAGATGTAGTGTGTACGTACGTACGTATGCATGCCGAGGAGGGGGTAACTCGATTAGTGGAGTACAGAACTTGGAAACGCAGACTGGGAGAGCGGCAGATGCACTGCTTAGGCAATTAGCTTAATCAAAAATCTATAGCCTCTCTGCTTTTTTCACTCCAGCTGTCAGCCAATCAACATCGGGCAACCGACTGTTTAGGTGCGTTCGTCAACTTAGCGCAGGACATTTACTCTGTAAAAGTATTAAATTACACATATTTTATTATAAATATTTTATGTAACAGAAGTCGGATAAGGAAAACAAAGACATGACAGCAATAATATTATAATAAAACAGACGAATACTGTAGGATGGGAAATATCATTTTAAAAGTATAAGAAAGACATTAAATATAGCTCAGTTAATGTCAATGGAGATATAAAAGGGCATCTGGGAAATCAATGAGAAAGGAAATTAAATTGAAACTAAATTATGTAATACAAATGCCAATTTTCCTAATGGAGGTGAGACATTGGTGTTAAGAAGGAAGAAAAGAGGATAGTAGAGATATTGGAAAGGGAATTTTAAGAAGGTTAATTGATATAATAATTAAATGTAGTGAGAAATTCAACTATAAGAAATAAATTAGAGATAAAATCACCTACCTCCTAAATACGTATAAAAATACTGCATCATAAACAAGAATTCCATATCAAGATTTTACCGGAAAATACATGTTTTGGGGCGTCTTTATACAAAGGTCCTTATGTACTCTGAGCCTGAAAATGTGTGTTTTTGTATATGCTGTCTTGAACATCATAACTCAAAAACGAAATGTCTCTTTACTATATAAATAGTTATTTTAGTGTAGCACTATCAACAAAACCTTCAATTAAATGGCCTTCCCCGTTTTGCCATTTATATTTAACGTTTTATAAAAAAAATTTCTCAATAGATTCTCTAACGAGTTTCTTTAAAATACTATGTGACTAAATTTTGGTAAATGTGAATTTTAATTATGATGAATAGCAGTTATTTATAATGCAATGGTTAAAAAGAAGATTTTACTATATGATAACGAACAAATTAAAATCCCTTTAACCTATGAATCATACACTATTATCTAGGCAGTCCTGAATATTTAGACACATATTTTAGCTTATAAATACTTTGTATTGTTTTACCTTTTTCATGGTCATGATATTCATCAGATTGCGATGTTCATTTACCTTGCGTAGCAACAGTGTTGACAACATGGCGTTTAGAAATGAATATATTAAATGGAGAGAGTATAAATAATAAAAGGAATGAAAATAACGTAACACAAATGTAATTAATTAATAAATCACAGATTTTTCTAGACTTACTCATCTGTTTAGAAAAGTAAAATGCGGATTTTACAGTTATTACAATTTGAAATAGTTATTCCTTGGGCGGAGGAAGCCGTATTGAATTACTGTTGCAAGCAATGTCGTATTTTTTCTATTTTTAGTAAACAACTGTAATTTCACTCTCTCTGATACTTGTAAACTTTCAACAGATTCAATATACTCGATATTCTCATTCAAGTATTCTGCCACATTATACAATGTGCGTTCAAGTTATAACACCTATTTTTTTCAGTACTGGGACAGATAGGAATTTCTGCTTTTTTTTTTAAAATACACGTGGACTCTTTGTGAAATCGTGACAGAGACGGCAGCACTTTAAAGTACATAGAATGCAATAACAGGGTGCAATCATTTGTTTTCTCCATTTTCGTGGTGTGAAACCTATTGAAATTCATCCCCAGTAGAGTGAGGCATGTGGTGATGGTACCATGGATGTGTCTAATGTGCGTTCCTGGGTGTGACAGTTCAATGAAGGCAGACCATCGGGTGAAAACAGACCAAGACAGTCACGACCTCGAACGACATGATCCAGCAAGTGGAGAACGTTATTTTGGAGGATCACCGATTGAGCATTTTCAGGTCTTCATGCAGGATTGTGTGCACAGATCCCATGGAAATGCCAATTTTGGAGGCGATGTCTGCAACTGTCTTAGTTTGTTGTCACACGCCGTTCTTGCAATGAAAACGTCGCCATTTTAAGTATCAAAAACAGTCCTTACTCTGATCGCTGCCATTAGAGTTCTATGAACTGTACAGTACTGCCATCTATGTCACTCATTCACGAAGATTTTACGTGTATTTAAAAAGAAACCGGAAGTCATACCTGATCCCAGTCCTGACAAAAATAGGTGTTATAATTTGAATGCACCTCGTACAAGTATTAAGTCAGATTCACGGCCGTCTTGAATGAGGCAATTGTGTCATTCCGCAAGAAACTCAAGCTTTCAATTACAGGCGCGTTAACCTTCCGTTGGGCGCGTCAACTTTCGTGACGCCGTTAGTCGCGATGTATCTGCTAGATACACATGACGTTAATTGTGTTTTAGTATCTGTTTTCCATTGTTTTAAAACGAATGCCTCTTTTTTGAGTCAAAAACCTTTCTCAGACATAGTCATCCTAAAAATATTGACACCAAGGTCATCTGTTGACCAGAAGTCGTGAATATTTTGTCCTCCTTGGAACACACCAGCCAGGTATAATAAGGCACTAAAGGTTTCCATTTCTTTTAAGTCTGTGTCTCTGCAATCGCTCTCACATTCATATTTCACTTTGAAATGCTCTATGCATCTGTTCGTATGTTGCAAAATTATATTTATAATATCATCACTGACGAAAAGTTCCCATCAGTCAAATTCACTTTTAATAGTTTTGGCATTCCCTACAACTGCAGGCAGTTTATCATCATCATCATCATCATCATCATCATCATCATCATCATCATCATCATCATCATCATCATCATCATCATCATCATCATCATCATCATCATCATCATCATCATCATCATCATCATCAACATCATCATCATCATCATCAGCCCACCTCGGTAGCGTAGATGGTAGCATGTCTGCCTCACGTTCAAGAGATCCCGAGTTCGAATCTCGGTCAGGGTGAGTTACCTGGATACGGGTTTTTCCGGAGTTTTCCATTATTCTGTTGGGTAACTGTAAGCTCCATGGACCCCGGACGCATTGAGCATCATTTCACCCATTTCATTCATCGTCCGATATGACTAAATGTTGGAGGACGTAAATTACAAAAAAAAAAAAAAAAAAAAAGAAAAATCATCATCACCATCATCCTTATCATCATCATTACCATATGTTCATCGTTATCATCTTGTGTCTTTTGTACTCGCCAAAATAGTAATTTTCATCATTTTCTGTAACTTTATTACTTTGCTCTTCATCAACATCATGATCTGTTTTGGTGTCCAGAGATCGTGTTTTAGTTATGTCTTCATATTCGGAATAAGTTTCTACAAAACTATCCTCAATCGGCAGCGCAACACCGTTGCCAAATCCTCAGGATTTTCCAAATCATATACTTGACTCATTTTCATACCTACGATTCACATAAACAAAGAAAGGCACTCTCATTTCCCTTGCAACAACTTAACCATTTACACCAGCATTCTCTAGCAGTAACGTGGTTGGATCCGATAGCGGCGACAATGTGTAACGTGAGTTGGCGCGATGTATCTGACAGATACAACAGCACACACGTGATGACGTTTGCCTCGCTTGCAAACTTAGCATTAGGGAGAAATGGTTTAAACTCACAGGAAACAATAGCAAAGGTATGGTGGAAGATGTCCTGGCTCGGCAAGCCCTTAACTCTATTTATTGTCATAATAATAAATCAAACTTAGGCCATATATCTCACAGATGCATGTGCGACTAACGAAGGGTTAAAAGCTTTTCAGCTCCGAGTGTAACAGTTTTATACTTTAACACAGTCATGGACTACTGAAAGTCCCACTTTTACTATCAGCTGCCTAAACCTTTATCTACTGAATTTGTGTAAATAGCCTCTGAAGTAGTTCTCTTCACTTTATAATGGGTAAACCATTAGAAGTAAGTCTCACTATCAAGCAAATGGTATTGTTAAAGCTCAAAATCTATCTGAGATACATTGTGTGAAACTAAACATATTCGATATATTTATTGTTGTACAAATAAAAACTTTTGAAGCCATAATATTAGCGACTGACTTTTCAAAGATCTGACTGTCGCTTTAGGCTCCTTGTGTCCTTATATTTACCACAAAATGATTAATTGTGTTTGGTGTAGTACACAAAAATATAATCTTTTACATGAACAGTTATAGAACAGTGAAAAGGGAAATGTACGTGAAAGTAACACATTTTTAAATCTAAGAATTAAATTTAATATTTTCTTAACTGACAATTATTTGGACGTCTTTTTTCAACATGTCTAAAATCATATTAAACTCTCTGTAACTGCAACATTGATATGACGATAGGTCGGTTTTTATGTTTCTCTTTCTCTTATGGTTTTTTAGTTATACAAAGTATGGTAAATTAACTCATAATCAAGGGGACTTCACAGGCTATTCATACAACTTTCAAGATATACATTTTATTTATAATGCAATTATATTTTTAGTTGTATATTCTTATAATGAATAACATTAAAGCTGGCTTTGAGAAAATCAAAATATTGAAGTAATTTTTATATAAAGGGAGGGATAGTGTTTAAAATGATTGAGTTAAATGTTTTAAATTCTAGTTCCATTTTAAGTTATACAGTGTATAAACACACTCGCGCAGTCCCAGATCTGTTTCCTAAAATCACTTGATTTGGAATCAGGAGAATTTAAAAACTTTATTTTTAATTAAACTTAGATGTTTAGTTTTTGAAGAAAAGAAATTCAATACCTTTTTTAGTTTACTACTTAGTACAGGTATTATAAATATGAAAAGGAATGTAAATAAGCTTAAATTTTCCCAGGCCCTAAGACATATGTAAAAGCACTGATTTATTTTCTTTCCTTATTGTATAAACGGGTGTCGTCACATCTTGTACATCCAGCAGATTACGTATTGCTACTCAAGCAGTCCGAGCTGGGAGTACCAGGGGTGGCCTACTCGTGCACGCTACAGGGGCTTCAATTACGAAGCTCAAATAAGATGTTCAAAATAAGCTTCCGTTTGCTCTGCACACAATGTTATTCTCATTATTAGCCCTTCCCGCATCTTCCGCAACATTGGTCTATAGCTTCCATTTTGAATTCTACTTATGCCCAATCTTTGTCGGTAGATATCTCTGTTTCCACGCAAACCAATTGAAAATCTTTGTGTACTTTAAAAATTACAGTTTGGAAAAATTTAACTATTGATCCAGCTTTATCACTCAAAATTATCTGCTGTCTTGCTGTGGCTAAACAAATATAAATTATATGATATAAAGCAAAATGTAAGCATAAAACTCAAGAGGCGAAAGAAGAAGAAAAAAGGAATAAATGATCAGCTCTCCTAAAATTATGAAACTTCGATCCCAATAATAATACTAATGTAAGATTAGCTATTGGTGCAGTAATATTTATTTACTTCCCTAATGTAAAGGTTGCACATAAAGACAAGCTGTGCTAAACACATGTTGTTCAAGAATATAAAATGATAATATACCAACATTAAATATAGAACTTAAATGCAACAAAAATGGTAATTAGAACCAAAAGAAGAAAGGTAATATAAAGGGGAAAAATGTAATGTAAATACGCTTATGAATAAAATGATCAAAATTAAGGTCTGTTTAGTTTAAAGTGATATGAATATTATTTTTAAAATACAAATAATTAATGGATATTTTATTGCCACAAACTGTTATTTTATATAACGTCGTTAATATTGTCACTTGTATGGTTAAGGAATATTTAGGAGCATTTCAAATTCTAGAATCTCGTAATGTAATATTCATTTACTGTTCCGCGACTTTGGCATACCTTGCACTTCCTGAACAGTCTCAGTTTTGCTGGATGTAAACAGAGATTTAACACGATTCTAGACTATGGCATCAGCTTCCTGAATAAGTGCAATCTGAGTCACATGGATGGTGACTGAGGACTAGGAAATTTTGGGAAATGTGATCATGTTTAGCATATTTGGGAGAACATAGAGATAGCTCCTCTAACGTGTGAAATGCTGACTTAGCTGTTCGCTGCTATTTTGGTAGGACCGTGATTAAGCCAGCACACGCGCGTCTTTCTGGAGGGTCATTCTAGTCTTGAAGGTTCTCTCTAGTTTGGTCATTCCGAACGTCACGCTGATCTTATATTTAGGTTCATCATGCCGCCATTCATCTCCTCTACGCGTATTCTCACGCGACAAATTCTCAAGATAAGCCCTTATGGGACTTTGAGATTAATAATGTAACTGCTATCACCATTCCACCCCTAAGTCTCCTCAGGACTTAGCAAGTGACTTTACTTTAACATACTAATTAGAACATAGTAAATTAACATTCTATATAACTCAGTGTTGTCTCTGTTTACCTCTAATTATCTGTAATCTAGCTCGTACCTTTCTGTACCATTTAGCTCTAACCTCTGTCCCACATCCTTTCAGCTACGCTCCTAGTTACTGTATAGAGTGTAATTCTTTAAATAACGCCCGAACTATTTACTTTACGTTTATGTACGTAACATTATATAAGGTCAGACTGTCATCTCCGAGAAAATTTCTGATTAGCAGTGGTCACTCACTGCAATGTTAATCTGTGGATTGGTTGTTGTACGAAAGTTATGTACACATTCACACTTTCATTCTTCCATACTCTCGGGAAGAAGATTGGGGAGTAATCTACTTCATCGTCGTGAACCTTGACCATTAGAAATATGTGTTAACCGTATACTGTAGTAATAAAGTATACCGTTATGAATGATACCTTTAATCCTCACAAAGATTAAAGGCATTTAAAAGCCTAACCTCCTTGTGATATATGGTACTTAATCTAGGAGCGGTCACCGCAAACTCTGGGAAGAATATAGTGAGATTATCTGGTAACGGCGTGTGGAAAATGGTCGGGGTCCCCAACGTTTCCAGTTCAAATGCATTCAACCTTGCGCCGCAGTACGTTTCCTGAAGGGGAGTCTCTCCGAGAATACTCGGAGGAGAGAGCTAGCCCGATTAAGCCAGAAGGAATCCTTTATAAAACGCATCTTCACCATCACCGATA
This sequence comes from Mantis religiosa, assembly GCA_030765055.1. Lineage (NCBI taxonomy): Eukaryota > Metazoa > Arthropoda > Insecta > Mantodea > Mantidae > Mantis > Mantis religiosa. Next base: position 78,254,416 of record CM060959.1, read on the forward strand.
AAGATTGTCTGATCCTTCAGCACTGAAATGATGGTGAAGGAAATGATAGGAGAAGAAAAAGTTTTTTGTCATACCTCCATGATAAATGTAGGTGATTCTTAAGGGAAAAGGTGTGCTGATTTTGAAAATCACCTCAGAAATCTATCACGTCAGGTTGAAAGTTATGAAGCCATTAAATTTTCTCCCACTAGGTTTCAGATAATATATGTTAAATTTGTGTTATAATGATATATGGTGAATTAAGATTGACTCAAAATGGTATTTTACATGAATGTAATAATATGTGATCTATATATTTAAGGTACAAGCCTGTAACTCTGCTTAAAAGCGCTTGGCAGCATGTGATTACCTCTTGTACTTCTGTCTGCATTTCCTCGCAAGAAACCAACAATAATTCCCCATCATTACTGGGTCCTTACGACCATGGTACCTCTTCTCCCTGGCGGAAATGCCTTGATGAAACCGTTTCCCTTGTTTATCACTAATATCACTCCGTGTTTTGTCAGAAAAAGTCTAAATGTGAGTGGAGGATATGGATATTCAAAGACAGGCTACAATCCATTTCTTTGCAGCATTTCAACAAATTTGAGACCAAAGCTTTATTATTTTTTCCTTTGTGTTTCCAGGAAAACCAAGCACAACTCTTGTAAGTGATTGGCAATCTGCTAATTCCACCATTTGTAACATTTTTTCAAAAATTTCGTCCACATAACTTTTCTGATTTAAGGTCGAACGAAAGTTCCTTCTTTCAATTTGGCATAAGTTAAATGTGGAAACTTGTCTTGAAAATATGTAAATCCTTTAACGTCCTTTTTGAATGCCTTAACTAAATTCATCAGCCGAAGTTTTATATGTAAGGCAGGGGAAGAATCTTTCCAGGCTGAACCAGTGGTGTTTGTTTTACATTTCTCTCCCTTAAGACATATTCCTGCCTCTTGCACCACTGTTGCACCACGTAATGTTTTTAATGTTAAATGTTTTAAGTGTTACCACTGCTGTCCCACAAACACAATAGTCTATATTGTTTAATCCCCCTTGTAATCCAAGTAGCAAAGCAATTATTTTAAGTTCACTACATATATTTAAGCAAAGAACCTGATATCTAATGGCCATTTTAGTTTTAGTCATACTTCCATAACCTTTTAGCACTTACAGAATGTAAAACTGGGACAGATGGAGGTTCGTTACTATTGTGAAAAACTCAGCCTTTAAGCTGAACTTTGATGAATCTATAAACAATCGCCAGTCACCCGGATTATGCTCAGTTCCTAGCTCACTCACTAAACCATTGATGTCTATACAGAAACATATATCTTATTCCATTGAAAAAATTTTTTCGACACTTCTGTTATCTATTTCAGAAACCTGTAATTTTTGTACCAGGTGCAAGTAATCTTTTAACAAATTTCAGCTGTGTGCCAAATTATTCAAGTTCTACTTGCTCTACAAAATGCCTTTTACTTTCAGAATTTTCTGGTGAAAGGAACTTTTGAAGTAGAGGACTGGTTAAATTGTACAGCATGTTTTCATATTTTCATTTTGTAATTACCTGCGTAAGTAATCGTATAGGACAAGGGGCAGGCAACATATGACACGCGTGTTACCGGCTGGTACTTTAACTCGTTTTTGATTATGTACATCTAAAATATCTAAAAACCGTGACGTAATGTGCCATTTTGAGCATCATTTTCAGAATCTTCGTGTGAAAATCATGTACTATTTTCGCGGAGGTAAATTTCATGTTGGGCAGTGCCATTATTTAACAAAAAAAAATTAATCAATATTCCCTTTCATAAAGATATAAATTTCAGTATAATTAAGAGCCTCAGTACATCTCATTTATTGATTAAGGCCAAGTCTTTTTCATCACTTCATTATCTCTAGGAGCTTAATCCATCCTCGAACCAAGAAATAAGTACACTGATCCACTCGCTTATAAACATGTCGGCTAAATATCCGTAATATGTTGTATTACACGTACTGGTAGTAGCAAGATAAAGTCGTGCGATTATTCTATATCAGATTGTTTTATTCATTGCAAAAATGGATTTTGTGCTGTTTAATTAGTATGCATGATCACGTCATTTTTCATTCCGCTAATGTAAGGTAATATTAAATGAGTTTAATTTTAACAACACAATTTGCATATGGTTTTTATTTTTGTAATCAAAATTTAGTTTAAAAATATTGACTTCATAATTATATTTTTTCATTGCTTCATTTTTCAACTGATATGTATGAGAGGCAGCGAGTAGAAACCACATGCCGGACAGCTAAATATAAACCGCACTAGCGATAACGTTTGAGAACGGAATTCTGGTTTGATTCCTGTCCAAGGCCTGATCTGCCTTTGTATATTTCATGGATATATAGTTCAACAACTGCAACTTTCTTTCCATCATTTATCTCTCAATGAGTTTTTCTTCTCACATTTTAGCTGTGCTTCTAGGTTTTATAACGTATGGCGGTGCAGAAATATTGACATGGATGCTTGTTCAAAGGGATACTAGCGTGCTGATTGGCCTACGGTCGTTCATCAACCTTTATAGGCGATTGCAGCAGTAGGTCAGGGCGTTTACCATGGGACTGTGGCCTGGGACTCCGGTTCTTGCTTCACGACATCCCTTCCTCCAACATAACACCCAGTGCGCCTGCTGTATCACCTATACCTATAGCTAAAAGCAAAAATAGCAAGTTGTAGAGATATATGATGCATACTATTGACAGGAATATCTCGGTGGAAACAAGACAGCAACGCCTGGCGTCTTAGTTCAAACTTGGGCACGTCTCAGCCGACTTTTATGAGTTGTCTTGCGTCCAGACAACGGCACGAGGAAGGCGAAGATTGAGTGTGCGCCCTACGAAGGGAAAGATACTTAGTTTTAATTACTTGACGTCGAACAACCTGCGAGCACCAATATTAAGGAGTTCGCTTTAGTGCAGCAACGACATAAGCATCTTGCTGACCGAGTTACTTAAACCAAAGGTTATGTACCTTTTAAAGGTATTATCTTCTCTACCCGGAGCTCCCCAGGTATCTAAAACGGAGGGTAGAGGCATATACGAGGCTAACCTCAGTTAATTATTTAAAATAACGACTCACAACTTACCCTTTACAATAATTTTGTAAATATATCTTTTAAAGTCTATAAATCATAACATGAAATGCGTAGTGTTCAACGCCCACTTTTACTGTAAGCGGCACCGCAGGCGGTGACACTGATGGTACATGAGATAAATATGGAGCACTGGTAGAATGAGATGGCTTGGGAAACCGGATATCCCGGAGAAAATTCGCCCCAGCTACGTGTTGTCCACCGCAAATCTCATTTTGTGGTCACCTGGGAACTTTCCGCCTTTGTCTGTTACGAAACTGTTCTATAACAATGTTATATAATAAAATGAAAAAGCTTCCAGCTTAAAATATATGCATAGTATCCGCAAAAATTATTAAGTTAAATAAACTAATCTCATTCACAGCAGTGTATCTGTGAAAATCTACAATGTTCTAATTTCTTAGCCTTTTTCACCGTACACTCAAAACATGAAGAGAATATTGCACACAAAATTTGAACGAGCTAATATCAAATAGTGGTTAAAATATTAATTGTTTGTCTACCATTAATATTTTGCGATTTGGTCCTCCTAAAATTTTAAGTTCCGCTTATTATATAAAGTTACAGAAATTGTTGGGTGTTTATTAATTTAATTAGGTTAAGAGAAAAAATTGTACCCACATTATTCAAGATTTCATCTTTTTTAATCTCACTTAAGAAATATAATTGAATTTGTAACGAAATCATTTTGAAACCTAATGTGATAGCTTTATAAATATGTTCCTATCTTATTTTTACTATTAAAATATTTTAACGTGGTGTATATAATATTATTCCCTAGAGGTTTACTGAATGTTTTGTTAACCAGACAGGCATTATAGAGAGGTTTGAAGGTGTGCTTTGATACACTGGTTTTTCTTTTGTGCCTTGCACTATTTTGTGCTGTGTACTTGAAGACATGCCCTGCGCCGTGGAGTAGCGGCTGTATGCCTTGGTCCCTGGCCACCGAAAGCGACCCGGTTCGATCCCACCCATTGGTTGCGGATTTTAAGTCCCCGGTATAGAACAGGTGCCGACTCAGCATCGTGAGGAAAGTGAGGAGCTTACGCTTGGTAAGCGGCCCTGGTCACGAAAACCAACGTTCCGGCTGGGGGATGCCGAGATGCTGACTACGTCTCCTTCCCGTGTAGGTTGGATGATCGCCCACCTCTGCCGTTCGCAAGTAGGCGTAAGGCCGGCAGTCGGGTTGGTAGGCCTTGGTCCTTGTGTGGCTGTCGCGACAGTGGTTAACTTGAAGAGATATCGCACACATCCGTCATAGTCTCTGCGATTAACTCTTTTAAATTTTATACTATATTTTCTAGTCAAAATGTGATATAATTGTCGAATAATGAAGACTAATAGTCTGTGAATATGACAATTATGTAAATTTGCATCTGCTACAGATGATAACTCTCTGGGTGTTATCTGCTAGGTGGGAAGAGAAGAAATGAGCAAAATAATATAGGATATGGCATGATAAAAATTGAGGGTGGTGGTCAGCAGAAGTAATCTAACAATGTAAAGAAATCCGAAAACTTCGCCATGTGACAAGAGAAAGGGTGTAAGAAGATGCGGTGAAAGAGGAGAAAGAGGGAGATAAGAGTGTTTACAAAAATGTAGTAATGAAGCAAATAACGGCAGACTTTGGACGCAAAAGAAACTGGGAAAGAGAGGTAAAGATATGTTTAAAATAAAATAAAAATGCACTAGTGAGGAGAACACAAGCTAATATAACTTTATAATGTGAGAGTAAGATAAAAAATAACAGTACAGTATTAGACAATAAAAATATTCAAAATATTCAAAAGAAGTTGTATTGTCACTTTTGTAAAAGACAATTACAAGAAAAGGGAAATTCTAAATATCTATCGTTGTAAAGGTGAATATTGTATTTTAAAGGGATGTATTAGTGTGATAAAAATATGCCATATTCCAGGGTAGAACTACGAGCAATAACTAGTAAAAAATGACTAAAAGTTGGATCACCTTAGCTTTATATAGCGTAGCTATTAAAATTATCTCTCTGCTTCTTATGTCTCCTTAGAATCGAATGTTAAAGTACTAATAATTTCTGGAAATTAATTGTTCTTTCACAATGGCCGTGTGCAGGCTGAAGTATGGAAAGGTAGAGTCAGACTGTAAAACATAACGCCATAGCCGGGATTTGAACCACGGATCTTCTGGTCTCCGTCCAGCCTCTCTAATCCTTGAGCTACTATGACCAACGTGCCAACATTACATTAAATTCTCCAACTGACTCTTATTTTTGCCGGTAAACCACTTAGGAGTTCTCATAAACACATGAGACAACTACCTTAATGGCGACTCACAACGTGTACGTATTTTAAGGCCCGGGCTTTATAGTTAACCTCTATTAGGTCAATTAATGGAAATTAAATGTTCTTTCACACTGGCCGTGTGCAGGCTAAAGTATGGAAAGGTAGAGTCAGACTGAAAAATTCAATGTCATAGCCGGGATTTGAACCACGGATCTTCTGGTCTCCGTCCAGCAGCCTTAATACATTGAGCTATTATGGCCAACGGCTGGACGGAGACCAGAAGATCCGTGGTTCAATTTCCGGCTGTGGCATTGAATTTTTCAGTCCGACTCTACCTTTCCATACTAATAATTTGGCAAAATTCACGCATCTGACTCTGGGCCATATTAAAACTTGCTCTTACAGCCCAAACTGTGAAAGCTGACGTTTATTATACTCTTTATTTATTATGTATAGTTCATTAAAGGACCGTATTCTACCTCTCACTATCTTGTGTACTTAGGTATAAAGAGCAAACAATACGTATTTGTAATATGTAATAAATTGTACTAAATTACATAAAATTACACTTCATATGAGTACATTTTCTCAATGTAACCTATAAAAACATTGGAATTTAATTAAAGTAATTAATTTTTACAACTAATGTTTCAAAGATAACAATTTTTAATTACTATCGGGAAAAGTCATATATTGGTATGTGGAATTAATTAAATGATAGCATTTATAACAATACTATGTAAATTGGATACAGTTTTCATAATTATAATTTCCTTTTACACAATAAACAGTAGATATCTTTAAAAGTCTAGAGACGAAATATGATTAAATATATCGATGTGAAATATATCGAATATTTTTTAATTTTATTTTGTTCTCAAGTGGCCGAGTATATTCCCGCTCATCCGTTTTCAAACAAGCTGAGTGCTATGTTGTTGCCAACCGGAAATTTGTTTGAAAATCTTAATTATGAATACCCGTAATAACATTAAATTAATTAATGGAAATTAATCGTCCCTCCATACTAGCCGTGTATAGGCTAAGGTTTTGGATAGATACATAACTTTAAAAAATTCAATGCCATGAGCGGGATTTGAACCACGGATCTCCCGGTTTCCATCCGGTCGCTCTTAACTTTTGAGGTACCATGGCCAACGTGTCGTCATGACATTTATTTCTCCAATTGACTCCTATGTTTTTCCGGTGTGTATGTGGAATACGAGGACCCCTAGCGGTTTACCGGGAAAACATACGAGTCAATTGGAGAATTTAATGTCATACGTTGACCATGGTAGCTCAAAGGTTAAAAGCGACCGGACGGGAACCAGGAGATCCGTGGTTCAAATCCCGCCCATGGCATTGAACATTTCAGGTTCACTCTATCTACCTTTAATAACGGTAAATGCATGGTCATTTAGATTAAGTAAATTAAATATATAGATAGATTTAAAAAGTTTAAATATATATTTTTTCAATAAATACAACCTATGGAGAACATATTCAAAAGATTAAAATAAATACAACAGTATATTTTAAATTTGATGCCGATTTAACTCTGTTGTGATAAAATCTGAAATTACTCAAATTGAAATTTTGGATTTTAGTAATTTCAGGATGCATTTTATATTATAGTTTAAAGTATGCAGAAAGCCACTTTTGGGGTCATTACGAGAAATTTCAATACCTTTTCAGCCATTAAGATGCTTGATAATTCTTAAAATACCTTAGTCGTCCACGATGGCTCTTTATTATACCACCTACATATGTTCTATATTATTTCACGTGCAATTCAATAATCTATTTCGGAAAACCCTTCCGTCTTTGTTACTAGACGAACACTTGCCGAAAGAGATATGCCATTTTTGCTCGACGGCGCATGCGGGCCTGGGACGTTTATTGGCTGACTGTTGCTTCAGGAGAAGACAGAAGGAGTAGGTGGGGGGTTGGTTCTCAGCTAATGGGCAATGTGGTGACGGGGAATTTCCCTTGTGGTTAACCCTCTCACAACTTGCACCGAAACATTTCTTCATGCACTGCTACCAACCGTTTTCTTAGCGCAACTAAATGCCTAGGGCTGTAGGAAAATAGGTGCATTTGTGAAGACACAAGAGATTTCTGAAGTTTGGGTTTATAACTGGACCGCCTTGTTTGTTATCTTGCAGTGGCAATGGATCTGTGGCACCATTTAGATATCTGGAGTAGTACAGTAAGAGCGTTCACTATCTAATTACACGTAAAGCAATAATAAACCGAAGAAAAGAAATTTGGGAACACAAATGGAAAGAGGCTAGCGATAAAGTACTGAATGTAAAGGGGAACAGCAAAACCAGAGAAATAGGACAATTAGATATATAGGACATTAGAGAGGTAGAGAAAACAGAAAACGAGGATAAGTAAGCACTACATAAAAAGGTCTACATTCACTATACTCGATCTCACGTCAAGAATAAAGTAGTGCTTCTGATATTTTCTACCCCCGTTCACATGGGAGGTTGTGCTGAGACAGAAAATCATCCCTCGTAAAACTTTTAGTGCACGTCAAATGTTGCACAGCACTTAGTTCTCGTTATGTTGTATCTGCTTACCTTAAATGTATTGTTATCTAACTATTCTAATTTTATTATTGAAAATTACTTTGATACCAACGTTAACCATTTACAAAGCATGGAAATAATTAATCCAAAAGGGTAATTTCATGTGGCCGCGGCATGTCTGAGTGGTTGGACTGCTTAGCTGTCAACAAGGTTACCCGGGTTCTATCCCAGGCGACCGCAAATTGGTGGATAACGTGGCACTGGAACAGGTTTCCTCCGGATCCTTCGGTTTCCCCCGTCAGCATTGCACCAATTGTTCCAACATCATCTTTATCATTCTATTTCTAGCATAGCGACGAACTGCTGCATAATATCCCTCTAGCCACCATTGTTTCCTCAAAGAAGAAGGGCCTAACAATGCTCCTTCACATTACCGCACACCAAACGCCGACTTTTTCTGATTGAACGCGGCTCTTCATGAAAGACAGGTACAAATTTTCTAGTGTTCTGGGACTTAATGTAGCCATTTAAGTGGAAACACGCCTCATTCGTAAAGAAAGTTTTACTATGTGTTGCGTGTAGAACGAAACCATTGGCAGTAATGGCGACGTTTCCCTAGATCGGGAGGCCGCAGCTCCAGGAAGACTTCACGATACGGTGCAATTTGGCCACCTTAAAAGCTTTATGTGTGGAGCCAATTGAGGATCCAATTTGTTGTGCCAAATGTCTTAACGATTTTCTTGACGAGGTAAAAAGTCGCTGCTTGGTATCATGAACAAAATCTTCTGTGATCACCTTGAGTCTACCACTTCATCGTCTATCATCCGGAAGTCTTTATCACGGAAACGGCGCAGTACTTTTTCCTGGTGTCGGCTCATTTGGAAACAGCTTTCTCCATCTCCCTAAACATCTATCATAGGACCTGAGCTCCAACGTTAAGACATGTCGGACGATGAATGGAATGGGTGAAATGATGCTCAAATGAGTCCAGGGTCCGTAGAGCTTAGAATTACCCGATATTCGCCTTTAGGATAAGGCAAAACCCTGGAAAAAACCTTATCCAGGTAACTCACCCTGACCGAGATTCGAACTCGGGACCTCTTGAATGTGAGGCAGACATGTTACCACCACGCTACCGAGGCGGGCCGCTCAAAGTATGCTTCCAGCATAACGAAAGTCATTGTCCTCGACTGACTCATGTGTCACTCCGAGCAACGTATGAGCTATACTGACTTAAAACTAGCACAAAACTGTTCTTCAAGATTACAGGTATTTGTAATGGATAGCTCGCCACTTGATCCAGTCAAATGCCCTAGAGACATTTTTTCAAAGTTTGAGTCCGGTGACTTTTCGAACGCTCTGTAGAATAAAATTTGGTAAATAATTTCATATTGATTCCTAATAAATAGCTAAATGAACACGTCATAACATTCGTATATCCGTTTTTAAAATGTGCCTTAGAAATCTTCACATCTCGTCCTGGGCACTTATGTATGTGGTTGAAGAACTAATGAAGCTTATTACAAGAAACTCGTGAACAAATATTAACTGCCCGCCTCGGTAGCGTAGATTGTAGCATGTCTGCTTCACGTTCAAAAGGTACCGAGTTCGATCGGTCAGGGTGAGTTATCTGGATGGGTTTTTCCGGGGTTTTCCCTTATCCTAAAATACGAATGACGCGTACCTCTAAGCTCCATGGACCCTGGGCCCATTTGAGCCTCCTTTTCACCATTCCATTTATCGTCCGATATGACTGAAAATGTTAAAGTGCGTAAATTACAACAACAACAAACATTAACTGCAAGTCTATAGAATTGGGTGAACTGGTTTTCATGATCCATAATACTTAACTATCATTTTCGTGGGCTGGTTAAAATATATTTAATTTTATTTATTTCCTGTTGGACTTTCTTAAATATTTTATTTACTTATTCATTTTGTTGCATTTGAACGGATTCCTTCTATAACTTTATTATTTTCGTATAATGAAATTATGTTATATGGGTATGCAAAGTAATGCATCTACTCTATACTGGAATCATTTATTACTAGTTTAGCTTCTTGACTGTATTTTCTTTTCTTTCAGTAACTTTTGCCTTATTGCTTGAAATATCCATATTACTAAATTTAGTATTCTTTGACAGTGAATACTCTTTATGACCTGTTCATTTGAAGAATATCAAATGCATTTAAATATTTATATATTTCAAGTATGTGAATATTGAAATTTTTGCAAAGCTAAACACGGTTTATAGGTAAAATCTTAAATTAATTTTCAGTCTCCAGATATCACATGTTATATCTCAGTTTTCACAATTTGCAGTTGGTGGTATCATATTAGATATATCCTGCACTAAATTCTCACATTTTTCTGTCTCTGTCTGCTGTGTATCGACAGTTAAAATAAAAAATAGAGTATATAATCTTAGATATGATAACTATCTAAACCTCCTAGAATCCATTCAAAATAAATTTCAAAGTTCTCTTGAATATCCATGTTTGTTTTGTTCATTAATAACATCGTGCATTAACGTTAATCCCCAGAACAAAACTTATGCATGTTTAAATCTTATTGATAAGTATCTCCAAATTCTGTTTTTTTTTATTTCGTTCTTGTTTGCTTTCTTTATTTCTTTCTTCTTTTTCTTAAATGTATTATATTTCGGCCCAAAGAAACTCATTAAGCACAAACCTACAAATACCTCTTCTTCTTTAATTGCCCTCTTACACCACTACGTGGGGTCAGGATATTCTTGTTCCTCTTAACCCTTATGGGGTTGAGGAACGAAATCTCTTGATCACTGAGATAGAACCCAGGATGAGTGATCAGCCTGATACCTGGTATGAGATTGAGGGAAGTAGATGGCAGATTGAGGGCGAGATGAAATGGCGAGGTGAGAGTGATGTAGCAGTTGGTGGAATGCTGGTTGGAGAAACCGGAGGACCCGAAGAAAAACCCAATCAGTGCCGTGTTCTCCACCACAAATCTCCCTTTGCAGTCGCCTGGAATCGAACCCGGACAGCTTTGGTGAGATACAAGCAGTCTAACCACTCGAACGAGGCGCAGCCCAACATACAAAAACAATTTCCCTAATTTTACTTGCTGCCATCGAAATTTGAACTCAAGATATTCCATGTAAAAAGAGCCATATACGAAGAGTGAGGTTTTGCGGACATAACAGAAGTGTTGTTTGAGGTGAAATTAATCATATTGCAGATATTAAGTAACATAACACGCAGTATAATTATTGTGACAAAGCAAAAAGCGGCAGACTTGTAATCCGACTCCATTAATCACCCGTCTTTGAGAGCATCGTAGGTTCTAACGGTAGAACACGGCATTATAACGAAGCCAATCAGACAAGGCCTCCTGTGAGGTGGAAACAGACAAGGCTCGTACATCGTTAGGAAACCTGACAACAAAGAAAACAAATGACTCACGCACTGCTCCAGTATTTGCTTTCCGATGAGAAGCGAGCCCGGGGTCCTATTGTTCTTTTTTTCGATGGCGAGGGGTGGGGAAGTGGTGGTGTTTCTTTAGAGCATCCTCTGGCTGCTCTCTTTACAGCGCTTTTCTTGGTCTGTTGGAGGGGAGGATTCGTGAAGTGTTATGGAGCTTGTGGGTGTCGTAAACCTATCTTCCCTAGCGTGTCCTTATAGTGCCTTCACAAAAACCTGGATAGCTCTTCTGCAAAGTGTTTACAAAGCACATTGCATAAATGTGTCCCATGCTTTCTTATTGCTTCTATAAAGACACATTTACCAACTATCGACAACTATCACGCACCGAGTAATATAGCACTGGACGTTACAAACTTACAACTTTCACACCTCTTGCCAGACCTAATAATAAATATAAGAGGAATGCAAATGCAAAACCATAATAATAAAAATAGAGTACACTACATTATCACAAAGCATATAAACTCTTAAATCAGTAATATTGTTTACTGAAATCAAGACACGATTTTATTTAAATTCCTGTTCTGGTATCGTTTTAATTAACGGTACTAACTGAAACATTTTTCAGCGTATGTTGGTAGGATCTCAGACATTGCAGAACTGCTTAAGCTAAGTGTGGGTATTTCAGTCAACAATATTTGCATCAGACAGCCTATATCTGCCCGTACATAAGCCTCAAAATCTATTGACCACGTTCTTCCAGCGGTGACGAGTAAACGTTTAGCAGATCTCTTGTTCAGAATTTTGGTTTATGTAATGATATATCTTTTATTAGTCTTACGTAAACATTCCATAAAGAAATTTTAGTTTGCTTTTACACATTCCCTTGAGCAAGAGTCCATGAATTGCCATAATTTCGTATTTCTCTCCCATTTTGTTATAACTATAAAATTTTGGTTCTACATTTATTGTATTGTCAAAACACATTAAACAAAATGTTTAAACCCTATTTGCATGATGATAGTTAAACAGCTGTTTGCACGTCATTAAAAATAAAAATACAAGAGGACGTGTCTTTCTGAACATCACTATCCTCAAAAAAACATTACATGTCATACAAATCATACTTACTGATTTACTTATGACATGTCTTCAGCACTGCGTTTTCTTTAATCACCTCCTTTCCTCCCTGTTCCTTGTACATTGATATTCAAACAGATAATGCGTAGCTACTTACTGCTTAGTTTGATCCTTTATTTTTCGTAAATGTCCTATAAAGTCCTATTCATTAATGTTGTATGGCAAGGAAACCACCGAAATTTAAGATGACATACCACAGGGTAGAAACACAATTGGTTTAAATCCGGAATTTACATGAATCAGAGCGTTATATAAATGTTCAGAAAGTATCAAAGATATAAAACATATTATGCTGAATATTTCGAATGTGATATTACACTTCCTTAGAAGTAAAACTGATACTTTTTCCACTAATGTTTACATCGGTTTAAGGTTGTAATTCAATGGCTATCTGACATTTAACTAAAAATTTCTATTTTTGATGTATATTTTCCTTTGCGTACAATTTTTGCGTTTCACTCTATTATTAACATGCCTGATGGTTTTTTGAAGACAAAAACTTCCCTGTGTAACTATTTGGTATAAGTTGAATGGCATTGCAGTTTTTCTGAAAATATATGCCCATGTAAAATTTCTGCTCAGATCAAAACTTTTCCTTTGTAAGTTCTATTTTTAACGACATATTTAAAGTTAGCCAGATATTTCTTGGGTATAGATAGTATCTCGGAGTTTCTGTACAGTTTTAAATTTATTCTGGTAGAAAGAAGATGATGCACAAGAAGAGGGAAGTAAACAAGTAACATGTCATGTTGAATCTCCGAACTTGCTCGTGATATGATTTCTTGTTTTTTGCTTCTGGCTCTGTTTCTCTGTCACGCTCACATTTCAAAAATGGAATATTTGCAGGGAAGGGGAAGAAAAAGATGAGTTTGCAAGAGATGTGACGTCACAGTGCAATATAAAACTTTCCACTGTAACAGACATACAAAGACACTTTCGATTATCCCTTCCAAACGTAGAATCTTAGGTATATAGTTTCTCTTTCTGTTAGATTTTCTTTGAAGTAGAATTGTATAGTACAATACTTTGATATGCCACTACAATTAGTAAGTTCTCAGTAACGTAAGTTTTATCAAGCATTTCTATTGCTTTTATAATGCTCTGAGGGGGAAACACAAAACAAAAGAAAGACGTTACAGTAATAAGTTGTGCAAAGAAGACCAAGATTTGAGTTTGGGAACCAAATTTTGAGGTTTAATTTTGATATTCCGCAAACATTTTGCACAAAAGTGCACTTTCTTGTATATTAGTAGACGCACATGATGTTTAACTTGGGTAGTTCTCTCTTATTCTCTCTCTCTGTTTTACATATTTCCTTTCTACCATTATTTTCTCTGTCGGTACCCACGTTTGCTCTCTCTTCCACCCTATCATGCATTGTTAATAAAAATGTACCAAACGTTTACTTAACTCTTAATTTTTATTTATTTACAAGGAAACATTTAAACAAAATAAAAATTTATGGCAGGTTCTTATATTGGATATGCAATCTGAGTAATATTGCTAAGTGTGACAACTGTTAAATTCAAAATTCGTATAACTACTCTTATGCGTAAGTTATAGCTGGCTTCCATGGTCAGTATTTGCAAAGCCTAGAGAACAAATACTTAAATAGGAAACTTGTAAATGTAATAGGTATTCATCTACAGGCATCGGAGCCCATACACCTTTAAAGGGATATGAAGTTTACGAATCTCGCAGTAGCTGCTGACGTCAGTCCTGGGGACAACACGGAGCGATAGTCCTGTTCGCAACACGTAGCTTTAGTTTCATTGCAACTACTGCTCCCCACGGAGGTAGATCTGTGTTCCAGGGAGTGCAAGGTGTTGGACATTGTATTAATAGCATTACTTTCACAACAATATTTGCACAATCTCCATTTTATAAATAGAAAGTTTTGGGTATTATTAGCAGTCATTAAACAGCTTGAAGAATGTACTTTCGAGCTGTCTAAAAGCAATCGAGAAGGTGTCTGCAAAAATTAAGAATATACAGAATGCACCAACTACCAAACTACCAAAAACATGAATTGTCCAGTATTCTATATAAAAATAGTTGATTTTCAGTGCTGCATAATATAAGAAATAAACTAAGTCTCGGAAAAACACATGAAAATAGTTTGTACTACTCATATGCACCAATAACGTCATGTGACGCTGAACGAACTTTCCCCCAATACTTTTATATTGTTTCAGCGAGAGGTGCAGAAAATTAACATTCGAAAATTTACGAATGTACATGGTTCTCCATTGTAATTCCCGCATCGAAAGCAATGAGAAGGATGACATATTCTAACGCATATTCTAACGCATATTCTATGCGTCCATACCGGAGTGTACACACACGGCGCATAGGTATACTTGTTGACACGGATGTTTGTTGATATCTCGCTTGGCTTTGTATGGTACCTGTGTGCGTACATTGATTGCTAAGGTGTATGCGATCCTATGTCTGTTCATCTAAAATGAACATCTCATTCGTCTAAAATGAACATCTCAGCATCAAACGAGTTAGAAAATCAAAAGCAGTAAAAAGAGTCGCGGCTAAACAGAGATAAACGTGACCATGTACATGATTTTAAAAATTGAAATTGAATTTTATTTACGGGGACTCTTTAACCCTTGGTTCACAGTGTCTCATTCTTATTGAGAGTGAAAGGCCATTTAATTTCGCTCATAGGACTCCATTTGAAGCTTCAGGTTCTGTTAAGCTTCGTAAATCTACCAAATGGGTCTAGCGGCTTTAATTTCCTTCCAAAAGAAACCACACTGAGAATTTTTACACCCAAATGAAACCATTGCCCTCCCTCGAGTGTGAAACCCCCATCCCCGAGAACCAGAGGCTAGCATGTTACCTCCTAGACCATAGAAGACGTAATCTAATTTGATCGAAACATCTTTCATTTAACAATTTTGGGAATTATTCCCTTTAACGTCTTTTAGGTCGCAGTTCTTATATAGCAGTTTCATAAAACTCAGGTCTTCTTAACTCGTCACTCATTAGAAGCCTTCCCCTCTACTTTAAATAAAATGTTTCAGGACACTTCACTGCCTGTTTTCTATCTTGGATGAAAGATTGTTACACAAACGCATACGCTTATGCACATAAAATAAATATTAGCTCATTACTTAGTTTTGTGATCGTTGTTTATCCAAAGCCTTAAACGACTATCACAATTTACGGTGGCAATTTTCTAACTTGCATAAATCATTAATACGAAACTTTATGTTAAAAACCGTCATGAAGGGAAAACTGCCGCATCACATTCCGAAAAAAACATGTACTCATATTCTTTTACCCAATCATATTCGTATTCTAGGTAGTTTTTGTCATCTCCTTCTTGATATCAATATTTTGAATTCAAATGAAGTATCTGATGCTTTAGAATAAGCCTCAACAGGTCTGTGTTTCCTACTTGTTTTAATAATCGTTACTTTTGCGAAGAGCGCAACAGGTATCGCTGTCGAAGCAGAAAAATAATGGACAATAGACATCCATCAATCATATCTTTTCTGAGCTTAACAAAGAGTGATGCTACCCTAGCCGCAATAGCAGCTGATCCCGAGATGAAAACAACATCCAGAATCACGTGATATATAAGATAAGAGAAGGAAGTTATTTATGTATTGCATATCATTTACCTTGCTGCATTTTCAATTTAAGGAAGTACCCGGAATTTATTACTGTTACCGCGATCATCAGTATGGAAGTTTTTGGATTCAGGGTAGGAATGCACAAACTCGTGATACATTTTTCACTCTGGAAAAAGGTTGAGATACACTTTTTAACTCATAAGCAGTGTACAGAGTACAGTTTAATACGCTACTGAGAGATGAAACAGTATGGTTATACTAAAGAATATATCCAGAAGTTCTTGAACAGTTATCTACATGACCAGTATCACCACAGAATGCATAGCAACAGAGGGCAAGGTCCGAGTTGATTTTGTCCAAATGCATAAACACTATGCGAGAGGTTGTAGGTGAATTGTTACCTGCGATATGCCTGCGTAGTCTAGTGACAGTTCAGTTTTATTTTTGCACATCTTTGCTTTAATGCATAGAAATTCCTAAACCTACGAAATATCAAGCTTCTGTACACCTAGTCAAGATTGAGAACTACCTGTTTTCAGAACGTATAATAATTTGCTTTGATATAACATAGTGGTATAATATACTAAATATTGTTTAATTTAAATATACTTTCTATTAATTTTGTTGCTTGCGTGGACAATTTTATAGCATTGATTTGACTCAGTTAAGAACATAGTGAAAGTGAAAGTTTAATGTTAAATCTGGATAATTTAAATGGTTTAGAATGGAACATTCCCCAGAGATTTGTAATTTGATTTCAGAAATGTAAAAAATATCTGAGAAAAATATTAAAGAAGATAAGCTTTATGTAAAGTAAGCAGAAAAGAAAATCGTAAAAATTATACTTTTAAAATTTGCAACGAAATGTTTCTAAATCTCGAACTATATAACAACTCTTTATAGTAAAAATGTTAACTGAGTTAGTACACAAGAGAACTCAAATCTAATACTAAGCCAAAATGTCAAATATAAAGCTATTTGTAATTCAACTTAACTATAATTGTCAACAGCACGATCAAATATAAACTATAAGTCCAATATCCTTCCAATTTCAGCAGTTTGAGGTGTCAATAATGGACAATGACGAGAGAGAGGAAAAACGAGTATGTACAACACATTTTAATATAATAATTCAAAACACATACATAAATGATATTTGTATGAAGAGTGGGATGGGCTCTTTGGATGCAATTATTATCAATCAAGCATTGAAATAAGGTTATCAAAGGTAATTTCAACTTAGAAATAATACATTTGCAGACGCAAAAGTAAAATGTTCTCCTACAGAAGATGATATTCATAAATATATTGTAGAATGATACAAAATAGGGTAAAAACATAACCTCAAATTTTAATAAATAAAAGAGTATTTTCCAGGGGGAAAATATCGTACAAGGAAAGTTATAGGTGCAAAGTAACATTTCAAGCAGTCTGCGGAACAAGAAGAGCATTTAAGTTATACAAAGCAATGACAGAACCAGTTCTTTTATTAAGAAAGTGAAAACTGGTCTGTAAGCATATAGGAGAGGAGAAGAACTGAAGACCACTGGCCAAATATAGATAAATAGGTGAAAATGAAGGAGGAAATAAAATTCTATGACCTAAAATAAGCAATAACATACTAGTATCAATATGTAACGAGAAAAGAAGGTAGACTTTTTATGAGATGACGGGAGCAATTCAACATCCCTGATGTCGGATTAGGCACGATTGCTTAATCCTTGTTGTTGAAACAGAGCAATTCCAATAGTTAATTTTTCCATTTCTTCTTCTTTGTACAATGGTTCTGCATCCCTCGCTTCGTTCGTTCTACTGTGAAGGGACAGCACTTGTCAAGAATTATGTGTTTTATGAGTTGCAGAACATTCCATTAACTACTACCGCCCTTGCTGTTTGATATTAATTGCAAATAAAATTTTTCCTCGGCTACGAAACTGCCGTAAGCTATCTTTCTTAATTAAATTGTAATTAATCAAACAGCCTTTCGTTTTGTATCTGTAAGTTTTTATTTCTTATGTAGATAAATAACTTACTGCTTGAAAAGCACTCTCTTACGATCTGTTTATTGTACACTAGCCCTATAAGGAGGCTTCATGTATTCTCATTCTAATTTTAATGCGCGTCCATCCATTTTTTTAGTTTAGGAGATATTCTATGTTACTTACCCTCTTGTGTATCATGCAAGTTGTCTGTTCCTCAGATAAGGAACATTGTACATTTTATCAAAATTTAAGGCATTCGGAGTCCTGTTTCATTGAAGCTAACATCGGAGTAATGGATTTAGAACGCTTTCTTTTCCAATGTGTATTTAATTTTGTATGTATCTGCCTTCTTTCACAATCTGTGGTGCTGTAGAAGTAAAACCAGACAGTAATGTCTGTTTAAAACTAACCGAAGAGGAAAATGAGTGCTCGTACGAACCTAGCAGCAGCATAATTTTAAGTACGTTCTCAACACAAGTGATCCAGCATTATGATCTTTACTTCCATCCATTGCGTCTTTTTAGCCGATGCTATATGCGGACGACATGGTGATCGGAGCGGCAGTGAAGGAGGATGTGCAAAGGGCAGTACACAGACTGGACACACCTGGGCGTAGGAAAACAGTCTGCAGATAAACGAAGAAAAGACAGTACAAATGACCTACAGAAAAGGGGAGATGTCAACACCCAAAGATAATTTAACGTTGCAAAAGAAGCCACAGAAAAAATTAGGAAATTATTAATATATGGGGATAATAGCGAACAATAGTGGCATACTTTGGTACACACATTCAAGAAAGATCAGTGGCAACAATTAGGCCCTCGTACAACATTACAAACATAGAAAACTTATCAACGTGCACGGCGATGAGGCTTTTCAAGACGAAACTAGCGCCAGTGATAACATAGTATTGAGTTCGTGTGGGAACTGCTGAACATCGGAGACCTGATCAGAATAGAATGAATAAAAGCAATAGATGACCAATGATAGCACCATGGATATCCAACTAGCCGTCCTGACATTAAATTCTCCATTTGACTCGTATGTTTCCCCGGTAGACCACTAGGGGCTCGCTCGATGGGTTAGAGCAACTGGAGGGAAACCAGGAGATCCGTGGTTCAAATTGAATTTTTAATGTTGACTCCATCTATCAAAGATCTTAGCCAATATACGGCTATTGTGAGGAGATTAATTAACTAATTAATTAACTAAAATAAAATCAATGTTCATGAAGAGGATTATCCGAGTTGAAAAAACAGCGCCATCCCGGATAGTATATGAAATGATGAGGGAGATGTACTTCATAGAAGACATAGGATCAAAATTCTACCTACTATCAAAAGAAGCAAGCAAGGCCCTAGTAAACATCAGGGAAAGGAAGAAAAGTGAAATCGACTGTTACAGCTCACCAGCGATAATGGACGATAGATGGACCAGAGAGAGCAATACGCAGTGCCATGTCACAACATGACTCTCCATACATGGATTTCACCATTAAGATTTCAACACAAGAAGTTCCACGGGCCAGACAAAGACCGCAAGTGTACATTGTGCAGGTAAAAGTGTAGTAGATATTACATCAAAGCAGACATGAAAGGAACCAGAACAATTACAGGCTATGCCAAAGACTGAAATGTGAAATTAACATAATTGCGCCCTTATTTCATATCATTATCCATCCTGATACTCATATCAACTTTTGTTGACCGTAGACAAGAAATATTTGTGCAAGATTTTGCTCTGATGTAAGTAGATATGGATCATTCATTAGAACTGATAATTCTGGACCGTAATATTAGCACAAATGGAAACGGATTGATTTTGTAATTTTGAAATTAATTGCTTACGGGTAAGCAACCGATGATATGCGCCATATCTCGTTGCAGAACGCAACTCCTTTTTGTAGTAGTCCCCTCAGTGTTTTAAGCTCAAACTCATGGGTGAGTCATGCAAGAAACTTTCTATGATATGAATACAATGTTCTCGATAAAAGATTATATGACGCTTTTCTTGCTGGACAAATGGCCAGGGGCTGTTAGCTGAATTTACCTGTACATGTTCCTTGTAGCAAGCAGCCATAAGTGAGCTATGTACTTTACAAAATTGCTGCGCATTTTGAACTCCAAGTTACTGCTCTCTTTCATTTGGGGAGCTCTACTACAGGACAAGGAGAAGGCCAACGTTTCGTTAATTACACATTTTCAAGGAAATAATTACCAGAAGATAAAACATTTCGAAGCTAAGCCCTTCAACTCATTTGTTTCACAGACACCTTATGCCTCTGTGTATGTGTGTTAATGGATTACTCTCCCCCGCTTTGTTTGCTTTTTAATGGGCTAATACTTAGCAAGTCTCTCTCTCTCTCCGTCTCTCTCTCTCTCTCTCTCTCTCTCTCTCTCTCTCTCTCTCTCTCTCTCTCTCTCTCTCTCTCTCTCTCTCTCTCTCTCTCTCTCTCTCTCTCTCTCTCTCTCTACTGCACACACCTATTTGCGCATAGGTCGTGCAAACAACTACATATTATGTGTATGTTTACGTGTTTGTGTGTATGCGCGCGCCATTAATGGATTACTTCAGACCTCGCCAGTGCTGAAAACATTGCAATATCGAAAATTAAGTTAACAGACCGTACACCAGCAACACGCCTCGCTCGTTTTCTGTCTTTTTTATAAAGATCTCTCAGCCCGCTAAAAATCGCTCGTGATAAAAAAAGTGCCCCACCCTTCAAACATTTCGCGAATATCCGCGTGGAATTGTAACGCTAGCAATTAGAATCGCTTAGGATAAAACAGTCGCATGCTAATGCAGTTATTTCCTGCACAAACGTTAGAATCATTGGCGCAAAAACATGAATTGATCTTGTCACTTTAAACGCTACTAATTCAGTTGTCGCAGCAGCTGTAGCTTACAATTTTGACTTTTTACGATAAAATAACTTGACTGCAATAAAACGTCATTTGATTCGGGTATAATTCCATTTCCCACAATGCCATTTGTTGCATACCCATTTCCTAACTTATCACGCACATGTTCTGTATCCATTTAATGTAATAATGCATTTAAAATTAAATCAACGTTTGTCGATGATCTAAAATTATATTACCACTGCTCAGTTTTTCTATTCAGTTGGTGACATCCTTTGTAAATATTTTACGGTTTTTATACCGTTACCTCCATAAAAGTTGACATGGTTTAAATAATACATGCACCGAAAATAAAATATAAAGTCATTATTAAACAACAATTCTAGTGCGTTTTGCCCTTTTGTGCTTTCATGTCAAACGTAAGGATGGTGTTTATTAAGGGGAATATCTATTCCCAAATTAATCCTAAATGAAAATTATGACTAAAATACAAGAATATGCTACTGCGCGTATTGTTAAAATATATATTTGTTGTACCTCACGTTCTGGACAGCATGCCTCATTAAGTAAATGATATAACTATTTAGAGGACCTTTCCAAATCATCAGGCTTGGTCCATACAAGCCATCGTGACGCCTTGACACCTTGTAGAATAGGAAAACATAAAAGGGCAATGTGTTAATAGAAGCAATCAAATATTTTTTATCAACTCTCTAAAATACCGAGCGGGATGACTGAGGTGGTTTCTCGGGAGGTCCGAGTTCGATTCCCGTGGCCGACCTACCTGACCCATGGGGTTTTCGGTGTCTTTTCCGGGTCGCCAAGCGAATTCTGGTTAGGTTAATTACATCCCCCGAATGTTCTATCCCTCCATTTCATCTCATCTCTCATCTGGTGGTCTCTTTCAGGGTAGAAGTGTCAGCGGGTGTTTCAGCCTTGCTGTGACCCCTTGGGTCGGCCGCACTCTGTGTCCTCTCACCTCATCTTCCTCTAGGGGAGGCCCCAT
Source organism: Mantis religiosa (assembly GCA_030765055.1). Taxonomy (NCBI): domain Eukaryota; kingdom Metazoa; phylum Arthropoda; class Insecta; order Mantodea; family Mantidae; genus Mantis; species Mantis religiosa. Next base: position 78,276,311 of record CM060959.1, read on the forward strand.
TTGGGGCTTAGGGACATTAAAGCAGAGGTTTCGGTGTCAAATCCCCTCTGTAGTAAGCACAATCCTAAGTGCCTAAAATACTTATCTTCTAAAGTTTTATAATACAGTTTGAGCTCTAACAATGCGTCTTTGGTATACATCGTAATGTATAACTACAGACCTCTTCTTTAATAGTAAAATTATCTTTCTTGCCTTTACCTTTATTTTAAATATTTCAAGTAGTTAAGGTTTACTTCAATAGGTCTAAAATGTCCATGATAATTAATTACTCAACATATTTCTGTTTCCATATTCACTGCTTATACTAAGTACTTTTGAGTTCTGCATTAAAAGAGTTATACAGAATTAATAAAATGATACAGAAATTCGGATGGACAACTATAAAATTTATACGTAAGTTAAGCAGATGACCAAATAGTATTAGCTCAGAACTATTAAGATATGAGTAGAAAACGTATTTAAGAATAAAATAGATGGGGATTAAAGATTAATTGAAGAAAATAATCTCCTTTCAAGCTAGCTTTAGAAGATGGAATGAGGTGCATCAAAAGATATGAGGAGAGTATATATTTAGGAGCCAAGATAAACTCAAATTGTAGTCCAGAAGAGGACATTAAATGTAGAATTCAAAAAGGCAGAACAGCAATATCCGTCCTGAATGGACTTTTATGGGAAAAGAATGTAACTTTAGAAACCAAATTACAGTATATAAATCAATAATTAGAAGTAATATAGAATAAAAAGAAGTATTTCAGAAAGTGGAGTGCCATTGTTACTGAAATTAGGCAAGTGAGTCAACCTTGATGCAGACACCGGATGCATCATCAGTCAACCACAGAGCTGACGATAGGGGAGAAGTCCCCAGAAACTAGTCTTCATAAAAAACTTGTAAGTGGAGAAAAGTATATACAAGGTTGACTCACTTGCCTAATTTCAGTAACAATTACAAGTAAGTTAACTTATGGAGCAGAAATTTGGACACTGTATTGGAATTTAAATTTAAACTATTATCTGCCGAAAATGTTTCACTAGACACTCTAAATTATAAAAAAAATCTCTAGCAAAGTGATAAGACAAACCACGAGTGTTCAAAATTCAATTTTAGAGTGTATACAATATAATGGGGCTAGAGTGTTATGTGTGTGTCCACAGAATCCCTGGGATATGATTACCAAAACAAGTTTTAGAGTGGAGCCAACCTGGAAGAGGAAGATGTGGTTGAGCTAGACTTAAATGTGTGGAGAATATTGAAAGAGGAATAAGGGAATTAGTTCTGGACGAATTTTATTGGGAGGATAAAGAAGAGTGCAGGAAGAGAATGAAATCTTGAACTTTGGATACAGGAAGCTGCTTTTTCTGCATTTCAAAACTAGTCTATCAATAAATTAAAATAGAAGTCATAATCATTTTGGTATCCTAATACTTTTTCACGAATATTATTAATACTCAAAATGTCTGGAGTATATTCGGAATAAATATTTGACTGTCTGAATACGAGCAGTAGCTACTAGCGAATTTAAACTCGTGGACAAAGAAATAATGCATTTAATCCTATATTTAACTATGTATAAAAATATTGACTTTTTGTCAATTTTATCATATAATAGCGGTTTAGTTTTAGTTCATCTAAATTATATTCTACTAGTAGATGAAGCATTATAGTCTACTTAAAACTTAAATACTTAGATTTCACTGTTTGAGTCTGCAGGAATCCGAGAAGCATCTTCAGAAGAACTCCGATGTGTGTGACTAGAATAACCAAACTAAGTATATACGCCCGCCTCAGTAGCTTAGATGGTAACGTGCCTGCCTCTCGTTCAGGAGGTCCCGAGTTTGAATCTCGGTCGGGGTGAGTTACCGGGATAACGTTTTATTCAGGGTTTTCCCTTATCCTGAAAGATGATTTTCTGGTAACTCTAAGCTCTATGGACCCTGGACTAATTTGAGCATCATTTCACCCCTTCCACTCATCGTCCGTTATGACTTAACGTTGGAGGATGTAAATTACAAAAATCTATTACCAAACAGTGCAATTACTCTGTTATTACTCTTTATGTAGATATTAATTCTAACTTTCTTAAATTGTCTTAAATATTTTAATTAATAATCATATATTTAAGGTACTTACATGATAAATAATCTGTATATCCTTAAATGATCTGGGAATGGTATGTAAACGACTTTTTTATTCGAAAGAAAACCCTTATAACAGTTAAAAATTAAAGAGAGGGATAAAACCATAAAACACAAAGTTTTGTTTTTCAAATAAAGGATGAAAACAATTTGTGCTATATACAATTTCCGATATGTCCATTATTATTGGTTCGAAAGTTTTAGTACGCTCTGTTTGTAAAGTGATGTCGCTGTTCAGTTGTTTCCTGTGTTTTCATGGAACGTTAATCGAATTTCAGTGCTAGAATATAAACATTCCCTTTTAGATGAGTGACCAGTTCGGAGCTGTTTGTTCCCCTCTTACCTACAAAATGTTCTATAAAATTGTTAGCCCCTATTCACATAAAGTAGATAGACAAATAAGGCTCTTAAATATAATGTGCATGAGCTACAAAATAAGTAACATAATACAGAGAAATTCGTGAGAGTGTAAAAAATAGGAAACAACTTTTTAATAATACCTCAAGTTACCATGAATAATAATTATCTTCTAATAGAATTAATAAAATAATTTGTTGTAAAAATAGTGGTGTATATTGATTATTATCCTATTCGTGATGATTTATCACCCTTACTCTCATAAACACTTCCTCTCCTCTCTGTTTCTGTAACATTTCCAGGATCATATATCAAATCGTTTTGATTACTGATATAAATAAACAGCAGAAAAATTAAAAAAGATGGAATAAATTTAGTGAAGTCTATTTAGTATTTGGACGTTTCTTGCATATAAATTGGATGAAAATTATATAACACTTGAATGTTAATATTTTAGAAACATTTGTTTCATTGATTCTTAAACAAGAAATTCATTGTGCTTTATTAAATCGACAAAAATTACACTAATTTTAATCCTTTAATGTACAAAATAATTAACGGTAATAGATAAGTCGAATTTATTTATAATTTAGCCCATGGAAATTTCTAAATCAAATGTGCTATAAAAATATGCTCTCCTTTTAGTCGATATATTTGTTTATTGAAGTAGACCAAGTTATTTTGTGAGAGCTGGTGAACTGTTAAACTTCGTATCAGTAGGTTTCATTGTTTTTACCTAAGACACCCCATTCACATTGCTACCTATCTATAATTAGAGTGATCGTATACGTAATATTGATTTTGAATATGAACAGTTTTATGGTATTATATAGAAAATAATTAACCATTTAAATGCTTATGCTGAAAACGGATGCTATGGCAACCTGATTATCAAACATTCTCACTCCAAAACAAGAAATTAATCAAGCAGTGGTATAATATATTACACTGTGTATAAGTCGTTGCCAGCACGCAAAGGGGATCAAAACGCCCAACAGTTGTGAATTTATTTCCACTTGGCCAGGCAGAGGTTCTGTGGGCCATCTATCACCAGGGGGACGGTTCAAGACAAATTTGAGAACACCCCCACAACGTGACAGAGCTGACAGCTGGGTCGGTATCGATCTTTGTAGAGAAGACACGCGCAGTTGGCACTTGCCGTTACGTGCCTAAAGGCGCACGCCGCTCGTTAGCCTATCTTGAGATAACTGGCGAGTGCCGAGGAGCTACACCAAAGTAGTGCCCAGCACGCAACAGGTGTGATGTCAACACTTTATGTCTTAATTATGCAAATATATTTACCCCATCCCTTTCAACATATCTGGCCATCGATATTTGAAATGGCAACATTGAGTTATTGACGTGCAAACACAAAAACATACTGCAGATGTAGTAGCATCCGGGAAAGGAAAATTGATCAGGCAAGTAGCAGGAATGAAGCTGATGTAGAGTTCTGTTAATACAATTCCAAAATTTTTTATTTGTTCTATTTATACTCCGCCGTTGACTACAATGGTCATATTGGCGGCCGTTCTCCTTTGATACGTATCGAAGGTGCTAACTCGTATTCGTTGGGTTTTCATCATTAGATCACGCACACACTCGCACTCACATTCATACTCCCCGACACTAGGGAAGGTGAGGAGTTACGTTGGTTGGAGAAAAATCTCCACCCCCACCGCCGGGAATCCAACCCGGGACCCCTAGCACGGCAAGTAGGTGCTCTACGGACTGAGCTACGGGGCTAGTCCCACATTTTGTTGGAATATAAAATTGTGATCTTGACCAAATAAGTGGTCACGTATATTCCTTTGAAAGTGTTTACTTGTATCACATTTGAATAACATGTTTGTTTATCTAGTTTACACACGTGATCATGATTCATCTAGTTTACAAACATGTACAGGGTCCAAGAGAACACATGTCTATAATTTTGTTGGAATTTATAAAACAAAAAATTAGTTTTTATGTATTTTTTCCTTTATTATTATATTTAGTTTGCTTTCTGTACTTTTACACATATACACTATACACATAAACACCCATGCCCTAAAGGTGGGACTCCAAACTGCGACCCTCTACGTGACGAACGCTAGAGATATACACACTAACGATCACGTCTACGTGGACCGACATGTGCCAAAATCATTTTGTGTCTCCAGCTTCAATGTCGTTCTTTAGCTTTAGTTATTGAGAGGAATGGCTAGGTGGTTTCGTCTGTGGCCCACATTCTGGAGGTCTGAGTTCGATTCCCATAGCCTGCCGGGGAGTTCCCAACTCATAAATAATAGGTGCCCTGCCCTCTTCACTGTCTTGACTTCTTATTCGGTCATCATCTGTCTCCTCTTGCCTCATTCATCCGGGGATGCCCCACTTTTGGCATAGGTACAGCAGATGAAGACTATTTATTCTGGATCCCCTCCGTGCCATAATCCAGTCCAGTTCCAGTTTCAGTATAGTTTCAGTTCCCAAGGCCTATTAAAACTGTAAAATGTGATAATTTAAATATCCAACAGCACACATGTTTTGTACATTTGCGCGTTAAACTTCTCCATGTGATGTAGGTTGTCAAATTTCATATACACTCGGAAAATGGACCTGAAAACTATCTGATTTTACCTATTATTTTAAATTTCTCAAGATATGTCATTAATTAATTTGGCTATTGAGATTCAATAGCTACAAAAGCTATATTTAAATACTTCAGTGTGTTCCAAAATAACTGGCAGTGAAAATGCCTACATGCCATGTTCTTGCTTTACTATTTAACTAATGTAGCATTATTTTCAATTATTGCAGTGTGTGGAACATCTAATTAATTAATTTAATATTTTATAAAATAAAATGTTTCTGTCAAATACTGTGGAAGATATCTATCTACAGATATATCTCCATCTACAGATGGAGTTGTATGTTAGTCTTTGTAGGCACTGAATCTTCGTGCCTAGGTGGCAGCAGGATCGGCAACTTCTCTTTCTCGTCTGTGTTGCGGGTACGCATCATGATCAGGCGAACTTTCGACGACTTGATTTTCAAGAACCAAGTTCATAACGGCAATTTATCGTAATTTCATTTATTTTATAACTACATTATAATAAAAAATGTATAATTACTGTAAATTTTGTACCATCTTAATAGTAGGTGGAGAGAATAGATCATGCGATAACAAGTTTTTACCCTAACAAAAAAAAAGAAAAAAAAAATAGAAAAAAAGAAAAAAAAATTAGTAACAGTCTATGTACCTATTAATCAAGTGTTTGTGCGTGTGTATGTTTGTGATTATTTTTGTATCCTTGAATAGCGTAAATTAAAATTGTCTATAGAATAACACATAACTTTCAAAGATGCATTACGATTTTAAAGAAACCCCTGTCAATATACTTTATGTAAATATGCTTTATTACTTTTAAATTACCAAAAATGTTTCCATTTAATTGATGGAAATTAATAATTTCTTCACACTAGCGGTATATAGTCTAATATTTTTGATAGAGTCAATATGAAAAATCCAATGTCACGGACGGGATTTAAACCACGGATCTACTGGTTTCCTTCCAGTTGCTCTAACCCATTGAGCTACCATGGTCAACTTCCGTCATGACATTTAATTCTCCATTTGACTCGTATATTGGGACTTAAGTACTTACGAGAGTAAGTCGCCACAAACGGTGTAACCCGAATGCAGGAGTCCTTAGTGGTCTACCGGTGAAAATGTACGAGTCAAATGGAGAATTAAATGTCATGATAGCAAGTTGGCTATGGTAGCTTAATGGGTTAGAGCAATTGGACGGAAACCAGGAGATCCGTAGTTAAAATCCTGGCCGTGGCATTGGATTTTTCATGTTGACTCTATGTTCCCATTTATTAAAGTACTGTAAGTGTAAGAGGTTTTATGGCCAACAAAATGTACATTATGAATATTCTGCAAGTTGTCTGGAATTCCTCTTATTTGAAACAATAAGAAGTATATTAAAAATTACTGTATTATAAATTTATATGTCAAAAAAGGCTTTCGGTGTTTCCCTTGCAAGGTACTATACTTAAAAGGAAATGTGTGTGATAAAGCAATTTTTTGTCGTAATTAATTTAAGTAGAAAAAATAAGCTCTCATTATATTAGATTGTAGAGGGTGTGAATGCACTAAAGAGAAAGCCATGAGTACGTGATACTACATATGTTTTACATTTTTAATTAAAATGTTTAAAGGTTAATGGTCCTCACGTATGGTACAGCTCTTACTGTACGTTATTCAATTAAAAGTTTATAAAGTGTTACTGGTTTACGTACATTGTGGAAAATATGGATATTTGTCCATATTTTTGTGCGACACAGCTTGCTGTAATGTCTCGCAATGTTACATAAGAAGCTGAAGAGCTAAAACACTTCCTATAACTTCAATTACAAACAAAACGGTAGAACAAAATCCCTTCTCAACTTCCCCTTCCTCCTGACACCATAGGGTGATTTATATCCAGCAGAGAAAACTGTTTCTTTCTCTAACGTTTTTCTTAGCATTCTGTAATTTTAATTAATATGTTAGAAATTTATGGCGCAGTGTTCTTGCATCGAAAAGCGCTTAGTGTTGTGGTAAAACTTACCATCTCCAGTTCTAATTTCTCTCGAAGCGACTTATTTCTTGTTTAAGTGAGTCTGACTCAGTAATTAGTTCACCAGCTGCTGGATTCTTTGCCTCAACCAAAATTTATGCTGATGTGCCTCTTTTAAGTGCACGCATACAAAAAACTTCCTCTTTAAACAGAAAACTTTAATAAACCTTTTAATTGTATCTTCATATTACTCTAAAATGTTTACTCTGGACTTAAGTCAGTGTACAATATAAAAAGAAGTTCCACTTTTATAGATTCAGTGTATCGTATATAATTAGCCTTTAGGGAAACAAAATAAAATGCTTTCCTGGAGTTATTTCTGTTTCCTTAGTTTACTGCAGTACATGTTTTTACAAACCTATACCCATCAGTTATACATTAGAAAATCATATATTAATGTAAACATTTTATGTATGCTGCTCAGACTAGGTAATCTCCGAATAAAAGAGTTTAGAAATGCGAATAGGAAAAGTTATATTTGATGCATAAGCAGAAATTAAATATTTCAGTTAATTGAGGTAAATTAATAATTTCCTCATACTAGCCGTATATAGGCTAAGGTTCTTTTATAGATTGAGTCAACATCAAATATTCAATGCCATGGCCGGTATTTGAACAACGGATCTCCTGGTTTTCGTCCAGTCGCTCTAACCCATTGTGCTGCCATGGCCAATGTGTCGTCCTGACATTAAATTCTCCATTTGAATCGTATATTCGAGATACACCGTTTGTGGCGACTTACTGTCGTAAGTAATTGAGTCCCAGGTTTCATCATTTAACTCGTATTATTTTAGTTAATTGATGGGAATTAATAATTTCCCCATACTAGCGGCATGGCCGGGATATTTGAGGCATAAGCAGAAATTAAATGTTTTAGTTAATTGATGTAAATTAATAATTTCCTCACACTAGCCATATATAGGCTAAGGTTTTCTTTATATAGAGTCAACATAAAATTTCAATGCCATGGCCGGGATTTGAACCACAGATCTCCTGGTTTTCGTCTAGTCTCCCACAAAATAAAAATATCCACAGTCGGTAGAGAACCTGCCCGCCGTTCGATTCTCGGCGGTGGGGGTGGTGATTTTTCTCAACCAAGATAATTCCTCATCTTCCCCACAGTCTGGAAGTATGATGAGAGTGTGAATGTGTGCATCATCTAATGATTAAAAACCAAAGATAACGAGTTAACACCTTCAGTATGTTACAAAGGAGAACGGCCGCCGATGTGACCATTGCAGTTAAAGGCGGGGTATAAATGGAACAACGAAATATGGATATATATCCACCTCCAATGGATACCTTCTCATTGTGAGATAAAGGGTATGAAGTTGCGGATCTCCTTTCCATAAAAGGAACCAAAATCTTGCAAATCCCGGCCAAAACTTTGAATTTTTCACGTTGACTTAATCTATATAATAACCGTAGCCTATATACGGATAGTATGAGGAAATTATTAATTTCCCTCAATTAACAAATAATAAGAGTTAAATGATGAAGCCTGAGACTAAAATATTTACGATAGTAAGTCGCCACAAACGGTGTATCTCGGATGCGAGAGCCCCTAGTGGTTTACCGGGGAAATATATGAGTCAAATGGAGAATTTAATGTCGGGACGTCACATTGGCCATGATAGCTCAATGGGTTAGTGCGACTTAAAGGAAACCAGGAGATCCGTGGTTCAAATCCCGGCCAAAGCATTGAATTTTTCATGTCGACTCAATCTATAGAAAGAATTAAATATCCTAGTAATTATGCTAATGGATACTTTAACATTTTAAATGTTCACTGTATTTTCTAATTGTAATTAGATGAATGTAATAGTGTCACTTTTTATTAGAAATTTTTACAGAAATTGCATTTCAAATAACACATCACAAAAAGAAACATTGATAAACATTCGATTCCAAATTGGATAACGAAGATGAGCAGCAGCTGGAATATACTCAAAATTATTCAGCTATCATACAGCTGTGGGAATAAATTCAACCAATTTTAGTGGATAAATCCAGACTATACAAGCCACACTATTACATTTTAAATAAAGAATAAATTCTTTTCAAAATGCCCTTATTTTAAGAGATTCAACTTCACCTATTCAAGCTATTACATCAAATAACGTTCCCTCGTCCTCTAATGTGTTAGAAATGAAAAGGATGATAAAAATATTAAGAAAAGAAATAAAAATATCCGTCTCCAATGGACACCTTCTCATTGTGAGATATAGGGGAATGAAATTGCAGATCTCCTTTCCAAAAAGGAACCAAAAGGTTGCAGAAACCAAGTCAAACTTTACTACACTCATAAAAAATTACAATTAAAGGATTTAAACCGTATGAAAATCTAAAAATATTAATATTTACGAAAATCATACTTTGATTCCACACTACATTTTTTTAATTTACGTCCTCCAAGGTTAAGTCATATCGGACGATGAATGAAATGGGTGAAATGCTGCTCAAATGAGTCCGGGGTTCATGGAGCTTAGAGCTACCTGACATTCGTCTTTCAGGATAAGGGAAAACCCCGGAAATACCTTATCCGTGTAACTCACCCTAACCGAGATTCGAACGCGGGATCACACTAAATTTGCTTAGCCAAGTATAGACATAATATATTCGTGTAGTATCAAAGTTTATGTTTATTTGGTGTTAAGTTTAATGCTATGTTCAAATACAATTTATTAAATATTGACACCAAATATGGAAAATGGGAAACATATTAATCTCAACACACACCATTTCTTTTACCATAAAGGATAAAGGATAAAGCACATCGTTGTGCATCTCATTTTATGATTATTGTAGAGAATAAAATTTTCAACAAACCAGCAATAAATCATCTGCTCTTAAAATAAAATTCGACTGTACAGCTATTTATCGAGTAAATGTAAAGTATTTATGTGTGACTTTGTGTAATTGGGTTTGTGATTTAATGTCCGGAAGAGGAAAAGAGGCAAATGTATTTTCACGCGCTTTATTAGAGCAGTGTTCGGAAGAGATAGCGCCGTAATCGAACACCAACTTGTCACGCGAATTGCATTTTTATTGTCAATTCAGCAAACAAAGCTGTTAAAACAAGGGAACAATACACTACGTTTTTAAATAGGAACCTGCAAGATGTACTTCCAATTTAGCATCCTTCCCCTACCTCCTTTGGGAGGCTGGGAGTCAACTCAGTCGATTGATTTATAAACGTGGGACCCAATCCTCACATAAATCTTGTTGCCAACGCAACTGCAGTCTCTTTTAAAGTAGGAATTTAATTGTTGGACTTCGCACCGTGGTTAATGTATATTCGCTACGTAAGATGAAATATATCTTAGCACGGGACAAAATACATCTTCCTTTACCAATACTAATATTGCTTTGTCGCTTCTGCAGCCATTAATTTAGCATCGACTGCGGTCACCACCTGGACCGAATTGCTATCCGCAATTTATCAACCATTGACGTGAAATACCTACTGCAGTTCCGGCTAATGACAATCATTTTAAAATCAATCAATGGTTATTCTACACTAAGATAGGTTCGATCAAATATTCACAAACCTTTAATGCTTGTTTTAAACTAGAACAGCGATTTATTTAATTTAATGTACGCCACCTTTATGGAACATTTTTTGTGCCATAATATGTAACACTGCTCTAGTGACATTCCTCTTTACGTCTTATAATTTTATTTATATACTACCTCGGCTGGTGCTAACAATTGAGAAGTATCCCTAATTAACAATATTATTGTTTGAAAAAAGCATAAGTAACAAAGAACGAAAGCTCAGGTGTTTTCCTGTGTGGTTCATATTCGGGAGATCCAGGTTCGATTCCTGTGGTCACCTACATGACCCATGGTTTTTCAGGAGTTTTCCTGGGGCTTCAGGCGAATACTGGGTATGTTAATTATAACCCATGGCGCGATAGAGCATAGAGGTCCATGATCTGCCAGCCCGACTGCCGGTTTCACGCTCACATACGCAAGATGGAGATGAGTGATCATCCCACCAATACGGGGAGGGAATGTGTTCTTCATTTCGGCACCCCCAAACGGAAAGTTGGCTTTCTAGACCGGGGTTCGCTACCTATCGATCTGCTTAATTTCCTCGCGATGCTGAATGGGCACCGTTCCTACACCCGGAACTTAAAACCCGCACCTCCAGGGATGGGATCGAATGCGGGCCGCTTTCCGTGGCAGGCAACAAAGCATGACGGAGTGGGTTAGTTATATCCTCAGTTTTCTGTCCCTCCATTTCATCTCCATTATCATTTCACGTCATTTCTCATCTGGTGGTCTCTTTCAGGGTAGAAGTGTTGGGTGGAGTCTTGGCGTTGCATGGCAGGATGATATGCTCTTGGTAGGACGGTTTCCAGGCTCCGGACCGACCTAGTGGGTGGTTTTTGGTCCACGGCGGTTTGGATGCCGGTGGTGCTGGCCTTCCGTGGGAGTTTCCAACTGGTAAATGGTAGGATGCTGCTCTCTGCACTGTAGTAACTCCTTGGGACGGCCTCTCTATGTCTCCTCTCGCCTCATCCTTCCGAGGATGTTCCACTTGTGGCATAGGTACAATAAATCAAGACTGGTTGCTGTGCCGAAACCCCTCCGTAGCATAATTCAATGCAATCAAAGTATAAATATTTGAAATTTCAAAGCAATCTCAAAGAACATCTCAAATTTTGTCAGCCCCAGAAAAATGTGTTCAGGCAAAACCTGTATTTTTTGTTTGGTAATATTTTGCATATCTCTTAAGATTAGTCTATTATGAAAAATCATTCAAAATGAACACATCAGAGGCTATTCCCAGAAAGGTCGAGATGTACATTTGCTTTAACATAAATTTACTTTTAAAAATCTTATGGATTGTACTCGCGTGAGATTCTATACTGTTATATAAACTATTTTTACAAAGGCTTATTCCTCTAGCTGTTGTATGTTTATCCAGATAGACATATGCAAAGTTAGTTTATTTCTGATTTACATTTAGCTGCAAGGGAACATGGCGCATGGCTTTACGCGATAGTCAGTACTTGTAAATCTGGTCCTATGGGATGTCTCTGAAATTCCGTCCTCTTTACATTATCAAGAGATAAATTAATTATAACTTACTACTTGAGAAAAGTATAAATTTCGGAAAATTTAGGAAATAACAACAGTATATTGGAAATGGTTCACTCCTTACATAATTTTTATTTCAACAAGATCTACATTTTTGTGTAGTAACATTTTGTATATCTTGAAGAAATTTTGTTATTAGCAACGTCCTTTGCATAATTGTGAAGATATCTTTTGAGAAATTTCTAGAAAATTCAAGATATATCAGCATATTTTAATTTGAAAATGACTTAAAGTCGTACATTTAAATAGAATCTTTAGTTATTTTTGAAAAATGAAAATTTTCAGAAAAAGTTTCCTTGTAAAGTGAAGGCTGATGTGAATGATTTGTTATAAATCTTTGTGTAGATATCTTGAAATAAGGTTAACTTAAATATCATATTTGCCATTTGAGTTTTTGCTTTTCCATTATGCTATTTACATACAGATAGACACAAGTTCGTAAGAATAGTTTCCATTTTGTTTCTTATAATTGTTGTAACTCAGTAACCCACCGATGTCAGTACTAGATAGACAAGAGCTGATGATATATTGGAAAGCAGTCCTGTTTTATGTTGTTACCAGAGTCGTAGGTGTTTCTCTACATTCCGCCATAAGTCGTACGCTCTTGAGTAAGATTTCAGCTGTTAGAAAAATGAAGCTCCAAGTTCTCTCCGCAAATCTTGCAACTCTAATTGCTAAGGAGAGATCAGTTTCCCCCACCCCTACGTCATTTCTTGCTACATCGCCCGCACTTTTGCTTCCGGCAACCCTTACAAAGTACAGCTGACACCTGTCTCCCTCTTCCCAGCATCCCTAAGGACTAATTGAAACCGCGACAGGGAATCTGGGAGGAGTAGGGCAAAGCGAAGGAAATTGATTTCACCCAGCAGCCATGAGGTGGCCTTCAAGGGTTTCCAGAAACGAAAGCCTTGCAAATTACATGCTTCTGCGAAATATTGCTGCTTTAGAAGGTAACTAGTTACAAACTTTACTTCCTGCACAATATTTTTATGTTTATAATATATGCGTCAATAATATTGCCAGTGCACTTATGTTTGTATCAATAGCTTAAGAAACATTCACAGTCTGACTCTGTGACGTTGTGAGTGTCTTTCTTACACTTAAGAAATCCTGAGTGCGAATCTCGGCCTGATTGAGTTAGCATTTCCCCGGGGTTTTCCCTTATCCTGGAAGATGAGTGTCGGGTAATTATAAGTTATATGGTCCCTGAGATCATTGGAGTTTCATTTTACACATTTCATTCAACGTCCAATAGGACATTCTTTCTAGGAAGTTAATTAAAGAATATTAACAGTGCCATTGTTTCAAGAGGAATTTAGAATGGGCACTTGTGTGATTTTTACAAGAGAGCCATTTATCTTTCTTTTATTTTATTACTTGTTTAATTTCAATTTCTCTGTGCAGTTACACTAAGTACAGGAAGAATTGTATTCCAACCACAGAGTCAATACCAAGAATTCAGAAGCAATACATGTTTTGATAGTCCTTGATTCCAAGAAAAAGGCTACATGTATATGTACGCGTCAGTCTATAATCATATAAATAAAAAGAAAAGTCGGTTAAACATAAAACCTTGTAATTGCACTGGGCGTTTTCCTACGAAAAATCTTTCAACCATAACTGGTAAACCAAAACATTTTACTGCTCAAAATTTTATATCTCAGTAAAACACAAAAATTATATCAAATTGTGCAGTTAGCCATTTCTCAGTTATTCTTTATTATTAGTTTGAATTTTCCACTATTTATGCACTTTTAAAGTTGGAATTTATTAGTTTTTTCTCTCCTGGAGACCAAAGAGAACAGAATTTGGAGTAGCTTACATTGCATCCAATAAAATATCTTAATCTTACTGTTGTGTAAGATGTCTGAGTGTGTCCCACATTGTACCTATATTGTACCATTGTGTGTCCCATTGTACCTACAACTAAATGTTTAAGAGAACAATTTCTGCAACTATCTCGGTAAATTTGAAGTAAATGGAATAATAAAGGGCACAACCGTGAGTATTGGACGTTCAGATCAATTCACTGAGGAAACCATGTGTTTTTACAGAAAAAACCACCTCACTGGCGCAGATTTCAATAAAGAATGATCATAATTCTTTTACGGTCATAATTTTTCGCACTAAAATTCAATCTTATTATATTTTATTAGCTTAATGCGAAACAAACATGCTGTAGTAGCTTCATTGTTGGTACTCCTGGTTCCCACCTGTGAGAACCAGTTAAGTTCAGACATGTTCAGTATCGCCTACCGCTGCAATGGAGGTAACATGAAGTTAAAGTTGATGTTAGAGGAAGATCCGGGGTTTCTTTCAAACGTAATAACTGCTGATGAAACTTGGCTACATCATTTTGATCCTGAGAGGAAGGAAACAGCAAAGCTCAGTGTGGAAATCTCCTTCATCACCAACCCCCCCCCCCCCCCGAAAAGAAAAAGTGGCTGCTTCTGCTGGGAAAGATATGGTCATATCATTCTTTGCTATTCATGAAATAGTTTATCAGCATGTTGTACCTGAACACACATCAGTAGCTGGACAATACTACAGGGATATCCTGTAAACATTGCAAGTTCATATCAGGCGCAAAAGACCACATTTCCATGAAGCAGGCTGGATGCTGCACCAAGATAATGTGCTGTTGCCAATGTTGTTGGTGAATATCTTGCAAAAATCAACGTAAAGTGCATCCCTCATCCTCCCTATAATCTGTATTTAGCGCCATACGACCTTTTTTCTATTCCCCAACTTGAAAAAGCGGATCTATCAAAAACTGAAGACTGGCTGAGACGCTGGGGCAAGTGAATCACATTCATGGGAGACTAGTTTGAGAAGGACCATCAAAATTATGAGGATGAGTAAAGGTACGTTGTCAGAAAAAAAAATTGTGATCATTCTTTACTGAATATCCCTCGTGCATTCTTTTTAAGAGGTGTCGCTACTTGCAAATAAGACATTAGTTACTTCAGAAAAATTCAAAATCTACAGAATAGAAGATCGAACGAAGGTGCAATATGATTATGTTCACAAAAACTAAATTAAGACCTTTATGCATTTCGTTAATTTTATTTTTCTAAAAGTTTTAGCTGAGTCTTCAGTTCAGTAAACTTAGCATCTCAGTTATTTAATATACATTCTTTCTATCCTTTAAACTGTAACATTTCATAACCCATATATAATATCCTCAAATTTTAGAAGTTCCATAGGCTAATCTCAGAAGTATCATTTAGTAGTTTTCAATCACAGGTATTTGTCACATCGGTGAAAGCTATTTGGGACAACAGTATTACACCTTTTTACATGGCTGTTAACCAATAACTTCGAAGGGTGGATGAAATTAAAAAGTAAAGGCATGTTTCTTTTTCTGAAGGGGCTTTTCTGATTTCAGGAATGTAATTTTTCTATATATAATTATTTTGTATCAATTAGGTTACCGTTATAGGAAGTAAAAGTTAGGTGTTATTGGTTTAGTTAAGTGGAGTAAATATAAGGCAAAAAGGAAATCCAAACTTGAAGAGTCAGTAAAAGGTGCTTTGTGATAAGGACTGTACAATTTGTGCTGAAACAAAATTAAATTGAGTTAACTTGTTTCTAAAATGCGATTAGTGAAATTACAGTTTATTATCAGTGTAATTGTTTTCCTTTTCTAAAAAGCTAAGGGAGCAATTTCAAATATCTCTGGGATGTGGCTGGTGCACTCTGCGGGTTACGATCAAGATCAAATGGATATTGCCGGAGTTCCATAACTGGTCTTTGATTATAAAATATATGAGGTGGAAAAGATAGTTGAAGAGGACTCCTGAAGTAGGGACGTAAAAAAGAAATTGGAACAAGCACCACTATTCATTCCATCCAGGGACATTGGGTTCTTTGTGTGTGAAGGTTGAAATGTCCTCTTTGGTTGGATGAAGACTCGAAAATTGGTATGTAGGAGAATGAGAATTTACTGGACGCAAGCTCACAAGGGAGCATCAAGTTTCTTTGGGTCGCGTTTATTGGTCCACGCAGCCGTTTTCCTGGAGAAGAAGTGGCTTGGCACTTTGCCCAGATAATACAGTAATTTCCAGTTCGTTAAAATCCCACGGGATAGAAGTGGAGCAAAGTAGAGTAACCAGATCTCCGGAAGGAATGTGGCCTGCCTGCAGCTAAATGTTCTGAAAGATCCTAACTTAGATTCTCGTTGACATTCGCCATTTACAGCCTGTTTTCAAAATTACTTCCGAACTTCCGCACGAGAAGGAATTTATAGTCGGAACCTGTTCGAAATTTCCTTGTACTTCGCTCAAAACTTCTGCGTTTGCGTTGAGTTGGAGACTTCCTACAGTAAACAAGTAGCTTTCAAATTAATATTTGTGATGAGATTGAGTGTCAAAGTGGTGTTCCGTTGGTGTAGTTTGTCGGACTCCTGGATTTCATGACTTTTTACTATGAGATGAAGTATAAGGAAATGCTTTCGGCAGGTCTTGGAATTTTGTTCAAGTCTTACATCCGACGGGTCTCAAGATTTTTCTAACTTTTAGTAGTATTGTACGGAGTATAAATATAGACCATAATTTTTTATCTATTTCAGTTATATAAGCAGGCATTGCTGCTATTAAGTGCACCATCTATGCTAGCAAAGCATTATTATTAACTTATTATGAATATTATTTGTTAACCAGACTATTAGGATAATAGTAATCCATAGAAACCTCTCTTATACAGAGTGTAAGCTTATCACCCTGCCACTGAGTCCTCCAGCCGTACACAGCGCCACGGAGAAATGCGTGATTCCTAAAACCTGGTTCTCCCGCTGCTTATGTATACCAGATGGCGCAACTGCACCGTCTAAAACGTAAACAGATATCCCCTTATGCGTTAAAAGAGTTGTAGAATGAAACGGCACAGTTCCATTTAAACACACGACATAGCGTGAGTGAAATCGGTTCTGTTTCAAACGACAAAAAGCAGTTCCCAGGGTCGAACTAGAATTTTCCCGTTAGGTTCTGCACTGTTTTAACGCACGAAGCGATACCTGCTTACGCAGAGTATTGGGCAGTTGAGCAATTTGGTGTACATATTCAAACAGTTTTATACAAGTAATTTCGAAGAAGAGCAATTGAACCTCTTTTTGGAGATACCGTAGTTTATTTTGTCCTTCGACATTACAATTTTTTTTCATAAAAGGTGCTGAAAAGAGTAGTATGATGCCTCTAGTAAGACAATCAGGCCAACTACTTCGATGTTAGAAACCATATTTTGCTTTAAAGTATGGAATTGTGGGAGAGTAGTTAACTATTTTAGTGTATCGACTTCCTCTGGTTGTTCTTTTAGCTTTATAAACCTAATTTTAGAGATACCAACAGCAGAAATGTGAATTAAATTAAAAGCTAAACGAAATGAAGCTAATGTTTGATTTTTAACCAGCTTTTCAATTTTTAACCATGAATTATGTTTTATTTATGCTATATTCCTTAGAAAATGACAGGTATGTGTTAAATGCCTTGTATGTGAATTTTACACACTCACTGTGATTGTTTTAGTGGATTCCCGAGCTTTCGAGACTAACTATATGCCTTGGTGACTATTCTGGGGCAACACTTTTCTGTAAATAGAATGAAGTGAGTAGAGTATAATAGGAACAGCCCGCATATTACTCTATGCAAGTGATGTTTGCTTGGAAAAATTCATGTGCATTTTATACGTGCATATCTATGACGCAAGGACCACCAGTTATTTCCGCAACAGGTGACCTCCAAAGGACAGTAACAATAGATACGGTGCAACAAGAAGCGTTGAAGTGTAATTTGCTGCTTTCACCGCTGCTAATGGAATTCCTTGTATCCTGCCTTTTCATTTTCACCAAATTACATGACATGAAAGGATACTGTAAAACATTTCAAAATGAGATTATTCATTTTTCGCACTCCGCTGTGCTGACGCGGGGAGGATGTGTTCCAGTAATGGAAGGGGAGGAGGGAATCATAGTAGACAAGAAGGAAGTGGGATAATTGAATTAGTTTCTCTTTTCCAAGATGGCGGCACTTGCCTTTCGCCATGTTTAGCGACGTTGCTGGGAGGCGTTCTTTTATCTTAGTGCCTCTGCACTTTTCATTCCAAATTATGCTGCATCTCCTCAGACAATGTTAATGATGCTAATGTAAGGAAATTTAGAGAAAGTTGCTACTTAAACTCTTGAGAAGTAATCTCTAAGGAAGCAGCCAACTCTATTTCTAAAATCCAAGTGCTTTTGTAATTAAATTTTGACATCTTAGAGTGGCATTGTTTTGTAGTTAAGTAACCATAGCGTAGGCTAAGGAAGTTGGAGTGAATCTCTCCAGATCCGAGCGAAGCTTTTATCAAAACAATCATTTTCGTTTTAAATTTATCAACATATTGCGAAGCGAGTTTCTTATCCTGCCTTTCATAGATGAAACCTAACGATCTGATGTGCCCTTGTCTCACGTTTTTATTTCTACGTTCTGCTGATACCTGTAAATATTTTTGTTTATATTACAAATACAACTTAAGAATCTAGTTTAATCTAGTTTCAATTTTACTTTTTTACAATCAAATGATTTGGATATATTTAAAGTAATTAAGGATACAATTTTATAGTCCTCATTGCTTTTTAATGCCACGTGGTTGGTCTAACTCTACAAGGTGATCCGGGTTTGATTCCAGGCAATCGCATGTGAGATTTTTGGTGGATAACACGGCACAGGGACGATTTTTTTCCAGATCTCCGTTTCCCCCGCCATCATTCCAACAATTGCTCCATTTGACATCTTTCCTTTCATTCATTTCGCTTTCATTCTATATTCTACTTTGCTCATTCTCAACCAGGCATCGTACTGATCATCCATCCTAGGTACCTTATCTTTTTTCTGTTGAAGTTTTATTTCAATTGCTCAGTACAGTTGGTGCTATACAAATTGTGGAGCTATATACATAATATACATAATAAAATTAAAGTATACAAGGAAAGAGGATACTCATATTAGAGTCCTCAAGCATACTGGTCTGATTAGTGTGAGTATAAATTAAATAACTCTTTCATTACAGAATGAATAAACATTATAGAAATAAAATGTTCTGTAGCAAGCGTGCCTTCAGTCTTGGTGCAGCATCAAGGCGACGTCTCAGTTGGAAGAATAAAGCACCTAATGCATAAGAAAGGTGAGCAAAGAATGAGCTTGTCGTTGTAGAGATGTACTCATTAATGCTGACTGTGTGCAATTCTCTATGTAGCTGTGCATTCCGGATGTACCACGGGGCGTTCACAGACAATCGTAATATCCTATTTTGAAACACCTGGAGTTGGTGAATATGAATAGGTGAAGCACATCCCCAATACAGGACTGGCATATAGAAGAAGTGGTCGTAGAATACTCTCGTATAATAGTGGCGTACATTCAACTCGTAAAGAGGATTTGCGGTTGAGGATGGGATACAACTTGTGAAGACGAGCATAGGCTTGATTTAGTTTGCTTTTGATTGTGTATTCCATATCAGCCGACGATCAAGTTGGACGCCAAGATATAGGTACTCTATCTGATCCAGAGTCTCTGTTCCTCAACCCGATACCTGAAGTGAAAAGGAGTAAATGACGAAGAATCCTCTTAACGCAACGATAGTGTTAAAACTAGGGAAGTTGAAGAAGAAACAGAAGAAGCATTGCTTTCTACCTGTTTATATGAATTATGTATTTTAATATTCACACTTTTCAGAAGATACTTTAAATGTACAGGTGAAAAAGAGAGAGATAGACAGAGAGAGAGAGAGAGAGAGAGAGAGAGAGAGAGAGAGAGAGAGAGAGAGAGAGAGAGAGAGAGAGAGAGTGTGCTAGCAATTTTAGCTCACTTCAGATATTTGCCATGAAACGCCTATATACCGAGTGATTCACTGAAACAAAATATTTACAGTTGTCTGGTAGACATTAACTATATTTCTTATATAAATCAACAAAGTTGAATTAATACTCACAATATGCAATTTTATACAAAATTATGCCCTTAAATTAAACTTCAATTTTGCAACAATGTACTAAACTACGATGTATTTGTGTAACATCAAAACTGGAATACCATTAAAATTGTCCTTATAGTATGCTTAGGAGCAGCCAAAGTTGTTCCAACAAGATTGTTTAACACCCAATTCCTACTCCTAAACATTATATGGCAGTTATATTTTGGCTCTTTGTAAATGACGTCATTTCTATAATAATGGGGATCAATATCCCCATTTGGCTATTTGTGACCTTCAATTGAAGTATTGAAAGAACATTTATTAAAATAGCCTGGAAATCCTTAAAATTATCATTTCCATATTTTATGGGGAAGCAAAAACGTGAACAAACATTTTTGCTAATTCCAAGGAGGGAAAAGTATGGGAGTTAAGATAATGTGTAAACGTTCCGTTTTTCTATTACTAAATATAACAATTAACACAATGCGTAATTATTGAATTGAATTTTTATATAAGTATTCTGAACCTACAATAAATGCACTAATGAGTATCTGCCATTTGCTGCTGTTGAACATTATTTTGACTGACAGGTCTATGAACCTTACAAACGCACTGTGAACAACATAATAATTATATAATAATTAAAGGATACGGAAACCCCTCTAATTGATGTGAAGCCATGTGGAATGTGTAATGGACATAAAAGTAATTTTCATATTTTAGATAGTGGCAGATTTAATTTTACAGTGCTAATTTAGAAACTGCTGGCTGCTAAAACCACATATAAAAATAATGTGATAGTATAAAGGAACAAAGAAAGGTTTTAAATGGTGGAGTACAAAAACTGGCATGTTGTCTGGGTCTTTAAAAGCCTTTGTTATTTGAAGCGCATACAACTGGAAAATTTAGAAAGTAGACCCAAAATATTCTCTCTTTGTTGACTATCACTAAATGCATTATATCTCACGCATGCGACTTCCTATCTGTCATATCTATCTTTTTATATATTGAATATGAATCTATCTCGGAAATCTTAATGTATTTGCCTATTTCTGTAGCGTAATTTCTCCTTTGTCTATGTTAAACTCTAGCGTCTTCTTTTTCTGCATGTTTTCTGTTTTTGTTTTATGACTTCTTCAACATCCCTATTCCAGAATGATAATAATTCTTTTTGTTTGTGTATATGTTCTTTTTACACAATGTTTCAGTTTATGCTGTTTTATGCTTCTCTCAGCAGTATCCCATTCTTTATTCACGTTCTTTCATGTCCTACTATTTTCAGGCAAACCTTTCGTTTGTTTAATTATCGTCCTTCAACGTAAATCATGAATGAAATAGGAGAAATGGTGTTAAAATGAAGCCAGGTTACATAGTAGTTGAAGTTATATTCGTCTTTCAGGATAAGGGAAAACACCAGAAAAATCTTATCCGGGTAATTCAACCTGACCGAGATTCGAACTTAAGACCTCTTGAACTAAGACAGACACGCTACTGCCACGTTAGAACTGCGGACATAATCTTTGTTGATACAGACGTTTAATAGTTTCTCCTTAAATGTGACTTTAGTTCTCCAATTCTATTTTGTTTTACTTCTTCCTTTCTCCATCTGGATGTCATTGTTTTGATGATGACTAGGAAGTGATCAGAGTTTACATCAGATAAAACAGTAAACATTAAAAACATTTCCATCTCCCAACCTAACATGGATCACGGGTTGAATGAGTATCGTGATGAAATGCTAGCACAGTTACTAGGTTGTAAGTGAACACGAAATATCTTTTTCTAAGTTGGAGTAATTGTATGACAGCATTCATAACGAGAGAATAAATAAATGTTCAATGCTGCCGTTTGAAAATGCCCTTAAATGCTGCATTGAATATATCCGTTTAGGTAATGTATTATTTTTGAAAATAAACAAAACAGTCGCTAGCTACTGATAGATCTAGTTACGGTTTATTACTCAAAATGTTCAATAATTTCTGCCAGCTTATTACATTTGCAGAAGTAGGATTGGTCTACACTTTAAGCTGTTGGATGTTTACTTTTCAAAACAATTGACGGTTTCCAACAAGTCAAATGACAGACTCCCCAGCATTTTTTTCTTCTATCGCAGACAAATACACGTGGAATCAATAGCGTGACAAACAATGGCAAGCGTGATGCAATTTCTGAGGGAGGGGAAGGGGAAGATGACTGACAAATGGGAGACAATCAATCACGTGGTCTGGTTTCTGTGTGAAGCGAATCGAGACCGGCGCCGTCGACAAGAACTCGATGAGGTGTAGAACTTTTCTGACCAATATATGGCACACACGCAATATGCACTCTGGTACTTCTGTAACTAAATTGCTTCATTATGCCCTATTCAAGAGCATAATGATTGATGTATAATGTAGATGGTAAACCTTGAAGAAAGCAGAGTTTGAATTGCTCTTGTGTAAGGTTCTAGTTGCTGCATGGACAGCTGGGAAGACCAACTATGCTATAAGTTTAGTCGAGTGATAGCTACAGTGCATCACCAAGTACATACAGGTACACATGCAATGAGTGAGTAGAGCTGGATGTACCTAGAACATGCAGTATTCCTTCTTAACCTGTCAATGGCTATTATTGAACATAAACATCACCTCTTTATCATATAGCTGGACATTTAAATGCTTCCTCTGTTCTTGATAGTTAAATGCTTACTCTGCTCCTTTATTTTATGATTAATTTTGGTATAATTATTGTTAGAGCAGAGTGACAGTTAAAATAATGTGATCAGAATGGCCAATGATCTATCAGAAGATTGCTTATGTATGCTGGTGCTTTTCTTCTGAGAAAAAGTCCATATTTTGTACACAGATGTCTTGCACCACGTAATGAAAATATGTAACACTACTTTTGGCTCATTTCTGACCTACCAATTCAGCACATTAGCTCTGTAATGAACAAATGTAAAACTTGTCACTTATTTGGTAAGAAGTAGCCAAATAACTTTTAAAGGTAAAAGTGTTTTCAAATAATATTGCGCTGATAAATAGTAAATTGTGTTAGACATATATTAATTAAAAATTTCCTAATTGTAATTATCAAAATACAATATTCATTGTTAATAATATTAGTAAAGCGTGGTTAGAATGCGATAAAATGTTATTATTGGACAAGGGTTAGGAGCTTTTTACGGAAGGTGAAGAGAAAAGGGAGATGTGGTCACGAAATGCTATATAAAGAATTGTACATCTTAATTTTATGATTGTGGTGGCTTGTTTGTATAATACTTAGCACTTAAATAAATTGCCTTGCATCAGTGATAGGCTATCGCAACCTAAATATTTTATTGTAATAGAAATATGAAGGCAGTTATTGTTACCAGTAACTGAAACCTAAGGCATTGATATGTTAGTAACCATTTGAAAACATTAATGCAAAGTTGAGGGGTAGAGGTAGATTAGATAAGGAACGGGACAAGAACCTTGACCAGCAAGTGTATACACTCCCGAAAGGAACGTGTGAGATGACATTGAAATTGAGTTTTATTTATCTATGGACATTCTTTGTGGTTCTCAGTTTGCAGTTCTCTGTCGTAGTAAATTTACGACAAGGGATCACCAGCTTTCCTTGCCCTCCGAAGGACTTTTACGCTCTAAAAAGTATCAGTCGTCCTCGGGCGGATTTTTTACCTGCAACCTTGGAACTCAGAAGCTAGCATGTTACCCCTAGACGTTTGAGGACGACGCTCGTGGGATGAAAACATTGGAGGAGACGTAAGTGCAGGAATAGACAACGTAGGCAGCAGAGACACCAGAATTCTCTAACAATTTTTGGTTTGCCTACCCGCTGAGCAGGCGGAGGATAGCTCAGAGTTTTCCCTTCAGAGGGAACCGGGAAAAACTCAACTCACATGGAAACTGTCACCATGCTCATACCTGTTTCGCTTGAGAGTTCGATGGCATCATCTCTGCTCTATGCTGTGTACCAAAGCTCTGCTGCAGAGTAGAACAGCAAAATCCAGAACTGAAGCCTGAAAGGTGCCGCATGCAACAACTTGCAAGTAGCTGCTGGATAACCTCGTCAGCTCAACGCCGGCGCTACTTACATATCCCCGTGTGTAGACCCCTGCCCACAGAGATATACAATCCCCCCGTACAATGCTGTGTTATTATGTCTAAAGGTTCATACATATTCGGGACTCATTTTCGGGTACTTCCATCCGCACCCAATTTGTGGCATACAGGCCCCATATGCAGATATGGGCATAGTAATCGTTCCCTTGTCAGCAGTGGAAGCTCTGATGACCCTCTCTGGTGTAGCCGATAAGAGGTTCCGACGCGCTAGCCTCTGTACCATCTCTCCGCTCTCGACGACACACAGCCCCCCAGTCGCCCTGTAACATAAACGAGGAAAGCCAAATAGAAGGAAATAGGAGAGAAGAGAGCCGCGAAGATATCAATATTTACCCTTGCCAACTAAGGAAAATCCTTGGACTTTCATGGTCAAAGTGGGCTACCACCCGGAATCGAACCCAGGAATAAGCTGGGGATCTCCTGGGATTGGGATTTCATTACGGATGGGATTCTTTACGTAGGCCATCATGCTGGGCCCATTGTTCCTATGCCTTCAAGTGGGAGCACCCCCGGGAGGAAGTATGAGGCGAAGGAGACAGAGGGCGGCCGACTAAGGAGCCACGACAGTACAGAGGGCAGTATCCTACAGTTTACTTGGATAGAGACTTCCCCCGACAGGCCGGGACAAGGGACATGCTCCCCTACTGCTGGAAGGAAACGAGCCCAGCGGCCGAGCCCTAATGGTCCCAGGCAGGCGATCCGA
This sequence comes from Mantis religiosa, assembly GCA_030765055.1. Taxonomy (NCBI): domain Eukaryota; kingdom Metazoa; phylum Arthropoda; class Insecta; order Mantodea; family Mantidae; genus Mantis; species Mantis religiosa. Next base: position 78,301,273 of record CM060959.1, read on the forward strand.
GTCCCTGGCTGGCGGTAACGAAATTTTCCCAGCAGAGGAGCTGAGGGCGGCAACATACCTACCAGAGGAGGAAGTAGTGTTCCACAGAGCATGTCATCTTACCATGCACCGCCGAGACACCCACCGACACTTCAACCCTTAAAGAGACCACCAGATGAGAGGTGATATGAAATTATAATGGAGATGAAATGGAGGAACAGGAAATTCGGGAGGGTGTAATTAACCTACCCAGCATTCGACTAGTGACCCTGGAAAACCCCCAAGATCCCATGGGTCAGGTAGGTCGGTCACGGGAATCGAATCCGGGCCTCCCGAATGGGGCTACAGACGAAACTGCCTGAGCCATTCCGCTTGGTCGGGATCTCCTGTATGCGGACCTCAGATGACGTGGAGTCATCTCTTTGGCAGTGAAACCTTTAAAGAAAAACTAAATTGTTTTTCAACACTTAATACTTATGACTAAACTGACAAGATATTTAGAAAAAGACAGTTGAATAGTAGTGAAGCGCAAGAAGCATATGAATGACAGCTGCAGTTAGTTTTATTGTAATATGTTGTAGTTTTGAAACTAGTAATGTAGACTTAGCCAACATTCTTCATACGTGACATATTCAAAGTGTGTAATAAATGTATACGTGTGAAAATATACTAGATATGAGAATAGTAAGTTAAAAACGTCACGATAAGCGTCAAGCATTCGTTCTCCTGAAAATTCACTGATTCTTCTTCATACAGTCCATTTAGATTGTGAGCTTTGATTTGACGACCACGACGCACATAGATTTCCGCGACCTTGCTGGATTCCCCCACTACCGGCTGCCGCTGTGCGCGGGGGCTAGCGGTGTTTACTCCACTTGACATTATTGTACTGGTCACCTACATAAACCGGCACTTGACTCTAAAGGAACGCACTGTCTTGTGTAAAAGTTGTTATAAATGGGAATCACCTAGCCCTGTTTGTTTACAGTACTCAAATGTTCCCTGCTGAACTGTTTCCTTCCAGATTTATAATTGAAACTGTTAAGAATTTCGAAACCACTGGTTCTCTAGCAAACAAAAAACCAACGCCTGTACGTACGGTATTAACAGAGACAACGTTAGACGACGTAGGACCATGTTTTAAGCGTTCACCAGCCAAATCAATTCCAAAATTACCACAAGAGTCCTCTGCATATAGAGCAATTAAATTATTAATACTTCATTCCTATAACTGCACAAGTGTCCATGCTTTAAAACAAGGTGTCCCAGTATCACGAATGCATTATTGTGAATGATTTCTTTCATCAGTGAATGACGGTTTAATTGATCCACAGCTTTTGTTTTCCGATGAGGCGTAGTTCCACCTCAGTGGTCGTGTCAACACTCATAATAGTCAATACTTGGCCTCGGAAAATCCGCATTGCGTTTAAGAAGAAATCGCTCATTATCGTAAAGTTGGAGTTTAATGTGTTGTTACCGCTAGACGCATAATATGCGCAATATTCTAGAGCAGACTGTAAATGCAGAGAGATACTAAAATGAGATTTTGACATTAGTTCATTATGAACTGACAGAACAAAAATCATATGGTTGGTTTGAACAGGATTCTGTTACTGCCTGTGCAACAGAGGACTCTATGAATAAAATTAAGGAAGTGTTCAAAGATTTTATTAACGTTGGTGTATGGCCCTCTTGCTCCCCAAACCTAAAAGTCTGTGACTTTTATTGTGAGGTAACCTGAAAGACAAAGGAAATTAATTGTTCTTTCACACCTGCCATGTGAAGGCTAAATTGTGGAAACGTAGAGTCAAACTGAAAAATTCAATGCCATAGCCGGGATTTGAACCACGGATCTTCTGGTTTCCGTCCAGCCGCTCTACCATTGAGCTACTATGGCCAACGTACCGATTTGACATTAAATTCTCCAACCGACTCGTAGGTTAGGAAGAAATCCTGATAAATTGGAAGAACTAAAATAAAATATTAGAAATTAAATCGTAAATATAACAGTGGCCCAACTGAATCATGTGAATCAGAATATATCCTCCCGATATAATGTTTGTTTAGTCGAGGGTGAACATTTTCAGCACACGCGTGGAGTTTATGTAGGAGCAAAGACGGCTGTGGCACATCCATTCGCGCCCTTTAGGTTTTAAATGAAGCTTGCTGTATTTGTACAGATATTATCTTTAAGGTTGTCTAGTAAACACTGCTTTCTCAATATGCTGGTATACATATACTATTCATATATTCCTAATACTTCGGAAATAAGTGCAGAAAATTCTCGTATATGTTAAATTTACTCATATTTTCAGGACAGTTGATTTACGAGAAACTTGGCAGGTTAGTTTTGATGGTGTATTTTCGACACAGCCTATGTTAGGGGTTGAGAGGCGCATACCCGAAGGGGCTGTAGAAACGTACATTTTTGTTATGATAGCTGCAAGGGGAGCATGTATGGCTGTTAATAAGGCCGGGGAACACTACCCTACTGTCACAGAGCTCGGGGCCATACCTCGTAATGAAGTACCCAGAATTGACTGCTCTTAGGGTTGGCTTATTTTTAACAGGAAGAGGGGTCGCTGTCGTCATCATTATCACCATCATCGTCCTCGACTCCGAAAAACCATCGCAACTTTTTTATGTAGCCCGTTCTTTTCAAATAGAAGTTGGAAGCTTTTGGGGAAATTTTAATTAGCTGTGTCGTCAACATGGGGTAGGGAAGGGTAACCTAATTATCTATATAATTCTCCGCTGCAGCCTTCGCCCGCCCGCCCTGCTTCATTAATTGATGAATGCGGTTTCCGATGAGAGTCGAGAAGGAAGCTGCGATGAAGAAGCGGGAGGGAAGTGACAGACAATGGCGAGAAAATACCTCCCCCACAATCCTTGTCGTGGGGAATACTCCGTTGTTCCGTTGGTACAATCCTGCTGTTGTTAAAACAGATGTAAGCCGCGTGTGTTTAGGCAAAGCTATCTTACAAATTAACCCTCGTTTTCGTTCATGTAAAGGAGGATGAGGACTCAAGTACGTTGGAGCAGGTACAGGAGAAAGTCTCCAACGATACTCGCACAGCACAATATAAGTTCCAGTATCCCAAAGAGTACTGTTTCCATCCTTGTTTAGTGCTAAGAGGCTAATTATATATAACTTATCTCTAATTGATAGAAAACTCAACAACTTTCTTTATATCATTATATTAAATCTTTTAGATGGGATTAACACAGAATAGTAGCATAAATTGTTAATTAGTCGTTTTGTATAGAGGAATTGTAACAAAAATATGTCTTACTTTCATTTGACCTTAACGATTCTTTAACAAACATTTGTCCTTCATTCTTCTATCTACTGGATATTTAATTGAGATACTCATTTGTAGATAGGTGATTGTTACACATTTTCTTATAGGAGAATACTACAAACTCAAGCATTGTCAACTCTTTTATAGTTGACTGCTATGTGATGGCTTTGAGATTCCACCCCCACAACATAAGAAAACAAATACTGACTTTCTATTTAGAATTGTAGAAATATTTGATATTACCAACCAATGACGAGGAATATCTCTAAATGGTAGTTTCTACAAATAATAATAATGATGATGATTGAGATAAGGTGTACCCTTTAAGGAGATATACATTTTTGTGCAGTAAATTTTGAGTCTCTCGCGACTTACAAGTTATGCAAAAGTCACTCACATTGAAGGGAAACTCACAGGCTGTTCCGAGAAAATTCAAGGTATTCAACTTCATTTATCATGAAAGCATCTTATACGTGCAGTATTTTCATCAAATTCATTGTAAAAGAGGTTGAGATGGTCATTATGAAGTAAGTTCGTTGAACAGAAATAAAAAGTGCAAAATTTGTTCTTGTGGGCGCCGGGGTAGCGCGGTGGTTTCGTTCGCGGCTCCCGTTCTAAGGGTCCCGAGTTCGATTCCCGGCTCTGGGGTTGGCGATTTTAAGTCGGCCCTATCCACGCCTTCACCTCTGTCTAGCACACGTGAAGTATCCCCTATGCCCAACGTGGTTCGGAGTCCACGGTAAAAACTGTGGGTGCTCTCACCTCACCGCCATCTTCACTATCACCCTATCATCGGAGGTAATGGACACCGCCCTCTGGGTGCCTCCACCTGAGAAATGGGTCCGGTCATCACTTGGTGGGGTGAGGTTACCCCGAAGGCCAAGGTTGCCATGTGGGGAGTGTTAGTAACTAACTAACTAAATTTGTTCTTGTCTATTTTTTAATTAATGTCCTCCAACGTAAGTAATATAGGTCGATGAATTAAACGGACGAATAATGCTCAGATGAGCCCAAGACCCATAGAGCTTTGAGTTACACAACATTCATATTTTAGAATAACGTAATTCTCAGGGAAAAAACCTTACCTAGATAACTCATTCTGACCCAGATTCGAACTCCGAACCTCTTGAGTATGAGGCAGACACGCTACCATCACGGAACAGATTCGGATCTTTTATTCTATGAATATGTAGTATCGCCTCATGGCAACACTTAAAATATGAGACAGTAGATGTTAAAATTTGAATGTTGATTTCTCCTTTAACATTGTTTCACTTTTGGCAGTATGAAAGGTGGAATACCACTGTGACGAGCTTTTCATAAAACATTCTCACACGCGCATACGCTTGAATGTGTAGATAAAACATTTTATTGCAAAACTCGTCTTACAAGCTTGCAAAGTTTTATTTGATGCAATTAAATAAATCTGTTATTCATAAGTTATATTATAAAACCTTCAACTCTTCATTATAAGGAGAGCTTAAGAGGGATCACAAATTTCTAAATTAAGACTTGATAACATTTCTAACAGGAAGCAATGCCTAGGAAATCCAAACATTATCTGTCATTTTGTACAAGACCTTATCTATACCTATTAAATGTACATGCAATAACTATTTAAGTTAGGAGTTTTGCAGATGTATTTTATTATTAACTGCTGAACCCTTAAAATGCATTTGTAAGATAAGGGCTGATATCTTTTATATGAAATTGACTTACAAAAAAGTAATTCGTCTTTTGCTAACGTCAACCTTGGAGTGCTCAGATGTTAGGAATCCCAACTTTGAGTTTCTGTATGGAGTCATTAGAGCGTTACCGTAATGAGGAAATCGACCCTATCTGTCAAATATAAGTTATTTTCCACTTCAGTAGATTCCTGGAGTTGCACCCCAAGGACTTAAAAGTAGTCAGTAGTCAATCAAGCACCAAGCAGGTTCCTGATCAAAGCACATGCAGGAGGGTGATCAGCCCAGCATGGCAGTGCTCCATGATCTAAGGATAACATGCCACCCTTCTTTCTTTTAGTTCATGTATTTACGTCCTCCAACGTTAGGTGATATCGGATGATGAATGAAATGTGTGAAATCATGCTCAAGTGAGCCATAGAGCTTAGAGTTATCCGACATTTATCTTTCAGGATAAGAGAAAGTTCCGAAAAAAAACCTTCCTATCCAGATCATTCGCTCTAACCAATGTTATGCTAGTGGTGGACGTTGGGCTCTTGTTTCCGAATTAGATCCATAAATAAGTGGTAAATTTTAAATTTCGTTGAAGAAGGAAAACACCAGGTTGGTCGTCCTGGAGTTTGAATCAAGCACTTTCTGAATGCCAATTGCGACGGTGCCAACCCACTTGGTAATTGGAAATGTGAAGGATACACAATAAAATAAATATTAAGTATATGTCAGCTGTTATAAATTTCTCCAATTAGCAATCTTGGATGATAAATGACAAAAGCAGTACTAAAATGTTCTTGTCTTCTTTTATACGACATAATAAAAGTGTTAAAGTATACGTAAGCATTATTCGCACTCGTCGGAATGACTTCGACTAGAGGTCTGTCGGGAGGATCATCCCGTTAGCTGTAGACAAATGGTCGAGAGGTTCTGAAAACAGTATGTCCTGATGTCCTAACAGCCCTCTAGCAGTAGCTTCCATGAGCTTGCAGTAGGCCTTTGTCTTGAACCGCGAGGAACTTCCAGGAGCTTTCCTAATGCAGATTGGATTTTTCAGTCCGGAAACGGATGGAAACAAAAATGAGGGGGAAGGAGAGGAAGGGACGCAGAGGAAAGTCTATTCATACAGCGAAATTAGGAGGAGAAGCCGGGAAAGTTTAAGTTTCAATCTACTATGAAATGATTTCCAGTCTTCCCTTCCCTTGTACGTCTTCATTCCTACAAACTTCGCCTTCCTTTCCTCTGCCGCTCTGATTTCCTCCTATTCTTCCCCTTTCTTACCGATCAGTTCTTTTATTCGACTTTATTTCATACCATTACTCACACAAATTCGCTCTCTTTCAGCGCCAGAACTCTGGTTCTTGCAAGCTCCAAACGCCTTCAGGTAGACGAACCGATCCCACACGTGCTTGTTCGTTCGTACTGTGTCGGGTGTTAGGAGCGTTCGCTGAAGTATACAATTATACACTGAGCAGGAGAAAGCACTAATGTTTCTGGTGTACGAATATCCTAACTTTTAAAAATTAAGTAACACTGAAATAGGTCAACTGTTGTAATAAGCAGGTTTTGTTACTCAAGTAAAAGAAAACCTAGAAAAGAGCAAAGTACCTCCAGTAACCACTCATTAATCTCGAAGTATTTCTTAAAAATATTAATGATTTGAGATGATACATGATAAGTAGGTATCGTTTATTTTTCACGAATACATTGTAGTGCAAAACACTGACGAGACTTGTATTTATATTTTTCGTCACTGTTTACTGAGTTCGAAAATGTGATAAAATGCCTAATTTCTTCAAAATGTGGAAGATACACTAAATTGGTACATAAATCTGAAATGCGATGCAACTAACGTCTCCTTTTCAGATGAGAATGTATAAAGTAGAATGAAAAGGTTTTCATATTACATTAAAAACCTTTAAAGAACATGATGTTTTTGAATCTCCCAACAAATAGGTAAACTTTTTAATCTTATTGCAAATGGATGAGCATTTTCAGTTAATTTAAGCAAGTTAAATGATAAAAAATTAAATGTTTTGAATTGATAATGTACGCATACCTTTTTGGTTAAGCTATTCTTCAATAGCATAACATTTACTATCCAAATGACCTAGCTGTCGACGGGCCCTTAACCCTACAGTCACTCACTCATTCAAAATGTTTAGTTATTTCCTATAATTTCAGCCAACAGTGCTATGATCTGAGTTAATTTTGATACTGCATTTGTATCGCATTGGCTTTTATAGTTACAATTTTTATTCTTTTGTTTCATGCCTTAGTCTGTTTCAGTTATATGTTTCTTTGTCTTCTTTTAACCTGTATTAACTTTAAACAACTTTTAAGCACTTAGATTTAGCTACTGACTCTTAAAAATTGTGATTTTAAGTTTGCACTAATATTTTGTCATAATGTATTATGTTTATGTTAAAATTGCTTCAAAATGCTAAATGTACAAACAGAAATGCTGAATTTATGATAAGAAAATTCTAGAAATCATCCTTAGTGATAAGCTAGACACTAGGTTCACAGTCACAGCTCTCGCCCGTAAAACAGAAAAGCACGTGGTATTCAAAACATTTAAACCTTAGATTTACACATGAATTCTTTTAGAAGTTTCCTAGCCCAAATTTATGCTCTGAGGTGACATAACTGTGTTTGAGAATGAAAAAATCATCATGCAAATAGATTTAAATATTTATATAAGTTGCTAGAAAATTATTCTCGAAAATGCTTATCTTTTAAACTTACTCCTTTAGTTATATTGAAAATTTTATATACGTTCGTTTTTATAAAATTAGAAGCACGTTTGGCTGCAACTGTAGCACAAAAATACCGTCTTACTCTATATAAACTGTTATTAACTAAATATTTGTATTTGATGTCAAAATAATCTAATTGGAAATTAATGTAATCTGTGCACCTCGTGCCTGTAGGTATATATTTACTTTATTAAACTATGTGACTTCGCTTACTGGTACAATTCCTTCTCTGATGTTTGTTTTGCATTATGAAGAGTTTGGCAACCGCTGATCTACAGTAAATGAAATGTGTAGTGTTTAACGCCCAGTTTTACTACATACGGCACCACAGGCGATGACACTGATGATACATGAGATGAATATGGAACACCGGTGGAATGAAATGACGGAGGAAACCGGAGGTCCCGGAGAAAACCCGCCCAGCGCCGTGTTGTCCACCACAAATCTCACTTTGCGGTCACCTGGAAGCCGGGCCGCCTTGGTGAGAGCCAAGCGGTCTAACCACTGAGCCACGGTGTGGCCACTGATCTACAATATTTTTAGATTTAGAAGATCATAAAATGTTATAATGAATTGTTTAATATTCTTGATGTTACATATAATGAATTTATATAGACATATCACCTAAGCTTTGAACACAATTTATCTTCCACATGTGTAAACAAGTTTAGGCGACTAATTTTAGATAGCGCTCAATTACGATTTAGAGGGAAACTGTCCAACACATGAAACTTGTGTGCTACTTAAAAGTTCTGTGAAAGAAAGAAACTATAACTATTGCCTGTATCACATTAAGGGGCCACTCACGATAAAACCTAGACATAATCATAAAGTAAGCGCTTGTTTCATATTCTCTTAATGCAGGGTACATATTCACAAATGTTTACATTAAGTGACCACACATGTAGACTCGCTAACTGTCCTATATAAGAGTACGTGCCCAGTATTCTAGAATGTCTCCAAACGGTATAGCAAAACAAAATGTGAGTGAAATTACTACTTTTTGTGAGTTTAAGGTCCTTTAGTCTCTCTCGTTCTTTTTTTATACATGTGCATAACTTCGTTTGTCGTCGTCAGTGGTCACTTCTCAGCTGTTTTACAAGTCTGTCGCTTAAATTGGCAAATGTATTAAGTGACATTACGTTCTTTTATGATGTTAATACTTAATTTTCATAGTTAATGACTCCTGAGCTAAAACATCTTTACGCAAGAAAGATATATATGAGTACATCAGCATATAAAGAAATAAAATAAAAGGCACACCTTTAAAAATGACCTATATTTATCGCACAGTAAAACAAGACTCCGGCGAAGTGCAGCTTATGTGTTGCCGAATTTTTCATTCCGCTCGTATTGCACATGGACATAAACCGAAAGGTTTCCTTTCCAGCGGAGTTTCTTGCAGCCGTCAGGTTGATCACGTCATTTGCTGACGTGCGACAAGATGGGAGGGGTGCCCATGAATCTTTGGGGAACCTCTCCCCACCCCCTCTCCCTTTCTCCAGCTCAATCTTTATAGGATTGAAAGGCCGGGATATTATTGATCCCCTGCACGATACGGGTGGGCAACGAATCTCTTTTCTTTTACCTCTTTCTCTTGCCTTCTTTGAGAAGAGAAAAGAAAGATGAGGGAAGGATATAAAAACGTGTCACAAGACCGTTACATTATCGCTCACTTCTCTCTACACTCCCAGTAGCCGATATTATGGATTTATGGTCTTGTCCCTCTGCGGTTCCGTACACCTGGTATTTGTCTTCCACTTTCTCTGCCGTAATCGCGATTTGAAATTGCAAACAACTTGCACACCAAATCCCCAAGTTCCCACGCTACCGCTGTATTACGACCCAACAACTATTGATCCTATCTCCAATACAGAACACTAAGTAACAAAGGTTTGCTTAACTGCAGGTAACACTATTCTTTAACATCGTTCCTATCGCATGTAATACTCGTAGATCTGCATACAAATGTTCATACATCTAACTTTCTCTAATCTCCTCTTTCGGATTTATATTTCCAAGTTATTAATACCCTCCGTCAGCATGTTGAGAAGTAAACATTGTGTTAAAAAGTACCAAAATAACTGACCCATTTAATCCCTATTAAGGTGATGAAGGAAAATTAAATTAAATGTAGTGATTGAAGAGTGAGAAAAACATTCGGAGTTGTCATTATCTAACCGAACATTGTAGTAGCATTCGAGTAAAACTTTGTAATAATTGTTAAAACATACAGCTTAGCTCTTATAGTTATGATTAACAAGATTCGATCCTTACTCTCTTCTTTACTTTATATTCTTATATTACATATTACTGAAGATCGCTTGTTCACATCTAACTGCTATCCCAAAAAATTAAATAATACTTAGCCGATGCATGAATAAAATCAAATATTAACAAATAAAAAGAAAGTGAAGGCCACAAGTAAGACTTAAATAAAATTTAGCTATAAAAATTAATCTCAATGTCTGCAATGAGTTTAGAATGTTAAAGAATTTAACAGTATATGCAAAAATCACAGCTACAATCACGGCTAATGTTATGGGTACGTAACATTTCTTGAAATCTGTGTTTGCAATCTATAAACTGTATAAATAAGATGAAAAGAACAAAGGTTATCTATATACCATATCATTTAATTCACTTATTGCGTACCAGGTTGTCAAATAGACCTAGTTGTAATACGTATTGTGACTTTGTGGGTTCGTGAAATGAAAAGTCCAATTGCACCACTCAAAAATGTTCTTTATTTCCACCGAATTACAATCGGAACACTTGCCGATTACACAGAATTACGTAATGCACACAATTACAGTTCGTCTGTCACAGGTCCACTGCAGGCAGTTACGTACACGTACACAGTCCGTTCCCTCACTGGACGCTCCTCACGCTGCTCGCCAAGAACTGAACTGAACTCTCGGTCGCAACGTCTCTCTATTTATAGGTGGCTAAATGTTTCTAGAGAATTCTTTACCATGGAGGGGAAAATATTCTGGAGGTTTCGCGTTCTTTCAGGCGGCAGGAGGAGGGGGAAACGAAGATTCAGCCACCCCTGTGGTTTCCCCTCCCTCCACTCTGTCACGCCTCCGCAGGCGGTACCGATGCCACACGCTCCCCTCCACCGGCCTTCCCCTCGCGTAACCGACCGCAGGTTTGCCGATTGGGTAACAGTATTATAGTATTTTTAAGTAAGAATACGTATTATTGATTTTTAAAACATTTCTTCTGCGAAAGAAAAAATTGAGTTAGTTTCCAATATATGTAAATTAGAGTATGTGCAACAATATTCATCAGCTAAGAGAAATTAATGAGGCAAGAAATATTTGTTGCAGAATACGGTGTGTACAGGTGCACAGATTTCAATAGGGTGTGTACATGTGTGTTAATATTTAGCGGTAGCAATAGTTACTCCAACAAAACTTAATATTTTTCTCGTATTCTTGTTGCAGGTGAGTACATCATTTTAATATTCTGTCCACAAGAGTTTCTGCATGCACTACAAACGTAAGTTACTTCATAATTTCCTGAATATAGCAAATATTAAGTAGAATTAAGACTGTTACTAGCTACCATGAAAAATGTTGACGAGAAGGATTGTAACTATTCACTGTGTTAGTATAAACTCGGCAATCATGTCCATCTAATATTCATGTAGAAAAACCTTTAGTTCATAATCCCTTGTTTATTTGTAAATAGTCTTATATTTAATCCTCTACTAAATGTGGAATTGGATTGCTACAATAGTTTATTAGTTCTAAATTGATTTTAAACATAACTTCTTTGACAGTTTTACAAAACTTTGTGTATAAATAAGACTGAAATTTTACATATTCTATATCTTAAAACATTAAATTTATACAATTTGTGAAAGAAGAAAGCAATTAGCATTTTATATGCGCTGATTGTCTCTGTAGTGTACAGCACATCACACATTGACCCCAAAATCTTAAATAATAATTTTATAAAATAGAAATATTCCCCAAACTGAGTATAAAAGTAGTATTATACTAGGTGGCTCAACTGCCCCGTCCTTCGCGTAAGCAGGTATCCCTTCGTGCATTAAAGCAGTTTCAGAACACAACGGAGAAATTCCGGTTAAACGTAAGGCAATGTGTAAGTAGACTAAACAGATTAGTTCAATCCGGGGAACTGCCTCTTGTCTTTCTAAGCAGAACTAAGTCCGCTCACCCTCCCAACCCAATTCCGAAATAGATGATTTAATTGCCCTCACCCAATGTTTATTTTATTCTGTAGCTCCAGTTATAATTTTAGTTTATACTCAAATAGTATTTCCTGTCTCTAAGCAACGATTTTCTTAGTTTTTGTTTATTAAGTAAAGGTTAACACTGAGGTGATTGGTTTCGAAGTTAGAAAATTGCCTGCAAGCAAGTTATCCGTTCAAGTTACGCAAGCATAACTGTAAAACTAACTATAGGAGCACAAAAGCAAATTACAGCACGTACAAAGCAACTTGTCTTTCATTGTGTTATTAACTTACTCTCACCTCTGCGATGAATTGGTTAACCTCATACCCTGATTCTGTTAAAATTTCTAATTGAATTTCCATTTTACCGGCTTAATCAAAGTGAACCCGGTTTGAAGTCAGGTTTATTATGTCCTCACAATGACTCTATCAACAAAGTTCAGCTGTAAATGCTGCCATTATCCTCACTATTTTCCTACACTCTACCAGCAAAGCGTTTTATTTACAGTCTTCCTTTGACAGGATATTTTAGTACTACTACGTCAAATAGGAACTATAATGCTTCTATGACCTTTTAGTTGTCGGTATTGTAGTGCTGCCTTTTTCAACTTAGAACTACATATTTGAATTTTAGAAGGAGCTTTTCGAAATAACAGGGGTACAGAAGTAAGAAAGATGTGCTGGAATAACGAGAAGACTTAAGTTCTCCTTCCATTTTAAGTGCACACATTGACTCACTTTACCGAAACATTGTAGAGAAGAAAGTATTAAGGAATCAGTGTATACCATAACAGTTATTGGTAGCAGAATGAAGAGATTCTTGGAGGCTGGTTATTACAAACTGTGATCATTTTATCTAAAATACAGCAAGGGAGGTTAATTGCCATGTAGAGCAAGAGGAAGGAATGTACCTAACATAGGGTACATAACTGAGCGAGAATTGTGTTATTCTTACAGATCTGGTTTCGTTTTCGATATTCAATATTACACTCTTACTAAAAGTTTTCAGGAAAAGGAAAAACACGTACTGAATTCTTGTATTTTCCAAGTAGACTGAAATTGTTAGAAATTAAAAGTGCTGTACCTATACAAAGTAAACTTGTTCACAAAGAACAAATAAATATCTATTACAGGTTTTTGAATAATTCGCTTTGTTCATGGGACTTCAGTTGAATTTCATGAATGTGTTAAACTCCTGTAATGTTATTCATCATAGAAATATACTCCATATTACCTTGTTCACACCTCTGTGCATGGACCTGCTCCACTAGTGTTAGATCTTTGGCCTTGCAGAGAAAGCATTGGAACTCAGTTCCGATACATTTGTTTTCGCCAGGCCTGCCCACTCCGCTTAACGTACACGTAAAGCTTCCAAGTGCCACGCCTTCTTGGATGTATAACCAATCTGAAAACGTATTACTCTTAAGTAAAATTTTAATTCTAAAAATGAAGCAAATATATCGTACTTCATTAACTGTCCTAAATTACACATAGTAACTTGTTACACTTGCAACTTGTTCATATCTCACTAAACATTAAAATATTCTGATTTACTTTTATGTAACCTATTGTTGTAAGAGTTTTACGATTGTCATTAGGTGGTCTGAATGCGTGTCAAGGTTAGTTTGGAAGTAGAATGCCCTAACACCACGATAGTGGTAAAACTAGGGAAAAAGAAGAATTTATATAGACGGGTATAGAGAGATCTATATATATACTTTCACATATCATGCAATCGAATTGTATTTATGATGTTCGCACTTTCTTTCTTAGATTTTGATTTCCTGGCATGCTTCTAAAATAATAGGATAAACTGACTGAATAAAGCTTTATTAATTTGCTTAGTAGCTAAGTTATTAGACAATCAAGGTCTCTTATTGTTAGTATTTAAATGTATTATAGTATAATTATGTACAAATGTTTAGCCAAACCATCGCATTTAATACTTACTTTCTCTAAAAATAATGCCATTCAAATTCATCCCTATTACTGAGGGTTTAATTATGAAGTATTATTTTTTCAGAAAAAAGCGTGTTACGGATTTTTTAAAGTATTAATGGATGTTAAAGTATACCTGAAATTGTTGGGCATATTATATTTTAAACACTGCCTTATTAAAATCTCAAACAAATCACACTGATACTGCGTATTTTACCAATCTTAGAGATGATTATCCTTAATTCACGTACAATGATGAACATTTGCTAAACTATGTGCCACTTTAAATCTTCATTTGTCCTCATTTCCTTAGCATTTGTTAACCATTTGAACTACATTTGCAGATAATAAGTTTTCCTCCCATTATTTTATTACTTTGTTCCAGCAAAATTAGTTTATCTTATTCATATTATCTTTATGGTATATCACATTCTCTAAGATAAGGGTGTTCAAATGGAGCCCTTTTTTTTGCTCCGCCGCCACTTGGCAGCGCGAAAGGTTTTTCCTTGCAACAATGTGTCTTGATTGTTAGCCGCGTAATGGGGACACAAAAGGGACTGGGGGTTGAGGCGACATAGCCGCCGGAGATGGAGGAGGGTTTTTATCTGCAGCAGCGAGTTCAAAGACCACTTAGCTGATAGCACGGCAACAGTTGGTTCTTTCTGCAGCATAAATGTGCCAGAAGGGAAAGGAGTTAAATATGGCAAGGCTGGGAAAAGAGCTTCCAGAATAAAGTGGCCAGGAGAGAATTCTATAGTGGCTCTACCTCATACTTCCACCTGTCAACTTGTCCTCTTAGCTCCATTTAATGGAAGACACATCAAGTAACAAATCAGCTCTCTAGCTCTTATGTTATAGGTAACAGGGTAAGGCAGAAAAATATCTGCTTCTTCAACGGATTATCCTACTCTTTGTAGCACTTAGACCTTCAAGGACACAAGCCAATGCCTTTGTGTCAATACATTGTAGGGGAACATTGCATACTCAGGATGGGTGATGGGATGACGGAGAAGAAGACCGAATGAAATGCAATAATGAAAGGGATAATATAAAGATTCTTGGATTCAATTATAAAACCTAGGATTCATTCATCAAGCAACCGAAAAAAACCACGAAAAGAGCTTTAATCAAATTTTGATTAGTCGCGGAGGTTTGAAGCTTGGATTTAGATAATAAATATGGCATAAGCAGAGACAGAGAAACAGGGCGGTATAGTAATGAATAAAGAAATGTAGGAATACTACCTCACTGATAAGATTATGAAAGTTTATAATAATCATAATTAGTAGAAGACTTGAATGCTGAGAAATTATTTGGGATATATAATTTATTTTTAATGTTAACTGCCAAGCAATGCCTTAAACCGAAATACTTTTAAAATTTGTCGGTATGTTTATTATAAAGGGATAATAGAAATCTTAATGTTGAGGTTATATAATTAAAATTCAAAATTATTATGACGTAGTGTCAAACATCGAAACCATAAGAAGTGTCAAACCGTATATAGAGAAATAAACTCAGATAAAGAATTTAAGGCATTAACACCTAAAGTACTTGAAATGATTATGTATATTAGAACTTAACGTAAACGTGCCGAAATATTCATGGTAAAGCTAAGCTTAAAGCTTCTATTTAAATGATCACATATCTTATTAGCAAACGAAATGCGCCAAACTCTAATAACAAATAAGTAAATGCTTTTACACTTATAGCTAAAAGAGTACTGAAAATGGACAATAGTCTTCTGACTGCACGCCACTGCATTCAATATAAATTCTTTAGTCACATTCTCTTACTAGTGTTGAAGTTTCCGAGGTAATTATCACTGGCGTACAGTAAAACTTTAAGTTGTGATGACAAATTGAGGTTATGTTGTGTTCCCAGGATACATTCTGGGGATCACAATGATCCCTCAAAGGAGTTTAACTTAAACCCCATTCATAAAACTAAGTAGCTCTATTGGTACTCTCTAACTAATAAAATGTCTAATTCCACGCTGTGATAGTAAACATTGGAAGTTGTTAAGTTTACCGAACATTTTCCTTCAACCTGTACATTTCAGTGAATTTTTCATAGTATCGGTTAAGGGTACGTTGAAAATCTAGCCATCAGCTTCTGCCTCAATGGTGCTGCGCCAAGTTGTAGCAGCAGTGTTGGTTCGCGATGTTCACAGTGAAACTTCTCTCAGGGTATGCATGGATGCATATTGAAAGAAAGGATGACATCGGAATACGCCTGTGAAACTTTTAATTAAGTGTTCACTTTAACGCAGAAGTTGCCGACTAATGGAAACTAATATATAAACATCCGGAGTAAACTACCTGAAATATACACCACGCGATAACACCTAATCAGGCTGCCAGCTACCTCTTATCCCTCCAGTGATTCTATTAGAAGTGTGCAAGACTACTCCCAGAATGTATTACGCAGCAACCAAAATTCTCCGAATAATCTCCCCTTTTGCTAATGACTCGAAGATCTTCTCTACTAGCTTCTAATACGATGCTGCCACTTCATTTCTACATTACTGAAATTTTCTGATTTCCTACACCGAGTTCATATATAAATTTCTAAGAGATACTTCCATATTTTCCGAAAATTCCAATCTATCCTGCCGTACCTAATCTGGCAACTTAAGATTCTTTCACTCCTCACTGTAGTACCCGACAAAACCACCACTACCAATTTGCCCAAAAGCCAGCCGTCGCTAATTACCGTAGTTAACGTAATCTTACCCCGAGCCAATATGTACTCATCTATTGCTAAACCTACAATCCCCTAATATTTAACACAAATTCAAAAAATATTCATATTTAATTTGACTATAAGTATTAATTTATTCAGTGGACCTGTAATTTCTCTGTCAAAGATTTCAGGAAAGAACTTTCAAGGTTTTATTGAGGAGGCAATCCTGATAGTTACACACTGGCGTGGTAGATCACTATGGTTGAACTCGAGATACTGTATTACCAATACCGCTTTAGACACTTCCACTAACTAAAAGACTAAAGGCTACAGGCAACTACCTTTCTAGAATGTCTTTGATAAAATGGTGTCCTGCGTACTTTAGTAGCACGCGATTAGCTACTGCTAGTGGCAAAGAAAGGGGTAAGTTCATTTCTATCGCAACAAGAAAAGCAAGTGAGAATTTTAATTTATTCTTCATTTAACTTACACTGGCCATGTAAGTACACTGCATATGTCGCTGTAGTTTCTCTGATTGATTTGAATTCATAAACGTCTGTTAGTTTCAAGTGATCTCAAATTTTAAAACAATCTGATGGGTCGGAGAGTATATGATGAGCAAAGCATCATCTGATACAACATCAATATGATCGTTTGTGCTGCACTACGTACCAGAATACCACCAGGGATAACGTTAGGGAATGCGCTTATGTAAACAAACATGAGCACATTGAATAATGTTTTGTCATATGACATCAACCTTACGTGGAATCACAGCTTCTTGTACTAAAATTTATGAATGATGATTAAAATATATTGCGTAATAAAGCAGGAAAACTTATATTAATGTCAACAATCACTTTTGTGATATTTGCCACAAACGTATTTCAGTCTTTGTTTTCAATATATTTCCATTTTATATTTGAGATTGGAAGCATACTATCAGAGTCTAAGACCAGTATTTGCTAATTTTGCTTGTCATATGGCTATTTATATTTCGACTCGCATACTTTTAAGGTGTTTAAATCCTTCGTTACAACTCAGCTCTACAGAAAGTTGCAGATATTCTCTTAGTAGAAAGTTAGTTTTTTTAATTTGTCGTAGCGAAATATTCACCTTGATACTCTGTCAATGCTGTGAAAATATTTCTAACATTCTCTTACGTTATGAAACGAACATACATATTCTAATTTTACCTTCTACGTTTAATTACTCTACTATATATTACACATCTCCTGTACGAAGTAGACGAAGTCTGTATTCTACCAAAAGGGTTCACCCAGAAATGCGTCTTTTGAGCTCCACTGAAGCTAAAAATGAAGAAAATTTAGGAAAAGATCTAAGTGTGGGTCCATATCTAGTTTAACCACACCAGAAAACTCTTCCAGCCCGAAAATATATTTCACAAGAAAACATTTTTAGTACTTTCATTGCCTATAAAATGTCTAATGGTCCTGATCCTTGAATAATTTCCATGTATATACAATGGATATCTGTAGATTTCTATGAAAACCTGTAAAGTTTTGTTATTATTTCTGAATGAATTTAATGCAGTTTTCTGTAACTACAATACTACAGCTTGGAAAGGAAAACTATTTTCGTAATGAGTAAATTTGATTAAGAATGCATATTATGTGGAATAGTTTTTCCATCCGTTGGAGTTATTTTATATTTACATTTGAGACACAAGCAAACAATGTTTGGAGGATATTTTCTTCCTGCTTAATGTTTCATTTTAAATAATTTCTGTACTGAAATGTGGTTGTTGCGAATAAAGTAGTAAAAAACAAATCCACAATTAAATGTTTTCTACGGTACATAATGTATGGCTGCAAACCATAATGGGTAGAGTAAAGGACTGGATCACAATTTGTTACTATTCTTACGCAAGCCCTTGTTAAAATCTGTAAAAATAATAGAAACTGGATTTGAGTTGTGGAAACGTAGAGGCAGACTGAAAAATTCAATGCCATAGCCGGGATTTGGACCACGGATCTTCTGGTCTCCGTCCAGTCACTCTAACCATTGAGCTACTATGGCCAACGTGCCGATATGACATTAAATTCTCCAACAGACTCGTATTTTTCCCGGTAAACCACTTAGGAATTCTCATAAACACATGAGACAACT
Organism: Mantis religiosa; assembly: GCA_030765055.1. Taxonomy (NCBI): domain Eukaryota; kingdom Metazoa; phylum Arthropoda; class Insecta; order Mantodea; family Mantidae; genus Mantis; species Mantis religiosa. The sequence goes on from CM060959.1 coordinate 78,319,946, forward strand.
ACCTTAATGGCGACTTACAACGTCTAAGTACTTTAAGGCTCGGGCGTTATAGTTAACCACTATTAGGCCAACTACGTTTCCACAATTTAGCCTACAAACGGTTAGTGTGAAAGAACAATTAATTTCCATTAATTGACCTAATAGTGTTTAACTATAAAGCTTTACATGTTGTAAGTCGCCATTAAGGTAGTTGTCTAAGTGGTTTACCGGGAAAAATACGAGTCAGTTGGAGAATTTAATGTCATATCGGCACGTTGGCCATAGTGGCTCAATGGTTAGAGCGACTGGACGGAGACCAGAAGATCCGTAGTTCAAATCCCAGCTATGGCATTGAATTTTTCAGTCTGGCTCTACGCTTCCACAATTTAGCCTACACACGGGCATTGCGAAAGAACAATTAATTTCCGGATTTGAATTTTATAAAGCTGATGTTTAGTCAAGCAGAGAAATTTACACAGTACCAAATTCTCAAAGGAATACGGCTGCTGTTATAAGTATGATATTTGCCTATATGGATACATATTACAACGTAAATGTTCCTGAAGAAAGGATTTTTGTGCACGAACTGAAGAGACATTACGAACATAACATGGAAGGATACCGTGAAGGTACTGAAAAAGTATGAGATGCAAACATAATAATTGAATCTGATTGCCCAAGAGAAAAGATAGAAACATCCCATGGCAGGAAACTAAATTGACTGAAAGATGGAAGTAAGAGCACTTAAAAACATAAATAGTAATGCAGTCAAGAAAGGAAGTTCAGGAAATGTTCCATAATGCTTCTATTCCCTACAGGAAATAACTGTTAGATACTCCGTCACAACATCGCCGCTGTTCTAAGCTCAATATTTTAATCACTCAACAGTTGAGTCAAACAAACTTCCCCTTATGGCTCCATATACTCTCATTTAAAAAAGGCGAACGGTTTTTGTAGACACTGAGGAAGATAGGGAAGGCATCTGTTTTAATGTTTGGAAAAGAAGGTTCCTTTTTATATAAAGAGAAAACATGGTAATAGCGAAAAGCTTCTTATTCAAATTACTGCCAGGTTTTAAATTAAAACACTTGAAAACGCTCTGCAGCAGCAGCAGGGGAAAAAAGTGGATATAAAAGAAACAAGATGTGAAAGCACAACATGAATTGCCTTTTACGCTCGCAATGTGGCGCTTCGAATGTTGAACACTTTATATCATCCAGTGAAAGGCAAGTGGCGCAATTCACAGTCGGCGAGAATGTTCTCCTTCTTCTTCACTAAGTTCCTTGATTTTAAGAGCTGCCTCTCAAGCTCTATTCAGCGGAATTAATTTTGGAAAAGCGATGTCAAGGTACTGCTTCAGTGATAGTGGCGCTTTTCCTTCACTTATGTTCCAGTCTTAGCTAAATTGAATTTTATTTAAAACAATTAATTATAAAATTTATGTCATGTTTCGTTCATGATGAGTAAATGCTTCAGAATACAAAAGTTATTCTTAGCGTGCAAAGTCTCCCTATTTTTTGAAATGATGTGATAGAATGTTAGACAAGAGACACAATATTATATCTTTTATAGTGTTAGAAATATTTTCAAACTCATTTCCTCACCATTCATGTTGATTTCTAGTTCGATGCCAGTTCGCTTGAGGTTACACCTCTTCCAAGTCCTCAGTCCTGCACACCCTGCGTGCCTGCGGGGGAACGGTAGCACAATACGTGCGCAGAATAATGATTTCGCTGAGACTGCTTCCTCCTGAGACTAGCTCATGAAGCTTCATATCTTCTATACGTGGAGGATGAAATTAGGCGCTGGGCTGCAAAATTCTACGTGAAAGTATCACAACATCGAAGCACCCTGGTTAAGTCTCTTGATCATTATAACCCCAGAAGATGCTAATTTAGGGAATATCGGTATTCCGCATTGTTTTCGGGCATCCGAGGTAACACCAGAGCAACTCCATCCAGTAGAAAAGCTGAGCTCTGTACTAATTCAGCCAGTTGATTGGCCTCAAAATTTTATCCCCAACCAATAGAAATTTATTTTTATTTAGCCACACGCACCATGGTGCAATTGGTGCAGTAATATAATGATACATTATAAACATCTTTCCACTTAAAACGAATAGTCCAAACTATAAAGCGCAAATCAAATTCCTAGCTGCGGTTAAACCCTTCTGAAGTTGGGCAAGCAGCAAGAACATTCTAACTACATATATCCTGCCAACATCTCGGTTGGTCGGACACGCAGTACTTCTCTGAACTTCTGGCCAAAATCTAGATTATATATGTCTAAACAGCGCAGAGGCACATCTTACACTCTTTCACCTAACGCTAACCTATTGTGGATTCGGAGGAAAAGAAGAATTGATGTCAGAGGAAGCGTCAAGTCATAGCAACATACACGTGCGAAGATGTGCTTACAGAGGCTGATGAGACACCCTCTGACGAACCAGTCATCCGTGAGTAGTACTCTACTTTTAACAAACCCCGCGTCATTTGTCCAGCACCGCCACGCGGAGAAACCTAGCAGCACTACAAAAAGATGAGACATTCAACTTTTATGGGTTCGCCCCTGTGATCTGGTCGTTATCATGTTAGTTTCCAAATTCGGAGGTCTCATTTCAATTCTCGGCTGTAAGACGTAAACTTTCCTTCAATACGGATATTTTCCCATCCTCCATAGAGTCCGAAAGTATGAATGAAGTTATATGGTGTGCGTGCGAAGTTAACGTGTATATAGAAATTCCAAACCAAACAAGTTAATTAGTATTAACTTTTTATTAATATTAGTAAAACGAGTGAATATGATTACAGATGTTCAATTGTTCCGAAGGTGGATATTCCTAAGATGTTAATGGTGTTGTATAAATGTAAAACAAAAACACATTTCGGTATAAGATAAAGTGTGCACAGATATTTATAACAGTTTGCATTTTGGAGTATCAAGAGTATCCTTAACTTCCCTGATGTAAATCGAATTTTTCTGTGTAATAATACTTCCTCATAAAACAAATGTCTGATACATTACATCAATATGACTTTCTCTATCCACTGCTCAACCGTTGGTTAAGGCATGACCTAGTGAACGAGAGACCTGAGTTCAATTCTCGCCAGGATTGAAGAGTTTTTCAAGTTTTTCTCAGACTTCATAGCTGTAAATACAGGGTAGGTGATCTAAAACTTCGCCCTATAACGTTTAGCTCCCAATTTTACTTTTCCAATAATTATAATTTAATTTAAAGTATAATCCGTACATAATACCGATAGTACTGTACCTAGAAGGAGTAAGCGTTTAACTCAGCTACATCAATAAAGCATATTCCACAAATAAAATATACCTATTTCGCAAAAGCTTATTTTTCTGTGTATTTCATGTTAATCAACTAACTTTTACATAAATTCCTTGATTACATATTTCATTGTATCTATAAGGGAATGCGAGAAATATACAGGGTTGAAGCTATAGTCAGATCTTTTAAGAACGGATGAAATTAATTTGATGAAATTAAAACTCCAATCCCTTTGCATCACCACGAGAAAAATACAAAAAGTGATTTTGCACCTTAAAAGCTCTCTCTTTGAAAACTTCAACCAGTAACAAGTCTATCAATTATACGAATATTATTTAAAATAAAAAGGATTTTACAGGCTATTTCCAGAAAATTTAATATATACACTTCATTTGCCATAAAAGTATTTTAATCATGTAGTGTTTTAATCAAAATCGTTAAAGACATTCATGAAAAATAAAAAATAACGAAATTTTCCTGAGGATGCGTGTGTCGCATATTTGGAAGGTATGTATATATATATATATATACATTAAGTTATTATTTATCCGAAACTATAAAGTATTTTGAGTTCTTAAATTCCTTTTGATAAAATTCCTATTTTCTGTATTTCTTGTGTTGAAAATTATACATACTCCGATCTGTATTACTTTAAGGATACTATCCATAGTTTTAACCCTTAATTCATGCAGTTTTATGCAAATGTTTTCAGAATTTTGCTTCATGCTTTTCTATCACAGATACAAATATGCTTGAAGTCTCATACAGGCCAGTTTAATCGTTTTTGGGGGGGGGGGGGAGACAAATTTATTTTTTATTTTACTGAGCTAATAATTACGTACTGCAGTTCATATCGAATTCATAATTTTGAAAAACAGAAAAGGTGCTGCCACAGTATTTAAATTACAATTAACATAAATAAATATACACACAATTTTTTCGTATTTCTGGTTGTTTCATTACAAATGTAAATCCTTAAATTTCTGTAGCAACTCATACTCAGTGGTCGAATTAAATGTGTCATATTTTCAGAAATTTAAAGTTAACTATGTTTCAATTCCTTTAAATTCATTCTCTTTGAGTTTCTTCTGAAGAGTTGTACAGGATTGGTTACAAAATCAACCCTGTATAATATTTTTATGCGAAAAACTGTAGCTTGAGTAGAAGGTTTTAGAAATAATTATGGCCATTAGAGTGTGTGCTCTTGGACATTTAAACGGTCTCATAATGAAGCATTAAAGAAGTATGACACGAAACAGTAATATGTGATTGAACCTCAAAGTTCAAGGTATATTTGGAGATAAAAATAAGTTTCTGCTTTTTTAAAATTTGAATCCATAAGCTGAAACGTGCACAGAAGCGTATTTGTGAGCATCCAATAGGTTTGAACTAAAACAACAGCACCCGGGTTAATCCCTCCTGACGCTCTCTCGTCACGAATGCGCTGCTTGGTGGATGATGTATGGTCTTATAATCACATTCCTTGCCAGTTGAAGACATTTCTACCCTGCATTGTCCACGGACTCCACTTGCACGGGCAGCCAGAAAAACCAACGCGTTCCACGAGGCGAGCTCTCAAAAGAAAAATTGTTTTCCGATATCGGTTTCACATTTCCTTCCTCCCCATACAACACCTTGGTCTCCGCGAGACAGACAGTACAGGCGTAAACAAAATTAGCCCCAGGCCAGAAAGTTGCAACTAATTTCCCATAGAGACGAGAAAGTTGAAAAGCGAGGCCACTCTCGAGAGGAGTTATGAAAACGTTACGTGACAAGCTTAATAAACTGCAGTTGCCATTCATGAAGTTGTAGGAGCGCTATAGAAACCGAAGCCAATTTATCTTTAGTAAGGGTGCATCTTACGCTACAACCCATAAAGTGCTAAGGTTATTGAAAGTACGGACGATTTGAAACCTTGTTTGCTTCACATCGGATGATGGAGTATTGCAATGAAGAGACGTTATAACCTTATGACAAAGCTTATAATGCCTCTATAACTTTTCCTCATATCTCTATCGCATTTGGCTTAACAGGCACATCTAGACTGTCTTCCAAAACTACACGTTTGGAAGTCCATTGAATATAAAATAGAAACAAATTAAAATAATTTTAAAAATACAAGTTACTGAATCACTATCCAGTATTTTGGATACATAACCCAAGTAATATCAGGTATTGTGTAATATTTGTATTGTTTTATCATTACGAAATTTAGGAATTCGCAAGCAGTTCGCTTTGGGTTATGCACTCTCAAACCACTTATCATTACTACTACTCCACGCTCCACACTAGTGGAAGTTCAGCCTTATTTCTTTCCGTCCTGACCTTAATACTTATAAATTCCTCTCTCGGGTCATTAAATTTCTATGACTGCTTGCTTGTGCTTCGGTTATTTTATTTGAAAGAATTTTGGTGTTCCTAACACTACGCACAAGGCAAGTGTGTGCAGTCTACTAATATTTGGCTTTAATAGTCACACCCTTTTACCTGCATAATCTTTCCTAACTTCGTGTAATATTATTATATTTATAATTTAAATATTGATGTCATGTTCCATAATTCAGTATCATACTACTACCACTAAGAAAGAAAAGAAAGAACAACAAAAACCCTACGTTTGTTATGAATTAAATATCCTAAGATTACTCTTGCTGCTTATATCTTATCTACTTAACGACAGTTCTACTTTTGTAGGAACTGTTAAAACGGAGGATTTGAATGAATTGATTTTATGTTCAAATTTGTGGAGATTTGTAGTTGTACTGCATACTGTGCATAAACATGCGCCTTAAAGAGAGAAACAGTTCGTGATTGATTAAAAGTTGTCCACTCATGAAACCACTGCAACATATTTCTCTCCTTTCATCCTAATATATTTTTTCCGAATTAAAAGTAATATCACACACTGAAACTGAAATATTGTTCCACACTTTTCACATTTATTTATATTTTTATCTAATATTTCGATCCGTGGTTTTTCGATCTAAAATATGATCTTATTTTATTGTGAAAGTCTTAAATTATACGACTTTCCTCTCGTTTATATATGTATATATGTATATATATATGTATATATGTATATATATTAATTTTTGTAGTATCAACACCAGTATCCAAATACTTTTAAACAATTCTATTATTTTATTAGGGATAGTTAGATATTTAAAATACATTTTCGTTTTAGTCCTAAATTGTATTAAGTTTTCTAATTAAGGAATATAGAGCCATATCTTTGTCCAATTTTAAATTAGGTATATTTTATCCTATGGTGTGAGTAGCCATTCATGTAAGATTTATGATAGCTCAAAAGATTTGTACTTAAATTATATGATTAAATATTTCTTTAAGTAAAAAGTAAACTGAAAGATGTCATTATAACATTTTTCTTCTTTAAGATTTTGTTATTTTCATGATTCACTCAACATGATCATCGTCCAAGTCTTTATTCATAATCTGTCAATAGTATGCCAGTTGTAAACATTGGGTTCTATTTTGTTTATTTTGTGTAATTCTTCCTGTCATTTTACAGTGACTTGTTAGTTATTTCCTCACTCGATCTAAATTGTATTTTTGACTGACAAATGTATTTTTTCTGCTTATGGTCATAATGTATATTGAATGTAACTATTCCAGATCTACAATGTCGTATGATTGTGCTGCCGTTTTTTACTCTATATTCTTCTAATACAATGTTTTAAATAAGAAAAACTATAAATTATTAGGCAGCTTTCCCTACAAATGCTGTCTTCCTGTAGCCAAATATTTGCACATTAATGTGAGACATACATACTTAGACCAGCTAGGGATTTTGTACACTACTTGCATTTTCGCAAGGAGCTGTTTCCATAGCGACTATTCTTGCAGCTCTCCCAAGAAGCCACCGAGGAATTGAAAACAATAGACTCCGCCAGACACGTGATTAGCAAAGCTAATGCCGCTTCTCGGCAAGCAGTAGTGAGGGGGGAGGCGGTTGAGGAAACTCATATAAATGGATCTAATACCAAGTTCTGTTCCTTTGTTTCTTGAGCAGCTTTTTTTTCTCTTCAGTTTTTAATGTTTTTGTACGTTTCAACAAAACCGGAAGAGGGCGTAACTCTTTTACTTACAGATGTAACTTCATTCCGTTGGGAGACAGTGCTTGGAAATATTTGATTACATCGAGTTCCCTTTTGTCTTCTAGCAATGCTGTTGTTTGTTTAGAGTTGGAAAATTGTAGTCGTTTGAAGGAAGCCAACTCAATTACTTCAATGAATAGTTGGTGCCGTTCGGTTCTTGTTATTGGAACTATGCATTAATCGTTCTCGTCTAGCTAGAAATGCCGCTGGATGTGTAACATAAAGTTAATAAATATACATTTCGTTGACAGGACATTATATGACGACTAATGCCAGCATCTTGGTTTCTAATATAAAAGGGATTATATGAAATTGGATTGGAAGGTTGCGTGAGTGTACATATCAATTTTAAAAGAATAATAATTGCATCAGAAGTACAATTACATTCTCAATCCCTTTTCTGATTCGCTGTTCTGGTTAGCTAACACAGAAGACTACATAAAAGAGAGGAATCAACCAAGTTTTGGGGTAACGTATCGACTGTCTATTTTTCACTTCGCAGAAATATGGTAGTAGATGTTACTACAGACTGCAGTTTCAGACATTAGCTTAGCCCAAAAGCATTTTCGACCTTTTTCTGGCGTGTACAAAGAGGCTTAAGTTGCTAGCATCTGCCTGTCACATTTCTACGACTGGTTTTGTCACGTGACAAATTACAGCCATCTGTATGCAGGATTGCCACGTCGATAATTCCCGCCCAACATTGTTACTCTGTTTAGGGTCTGGGGGGAAAAACGAACAGCGTTTCGCGTCAGCTTTTTAATTTTTTTAGTACCGAGCTTTGCGTTGCTAAGGGGAAAAAATTCCTTTAAAAATATGCGTCTATTTGCCCCAGGAAAATTCTGATGTGCCCACGTGCCAAATGCCATTAGCCACTGACGTGATGTTTTGAGAGTTTCCCTTTAATATCAGTTTAACTTTTAAACAAAACGCATATTGTTTTGGAATTAACGCAGCTGAACAGATGCATGGAAAGGAATAGAAAATTCGTTTGTATGTTTCCGAAATGACATATATTTAAGATGCCAGGTAATTCTGTAGAATGCATTATTGCTTCAGATATCTTAATTGAATAAGCTGCTAAATTTCTATTTTCCCATTTCTGTATCTAAAATGTAATTTGTGCAAACCCTTCAATTCACTGATATTTTTTAATATTTGCCATAAATAGTTCCGTAATTAATCCAAAAATAACGAGCCTAAGAAAAAGTAAATATTGAAACGTGTAGTGGATGATAATGCTGAGAGATCATAAGTTCTAATCGTGCAGTTCTATTTTCATCACAAATATTTATAGTCTATGAATAATCACATAGCTTTTCATATTGTGCCTAAATTCATATATGTAATTATTTTTTCTAATAATATTTTAAGTGAAAGACCAAAAAACTATTAAATTGTTTTAGATTTAGTAGCATTTGTGTTATTGACCAGTTCTGAAAACATATCTTATTTTATCAAAATCTACTTACACTCATAAAATATAAACTAAAGTCTGAAAAAGCTGTACTACTCTGCACGTAAAAGAGCTTGTGATTTTGCAGTGCCTATGAAAACAATTTATTTTTAGTATCAGTACGGCAGATATACCACTTTGGTTCTGTAAATATTCACTTTGTGCAAATAGGGACATGTAGCTTTTTAAATCATGGTGTTTGAAAGCTGCAGTAAATGTTTCAATTTTCTAGCAAGAAATTTGTATTTAAATGTGAGTAAACAGTGTGAGCACACAATGATCTTAAAATTTTGTATTTAAAATGTGTAGATAATGAGACTAGAAGAGCCTAACATGTATTGAAACACAATGTTCAAATGTTACGTATTATTTTATAAAATTACAATGTACGTTTTTCTTTAAATATTGCCAAAGACTCACCTTAAGGTAAAATGAACTATGCTAAATGTTGAACTGTATTCCATAACGTAAACGTTTACTAACATTTAAATACAATTAAGCGTTCATTTGTCTGTCGTCAGTTATAGGTCGGTTAACTATGGCAATAGGGTCTCACATCGAAAGGACAAAACAAGCTATCGCCATACGCCTCACCCATCGTCCACTCGCCTGAGCCTTCAACTCTGAAATACGAGAATAAAATTAAATGATAGAAACTAGGGGAACGGAAATTTTGTAGCAGTATGAATTATAATCTATCCTAACATTCGTTCACCAATCAGGGGAATCGGCGAAAAGAAACCAAGTTCAGGGTGGGTGATTCGACGAAAACTTGCGAACTTTACGATACCATTTCGTTCGGTAAGGAAGTGTGTATTGCTTGCTCAAATATTTGTGGCATGTCCTCATAATTTAAATAGAAAGTCATTTACTTAGTTGTACATGGTTCGAATGAGCGTGCAGACAGTTTAGTATATTGGAATTCTAAGGACTAGAGTACCAAGTTAAGTGAACTATAATATTTATTAGAAACAAATAAATGGAAATTAATTTTTCTTTCACACTGTCCGTGCGTACACTTAAGTATGGAGTGATAGAGTCAGATTGAAACGTTCAATGCCATAGCCGGGATTTGAACCACGGATCTTCTGGCTGCCGTCCAGCCGCACTAACCCTTGACCTACTATGGCCAACATGCCGAAATGACATTAAATTCTCCAACTGACTCTTATTTTTCCCGGTAAACTACTTAGGATTTCTCATAAACACATGAGACAACTACCTAAATGGAGACTTACAACGTGTATGTACTTTAAGGCCCGGTCCTTATAGTTAACCACCATTAGGTCAATTAATGCCGCTGGACGGCAACCAGAAGATCCGTGGTTCAAATACTGGCTATGGCATTGAATTTTTCAGTCTGACTCTATCTTTCCATAAATAAATGTTTATGCACCTTATTTTCTAAAGCAGGGGATACTTGCTACAAATTTTAATGCCAAATAAATATACAGACATTAATGAGAGAATTCGACTTATGTTACGTTATATTTTAAATAATATACCAAACAAGGTGCACTGTAACTTAGGAAATAGATATTACTTATCCAGAAGTTTTAATGTTAGAGAGATGGGTGTAAATAGTTACAAGGAATTAAACGTTTCAGCTTCTACAGTAAGGCACCAGTTTGTATTTTACATCCCCCAGCTGATGGAAGCACTTCAAAGATATTTTGTTAAAGATAAAATGGATGAAATTTAGAAACACTAAAGGAACCATTTTAATAAAAAAACGTATAACTTTTTATAAATTTATGCTTTTCTTAATATACATTAAACAGTGACAAACTTGAGTTCACGTTTCGATGAATATAGAGGTACTAAGAATGAAAATTACGGTAGTAACTATATCAAAAGTGCAGCTGCTTTTCCCTGAATTATTGACCTTCAGAATTATGTACGTAGAAAACTGAAGTTCAGTACTTTTTCGCTCCGAAAATGCAACTTTCCTTCCATAGAAACAGCACTTCTGTTTATTGCATTCGAAATGTAATATAAAACGCATGCATTTATTTGCAAGTCTTAAAACCATACAAAGTCCTATTTCGCTTGAGGGAGCTCGGGGGAGTGGATGCCTGCGAGAAAATTAATTTGAAAATCTATTCCAATCAAATGAAAATCATTTGTAATTGTAATGCAGACTCCAATTACATTATTTAAATGAATTTGGGGAGCGTGATATCGGCAGAGTAATTGGCCTGTTCCTGCTGGGACAGTGCGCGGCCTTCAGGGACTCCGGCAATGTGCGCGCGTCACCATGCACAGTGATTTTGCTACAGGTTGCAGCGTTCTATCGTCATATTCCCGCCTCCTTGGGGATTCCCGGAAGAGATCTAAGTGCTTGCCTTATCGTTCTAGCGGTAACACTTGACTGCTTTTCTGGCAGAAATCCAGCTGTTAGATTCAATAAAATCACTCTAAAACGGCCTAGTTGTCATTGTATGCAAAGTATTACAGTTTTCCTAAAAAACAGAATAACCTGCATCTAATGGATCACTTCACTGTCATCCTGAAACCCTACATATAAAATAGAATGATAATAATTAGCTACTGTCTACCATATTCTGATGTAAGTCCCGATAATTACAGTTAGCAGAATAAAACACAAATTACAACAACTATCAAGCATTCATGCGTCAATTGAATTCTGCTTCATAAACGGGATTCGGAATTAGGCCAAAAATTAGTAGATTAAATGCACTCAGGGCACAGATATTGATTCAGAGGTGTGCCATGCCCTACGCGACATAAACGGTTTCTTCTGGTTTCTGTAACGAACCTAAGATTTGCACAGTGGCAAAAGCTCTGTGACGTCAGAAGTACCCGATGGCTACGAGCTTGAAGTATGAAACCAGCGAAGATAAATAAAATAAATGAAATAAATAAAATAAATGATTATTTTCCCCTAGTGTATATGACAGAGGAAAATGTGAAACTCTTGTACCAAATTTTGTTTTGACACAATTTTTAGGTGGACATGGTAAAATTGGTGAATACTTATCACGCTTTCACTTAACATCCAACCCCGAGTGCATATGTGGTGAAGAATTTCAAACTGTGGTTCATCTCCTTTTCTGTTGTCCCATTTTCTGGAGAGAAAGACAACAATTAATATTCAAGCTAGACTCTCTAGGAACTGAATTTTCTGCTCCGCTCACATCTTTGCTAATGAAGCCACAACAGTATAAGTACTTCATGATGTTTATAAACTAAGTGTTTAAACGTCTGAAATAGTTTAAATTAATATGCATCAGATTAAAACATATTTTCTTCCTTCTAGTATTTAAAATATTTTTGTTAAAATTGTATATTTTTATGTATCAACTCTAACCCTAATATACCACTGTGTAAAATAGGGTTCAATAAATCTGGATTAAAAAAGACAGCGAAGAAGATACAGTACACCAAAGTTTAATACTCCCAAACCGTCGCGTACTTCCCTCTTTCCAACTATGTCCATGGACTGTCATTTGCCGCCTTCATTCGAAACTTCAGTAAGAACAATAGCCAGGCCTGGGGTGCTCAATTAAAGCAGGAAAGGGGAGGTTGAAATCATCTCTTTCCACCCGCTACGATAGAGTCGCACATTTACCTGTGGTCACCAAGTTCCAGTGGTGGAACATCGCTATCATTCTGAAATATAGGAAATCATGACCGCAAAGTGAGATTTGTGGTGGACAACATGGCGCTGGGGCGGGTTTTCTCCGGCACCTCCGGTTTTCCCCGCAATCTCATTCCACCGGTGCTCCATCTTCATCTCATGTATCATCAGTGTCACCGCCTGCGGTGCCGTATGTAGTAAAAGCGGGCATTAAACACTACACATTTCACATACGTGTTCGCATAGTTTACGCATTACTAACTAATGTTTCTTAGGATGACTTATGTGGCACAAGTTATGTTTTACAGGGTCTTCTACATGTGGTGCAAAAGACCAAGTGCACAATCTCAAAAGATAAGCAAGGTGATCGTCTCTGATCTTGCTGCGATACGCACTCTTTAAAAAGGTTTGTTCGCAGCTATATGTAGAGCCAAAGACTGCCATTAAATTAAATGCAAAGAAACGTAATCTCTGATAATTACTACAGGGCAAAGATTTAAATAATTCCCATCTTTCCTTCTCAGAACATTTTACTATCGTGGAATTTTTCAGTAAAGGTAGTTCCATTTGTAGCACGTGCGGTGCCTCACTACATGGAAACTTTAAAGGAGTTAAAATAATTGTATATTTGTTTGAAATTTTTTATATCTTCAATTTTCAAAGGGAATGTGTCATGTAGTTACTTTAGAAGTTCTGCATACTTTTCCAGAAGTATGACGTTTATTGTGAACACGGAACACAAGCAAGGGAAATGTTATAAAGCTGCAACTACCAGTTGCCCTTCCCACAGTCACAGTTGTCCCATAAATAAGGTAATTAATTCATGAACAACTTCCTTCAGAAATACAATTAACCGCGCCTCGTCAGATCTGTCCAATTCGTACTAGAGAAAAACATGTTAATGACCTTCTTTTGTCCTTTAATTGCCCTTCCAAATCACAGCACAATTCTTCTATGCGTCTCGTTACTGTCCCACGAGAGAGACTGACTGATGCAAATAAATCGACTAAATCGGGACATATTCCTTCGCAGCAACTAAAACTTTGCTAGCTAAATTTGCCTATACTAAATGTTTAATAGTTTTTTACAATTAGTGTCCCCCGTTTATATGAAACTTGTACGAAATTTTCAAAATTAGCGTCATGTTTAACAGATGCTTTTATTTCTTCCAGTTCTTCACCTAAAACAAAGATACGCTAAACGTTAGTAGCCACGCGACTGACTGCTACCTCTATCTCTTGCTGCCTTGATCACTGGTGTGGGGAAAACAACACGTGTAGGGGAAGGAAGCGTGTGCTGTACAATTGAGCACCCCTGAGGCAGACCACGAGTAAAAGTTACTTAGTTCGGCCAACCTGAAACGTGAGCAATGGAAATGTACTTTTGTCTCGACTTACCATGTTTCTGTTATTGACAGACAATAAGACAGATACATTGTTACTTTAGTTCTGTTCTGCATATTAAAATTATTGAAATTAAACAAACGAATGGGAAAAGTAGAGAGACAGAGTGAGGAATACAGAAATAATGTGCAGAAAAAAGGTAATAAGGAAAGGAGTCAAAGAATTATAATGCTAAGAAAAAAGAGGAACATTACAAAACAGAGTCACGACCTTCCAAAGATACACGACAATGGCCACCTAGCCATATTATTTGCAGAAATGGTATTTCAGATTTTGACACACCGCTGTGTCGACACTGGACGACGAGCATACTCAAATAGGTTCCAGATTCGTGGACTGCATTATAATTCTGTCACCCCTTAGTCAATAAAACACTAAAGAGCATGGGATATTACGAAGAGGTAAAAAGCAATGAGCAGTCTGGCATACAAATGCGGGTACTGTAAAGCAATGTTAGAAAAGTTCCTCACAGTTTCGTATTCTTAACTGTTGTTTTGTTAATAGAATAATCTGTGGGTTCACCAAGGAATTATAACACAACCAAAAATGGCTTCTGTAGCGTAATATAAATTATGTTTTCCTTGTCAAGGAATTAGAAGATAGAAGATCGACTGAAACGAATTTCCCAAGCCTTCCTAAGTATGAAGGATTTAAATCCATCCTGCACTATCAACAACTACCTGCTTTTAGAGATTTGAATAAATTTTAAAGGAAAAGGACGTGCATTGTTTAATGGGATGCTGAATAGAACGACACTTCTCTTATCAAATAGAACCTTACACACACAGACACCCCCCCCCCCCACACACACACACACACACATATTTCGTCTCTCACCAAAGGTTCGATCCTAGATGACTGTATGTGGGATCGGGACGTATTTTCTCCGGATTCGTGCGTTTCCCCCGCTATTTATTCTACCAACTGTTCATTGATAACCCTTCTTTGATACATTTCCCTGTCGTGCCATATTTGTTTAAGAAAAAGAAACCGTTTGGATGTTCATATGAATGTGTTTATAAGAGAAACTTCTGGGGAGAAATAATGTTAGTGTGATTTTTATAGTTCATGATAAAAATATGTGTCATTTCTGTCCATATTACTAACAATTCATCAGGTTTATCTCACCATGCTTAACCCTCTAAGTCCTTGAAGCTAAAGACGCTAGCAGTTCGTAGGCATAGGCAGACCCAATGTTTGTCTGGGCTCGAGAGGACATTTCCAAACCAATTTCGGCCTAGCTTTTACTCTCTCTTGTAAGTAAAAATGTTACTGAAATCACCTTCTGAGCTATACCCTTTAAGAAGAGAGAGCATGTCAACAGACACGTGTGATGGTCCCTGGTACATAACAAACCAGGCCCGTGACATCATGAAGGGCTTGTCACACAGTGTGTGCCCAAGCGTGTTAGTTCTGCCCTTTACTTTCCACAACCGCACGCTATAGTGGGCCCGCGAGAGCCAAAGTGGACCCATGTTGGTCACTTCCTACCTCATTGTCGCCGTGTTGCTCGTTTTTGTGATTATCTCTTATCGCAGCCGGACAGGTACTGAAATCCATCACGCTATAGTTTATGAAGCGGTTTGTTTGGTTCGGCTCTCAGGTAGCTGTTTTTACCGTGCTCTGATTGGTAGCATAATTACCATAATCAATGTTCAACAAACCATGTTCCCCATATCTATCGCAGCAGAGGTTCTATGAGGTACTGGCATTGAACGCGTAACCTGTGGAGAGTGGAAGCTTTCTGTCTACCCGCAATATTGAAAAATACTAGGAGTCAACAAACTTATTGTGATCTGTATTTTGTTTAGTGTCATACGAGTACTTTAACAAAGTTCAAACTGCTATTAAAAGTATGAACATGTTCAAAACCTAGCGGTATGGCTGAGGCGGTTTCGTCTGTGGCCCACAGCCCGGGAGGCCCGGGTTCGATTCCTGTATCATCCTACCTGATCTGTGGTTTTTTCGGGGGTTTCAGGGTCACCAGGTAAATGCTCGATAGGTTAATTATATCCCTGTATTTCCTGTCTCTATATTTCATCTCCATTATAATTTCACATCATCTCTGATCTGGTGATTTCTTTCAAGTGAAGTGTCGGTGGGAGTCTTGGCGTTGCATGCCAGGATGATATGCTCCTGGTAAACACTTCCTCCTTTGGTAGGACGGTTTCCTGGTTGGTATTTCTGGACCACGGCAGAGGGATGCCGGTTGTGCTGGCCTGCTGGGGAGTTTTCAACTGGTAAATATTAGGAACCCTGCCCTCTGCACTACCGTGACTCCTTACATCGGCCTCTCTTTTTCCTCGTATCTCTTCTCATCTCATACTTCCTCCCTGGGATGCCCCACTTGGGGCTTAGATACAATCCGTAGTAATCCTAATTCTAAATGAACATTTTGGATATTTGATGTTCGTAGGCCAGCTAGATTGAAGCTTTTGCTGTGCCATTACAATTACATGAAGAAAGAACAGGATAGGGATTTGCAAAGTATATGCCTATCGATGTGTGTGTGTGTGTGTGTGTGTGTGTGTGTGTGTGTGTGTGTGTGTGTGTGTGTGTGTGTGTGTGTGTGTGGTGAGACACATTTTGAATTTAAACAAAATAAACCTGTCAATAATACTTTGTTTATACTTTTCCTACTAATTACTTAGATTAGTAGAAAACCTGTATTTCGTTGAAAAATTCGTTACAAGGTTTCATCGATAATGCACAGTGAATAATAAGAAAAAAGCACTTTTATAAAAAGATCTATGAATGTGTGTCTTTTGGTACAGCATAACTAAGAAGCGAAAACTTTCCTTTACAAATACATTGTTTTCAGAAGTTTTGATTTTCTCAAAATAACCCAATGTTGATTAAATTACTGTAAATATACAATTTTATAAGAAATTAAATGTATATCTTGAACTTTCCGGAATTGGGTTCTGAAGTGCTATTCGCACTGAATGGCTTTTCCGTAAATAATGAATCAGAATGGATGAACAAAATCGTATTACACAAAAATTAAACAGCAGTTATGTCAGGTATTTTCTGTGGGGTACCGATCTCTAAGACATTCCTTTTTTCGGTTTGAATTTTCTAGTACTTATCTATACTTTTCTACTAGTTGTTTTTGGCTTCATAAAGCGACCAGCTGTTAAAAGATTTGAAGTTATTGAGTGAGCAAAACACGATGCATAAACATTTACTTATATGTAGTTAATGGAAAATAAATGCTCAAGGTTAACATATAACCAGCTTTTTGAAAATGATTACAGATATATGTTTAATTCCATTGCCTTTTTGGAGGAGAATGGAAAAAGCAGATAATCAAATGAGGTTGTTTGTGTGTAAAATGAAATAGAAGCGGAAGAATTTGGTTGTGTCATCAGCACTTTGTCTCACTGAGTGAAATAGGATATTGTGTGTCTCGGGTGTTTGCTTTAACGAGTGGGCGCTGATATTACTGTGCGGTGATGCTGCTGATGTGTATTTTACACTGGAGCAACAGCTGAGCGGAGAAAACATTTCCCTGCTAAGTGTGCGCTTGAATCAGGAGAAACTGTTTGTGCTACACATGCCGATGTGGTTGTACACTCACATTAACATAAAACGGGTCCCAGTCTGGGACTTCGGCATGACGTCATTAAAAACTCGGTGCAAAATGTTAAAACATGTTACTATGTAAATTTAGGGAAATGTGGGATCAAAGCAAAGTGTAGGAGAGGTGTCCTCGCCACTCTACCGGACTTTGAACCCGCTCTAAATTGGCACTCGCTGTTTACTAATGCAAGAGTGAACACCTCTGCACTCCAAAGTACTGCTTGTTCCGCACTCTGAAGAAATGGCCAACTAGTGACTTTGCGAAACTGGGCTAGCAGCAAACGGGATACATTAAAACATACAAGAACGTGCTCTTGAAGTTTAGATTGGACCAGGAATTACCGAAGTATTGTATCAAGATGCTAGAAATTTAATTTTGTAAGTTCTTGCCCATAAGATGTTAATTCGGGAGGTAAGTTTAGTTACTAAGATGTACGATATTTCCTCCTTTGCATATCTGTTTATTCTTCCACATCCTTTCACCCGGATGTCTGTGTCCACCTCTTGGGAAATTTCCCTCCTAAAATAGGTTAACAAATCCTCGTACTTAACACTGTTCTGCGTCCTCCAGAATTTGTTTCTTCCATTCCGCCAAAGAAACTTCTCTCTTATTCCTTTGATGGGATCTCCAGCCCAAAAATACCTCGACCACAAACTTTGATCCAGACGTCTATCCTGTTCCCTTCAGAATGCCTTCTGACCATTTTCCTTTGAGTTCTTTACTTCCTTGTTGGACAACTTCTTAGGTCAAATAAAGGTACACATAAATGCAGTGTTAATGTACCTAAAAACTATTGTACAGTATAACGTATGTATGTTGAGCAAGTTCTATATATGCAGTTTCTCATCTTTCCTTTTACAACATTAAATGGAAATACAAAATCAAAGATTACAATTATAAAATCCATACTGAAAAATGCCATATATTCCTAAATCCTGAAAATCCTATCATGTTGCCCACCATTGAATAATAATTCGGTCCCCATACACCTAACCCTAGGTTTTTGTGTATTGGAGGCCCTCTACTCCTTTATACGACTTTGCCATTTCACCTATCCCACTCTAGATTTTTCTCTTAATTGTTCCTAGCCATCTATCTTTAACGTTCCCTAAATAATTCCCTATATTTCTCCTGTTCCTTTCCCCTTTTACTGACAGAATTTTTCTAATTGCTACTTCACCCCTCCAAATGGTCCCATTTACGTAGCCAAGCCTGCTCTCTCCATATCTTTGTTTGACTACAATATAATATGCAATGGAAATCTGCATTCTCTTCTCCACACAATGGACATTTATCTAGCTCCCTCTCTTGACCTATACCTTTCAAGTTTCTCACTCCTGTTCTCGCCCAAGGAAAACCTTCTCGCCCTAACTTACTACATGTATCTATATATCCTTCCCTCCCCCAGGTTGTTTTTATTTATGTATATAATCTCAGTGAGCTTTTGTCACTTGTATTGGCGAAAATGTCTTGTCTGTCAATATCTTCTAATCTTAGCTTAACTTCTTTCCAGAAGCCTCGATGCCCATACTCTGCATTTATCCAAGAGTGACCCATACCTATCTGCTTCAACACGTCGTTCATATTATGCGCCCAAGACCCACCGCAGTTACTTCTCTTTCGAATATGAAAACATTTTTTAATAATATTGCCATCTTCCAAGTTTGTGATTCTGTATAAATATATATGCAGTTAATAGATGAACATATGGAGTGTCGTGGCCGAGCGGTTTTACTGGTTGACTCCCACCAAGCCGGCCGCATATGGATTTGTGATGGACAACGTGGCACAGGGTGGGTCTTCTCCGAGATCTCCGGTTTCCAAAAATAATTATATTTAAATTTGGAGAAAAGCGTTTTGAGCAGTGATGAGCATAGGTATGCTTGATTGAAGGTTTTGGTTTTCAATCGTTTATAACTATCTTAAGTAGGAAGTCAAAATTTGCTTTTCCTCATAGTTATCAAAAGAAAACATAATAAGCTGTCACATAGCTAGCAAAACTTAATAGGTTTACTATAGCTTTAAACCTATTCTTTTTCTTTATTTCCATTATACCTATAGGATATTTCTACAAATTCTGTATTTTTTTACAAATTAATTAAAGAATGGGTTGTGAAGGCCATGGAATATTATCACCCAAGAGTTATTTTCCTAAAAATTATCTGTTTAGGAACTGTGCCTAAGTATGAAATTTTTATTTATTTAATAGCTCAAAGTTGCTCTGTTAGTGCATTATGATTGTTATTAGTGTGAATAACAGAAAAGATAAATCATTAAGCACTTCTGTGATCCAAGTACAGAATTATTAACATTCAACTCCGGTATTGACACATTCGAATGTAGAAAAGAGTCACCTGAAACTTGGCGCGAGTTCATGCGAAGCGTGCAGCAAATTAAGATGATTTTCAAAACTATATTTTACGTAGAACCATGGGATCCGTAACTATATATTCTTGTCGTGCTTATTTATAGCCTATTTAAGCATCTATTGCCTATTTAAGCATATGTGTACAGTGACTGACTTGATTACTTACTCTGACACATACCTATTCTGAGTAAGAGGAAGTACATATATTACATTCCATCTAAAATTTCAATGACAAGATCTTACTAAAAAAAATGTGACGCCCTCTAAATTAAAAAATAACTTAGAAAGTTCCATGTGTGCTCTTTCGTCATGTGAATGTAAAGAACTTGCCGGCCCTCGTAGCCACGGTCATTAGAGCATATGTCTCTAGCCTTCCGCCGCCTAGAGGTTCGCGGGTTCGAGTCCCCCGCCTTGGGCATGGGTGTTTATGTATAGTGTATATGTGTGAAACTAAAGAAAACAGTAAAATAAACGGAAACAATAAAAAACGTTAAATAACGACAAAAATGTATCTATATGCATAGATATATTTTTAGGAAAAAAATAATCATAGCTTTAGAAAGTAATAATTCTATTATGTTTATGCAAAGGAAGTGCGATAGAATGTCTCTTTCTCAATATTGTTGACAACGAATATAAAGTTTAGCATCTTCGATAAATGTCTGCCTACGGTGCAAATAATATACGGGGTTAAATTCATAGGGAAACTTGATTGAGACATACGAACGAAGATGCTGGACACGTTAATGATCTCAATTATTACGAGATTAATTTCTCGTTCATTAGAATATAAATGGTGTTAGAGGGACTTTTTTTGTAATTTTACGTCCTGCAACGTTAAGTCATAACGGACGATGAATGGAATGAGCGAAATGATACTGAAATGAGCCCAGGGTCCATAGAGCTTAGAGTTACCCGACATTCGTCTTTCAGGATAAGGGAAAACCCCGGAAAAAAACTTATCTAGGTAATTCACCCTGACCGAGATTCGAACTCGGGACCTCTTGAACGTGAGGCAGACACTCTACCACCAAGCTACCGAGGCGGGCGGGATTTATGTTGACGAACCGATAAGCCATTATGTTGACCATAAGCAAAAATAAAGATTTGCACACCCGTAATAAATTCGAAGGGTGACAAATGGCAGAATACTCAAACCCATCTTAGTAGTCAAAGGTAAGATTGATAGTAGGTGGATAAAAATGAGAGGTACTTCAAGGGCATATTCCCCTGTAAATCTTCCCATGTCTTACCGTGTGATTGAAACTTGCATCCAGCTCTATACACACATTCATTACTTCGTGACGTCAACACAAGTGATAGAACCTTCATTCATCTCTTGATTCGCCATTATTTACTTTTATATACATTTGTGGAACGTTTAATCTTATGATCATGTTTTGAAAATCTGGTAATTTAATTCTGAATCCGATATAGTGTGTACTTAGTCTTCCTGAATAGTTCCAAACCTCTAAGATCTACTTAAATCGTTTCGCTTTTATTTGTTACCAACGTTGATTTCTACCAGATCATCTCCTTTATTTTGTAGGTTTTTGCCTAATTTTTTCTCTGGTTTTCCTTTTTCATACCCAACGGTTCCTCCCGCACTCATTTTTTGTACAGTTTCCGAGTAAATAATGGCTTCTGTCATTTTCCATTACCGAGAGAAATCCCTGGAGAGGGGCAGCGGAGAGAAGGGTGTGAGAGAGACTTCCATTTCCCCCTCTCTCCCATCCTAAGTGCATGCGATGTACCGCGCACCATCCGAAGCATCAAAATCCGATGTAAACAGTGCCTGGTTCTGAAGCTTCTCTCCTGAAAAGTGCAGTACATACAAAAAAAGCTCTAAAGGCAACAGGTCTCCAGATGTGCAACCGTTTGCCATTTTATCGATACTATTGGAAATATTAGTAACATTTACGCTTTCACCTGGCTGTTGTGTAGGCTCTCAATGTATTATTTCTTCTCTGTTAGAGATTTTTTGTCTTTTTTATTTTCCATTCTTCTGTTTATGTACATACTTTCAACCTGATGTCATAATGTTCGATAAATGAAACGAATTAAAACGAGCTCGAAATCCTCAGACCTTAGTCACTCAACGTTCGTCTTTTCAGGATAAAGCCGCCCAAAACTCACCCTATCCAAATTAGTACGGGGAATTACTGACCCATTAAGGCCATATCATTTAGACGAACTTTTTTGGTCAGATGCCTTAGATAATTTTCGACTCACACTTTGACACTGTTTTACTTATTGTACTACATTAAACACAAACATTTTTATCTACTCTTAGGAGAAGGTGGTATGTTTAACAGCTAAAAGCTGTTAACAGCTTAAGCTAAAAGCTTAAGTCAGCTAGATACCAAATTTGGTATTTAAGTTCAATATTTTAAGTTTAATATCTTCCAAGACATGACCTACAAATTATGCTTGCATGGAAAATGTTTCGGTATTTTGATTTCCTCAAAAATAGCTTTACAATTTTGACTAAAATACCATACACTTCAGATAAAAGAGCCATATATTGAATTTTCTGTAAACAAGATATGGTTTCTTATTCTTTTGGAAGGAATTTTATGTAATTCTATATAATAAACTATAGGACGACAAAAACTTACTATGCATAACATAGAGTTGTTGAAAGATAAAACTTATTTAATTGCAATGTCATTTCTATGATATCCATTATTATTGATTCAAAATATTCAGTAGCTTTTTCATTTTTAAATTGTGTCGCAATCCAATTTTTCTCTCAATTTATTTGGGGTTTAAAGCCAATAATTCTGTTTATCGATACATTTTCTGTGTCTTCGTGTACATATATGCCAATAAAACTGTTTCTCCTAAGGTATATGAATTAACACGCAGTAGATAGTTTGTAGAGGCTATGAGAAACAAAATAAATGACAGTGGGAAAGTCAGATGTAGATGCTGCTAGAGATTGTTTTCTATAGATCTAACCTAATTTAGCTGGCCTAATAACTTGGTCGTATCATCCCTTAACAAAGTAACCAGTTAAAAAAGAGCTGCAAAATATCCCTTCTTCTATTTCATTCTATCCAGTCTTTTTGTTTCATTATTTTCCCTTAACATATGCATTTTTACCGGATGAAAGTGATATTCAGTGCCTTATTTTCCGCGGTCTACCGCTGCGGCAGCATGCCTTCTGCTGCAACACTAACCGCCCGCCAGCCGGCCGGCCACCAGTGATAAACAGGAAGATGCTAATGCTATACCCGCTATACAACAGAAAATCATCACTGGCGCTCAGGAATAAGATCCTTCTCTACAAACAGGTTCTGCGAACTGTAATCACATTTGCCTGCCAAGTCTGGGGAGTTGCCACAAAAACGCACCTCTATAAACTACAAGTACTCCGAAACCGCTATCTTCGCATCGCAACCTCAACTCGTTGGTATATTCCCAATGATAATATCCATTCAGACCTCAAATTTCCAAAACTCACCGATCGTATCCTACACCTCTCTCGAGGCTTCAATGCTAAACTTCCTTGTAGTTACAACCACCTCTTTCGCGGCCTCCGGGAGTATGACCTCGACCCAGGAGAAACATACAAGAAACCTAGACTTGTGCTCGGCCCTCCATAAACATCACATATACACCACACCTAAAAAAAAAGCCTATCAAATAATATCTCAAACTAAATCATCACCATCTAATCGTCCGTCTCAGTAGAGTAGATGGTAGCCTGTCTGCCTCACGTTCAAGGGGTCCCGAGTTCGAATCTCGGTCAGGGTGAGTTACCTGGATAAAGTTTTTTCCGGGTTTTCCCTTATCATTACAGACGAATGTCGGGTAACTAAGCTCCAGGGACACTGGACACATTTGTGCATCATTTCACCCATTTCATTCACCGTTAGATATGACTTAACGTTGGAGGACGTAAAATTACAACAACAAAAAACTAACCACCATCCTTTAAAAAACCCATCCTATGCCAATAAGGGACGTAGTGCCGGTATGGCAATAGTCAAAGGACCCTCCTTGGCGGAGGAGGATTCTCTTCAACGACACCTCTGTACTGTGTGCTGTGTGTATCGAACTATAGAAAAGTTCGGTCCCGATGAGAGCGTGAAATGGTTCCTGAAACCCTTTTTCTATATTTGGTGTTCAGCTACAGCGCGCATCCTCTTTAGATGCGTGTGAAGATCACATATTATGGATAAATTCATGTTCGCCGAAGAAAAGAATTTAGAATTTATATCCATATATTTATGTTTGCAATACTTATTGTGTATTCTGCATAAACTTAAATAATAAGTGCCTTCATTTTAATACTACCCCAAAGTAATATAAAATGTTGCCGAAACTGTTCTCGGAATATGTTTTCGCTGGATGTAGGTAAGTGGACAAAATGTATTGATTTGCTTCTCAGATTTAGTGCCTATTTGTTCCCCATTTCTAAATAAGCAATATTTCACTTGATGCTATACCTGCACACGAGTAAATGTAGATGTAAAACAGACATTTAAAAAAGGATGGTATTGATATTCCAGTTAATGAACGTTATCTCCTTCCCTAGCCTACATGGGGGTTGGGGTGGATACACTTGAGGGCTCTAACAAAGATTTTTCAAATATTCGGATATTCACCAGTTTCCCTTTGCATACATCCCTCTCATGCATACGCAAGTTCCAGCCGCTCTAACCCTTCCATGGTCGCGAGGGCCAGCGATTTCAATTTGCGCGAAAATTTTCCCCGGTTGGTTGGTTTTTCCCGGTGCTGCTGGTCTGTCGACATGACTAGGACGTGAAACTCCCTGTACTGGAATTATCGCAGTCACTGAGCGGGACGCGCTGGTCAGGAGGCGATAAGAGTCACTGCAGGATTGGGTTCCTCTTCATCGTTTGACATATTGTGATTAGCGTGCGGCTGTACACTCGTCGACAAGATTCATTACCAAAACAATCGAATAGCTTGGGCGCACTTAATCCTCCCATAAACCAAAGGCTTGCACACCGACAAAAATTCTTGAAACTGTGTTTTCGTTTGCGCATGCAAAACATTGACGAAGCGACAGTAAATAGAAAGGGAAATACTTATTATCTAACGTGTGATAGATCTTTAGACTACACATACATGACGTTTTTCGAAGTGGCTGTGTACTTGTGAAAGCCAGCGCGTTTTAAGTTAATCTACATATTGTGTGTTGGTAATTCAAGTTTGTAATATTTTAAAGAATTTTCCATTTAATCAGTAAAGGACTAAAGGATAACTTTTAGTAACCTGTACGCATATCTTGAAGGAGTGTTATAATATTCTCAAATGCTATTATTAATTAGCCTATACTTTTCGGAAGCTTGCCTATATTTCCTGAATATGATACCTTCTTTCCTTTGGATTATGTATAGTATTCATTTTGGTTATATTTCCTCTGCAAACATTACTGCCAGTTCTAGCTATGCATATTTGGGTTTATCTTCTACTGTAGTTAAATTTATTATTATCAAACTATATTTCACTAGCAATTCTACTGAATAATTTTTTTTTTATTTTAAAACAATTATTTCTGTTAAAATATTGGGTTTTATACTATGACTGTGATATGAACACTGAAAAATGTTACATCTTTGTCTATCTTTTCATTTATGAGATTATGTTCCAATATACACCTTTTTATTAATTATAATTATTCCATTCAATTGGTGCGATTTTTATTTTATAATTGTTTTTAATATTATGTCAGTATTACATAATATTGTGACTTGTGGGTTCGTAGAATTTAAAGTCCAAGTTGCAGTATAAATACACTCACAGTAGCAACATTACATCACATATACAGTCACAATCTACCAAGGTGGATGACAATAACAAACAGCGTTCTGATTGCATCTGTTTACAACACTCCTGTTACAACACTTTACAGTTGTTTACTTCTGTTTACGACTGGCTTTTGGCGAGTCGTTCGAGAGATTTCTGGAACAAACAAGAAATCGACTGTTCTCTGTCAATCAAGATATCACTAGAATTTTCTATACGGGAAGCTTTATCCGTGCCGGCAAGTCCTTTATCTCACACTATCTTTAACTGCTTATGCAAGCCCTTTATTACCACACTGTCTGCCTATCAGTAAACAAGGCGGGCGAACCATTTTAGTGCGTACGCGGCTAGTTGTAAAAAAGGGATTGGCGACAATATATAAAATACATGGTTGCAGGTGGAAGGGAATAGTTCGGATTTTTGGAACCTATTTGTAGAAAGGGTATAGGTTGTCGAAATGAAGCAGATATGGTTAAGTATAAATAACAAAAAATCTGTATTATATAAAAATTAAAAGGGAGTGGGATAGAGAAAAGAAAATAGAACAGTAGTAGATGAAAGGAAATGAACGGAAACATGTTTAAAGCCGTCTAACAAGTAACAATAATGGAATATGATGATGTTCGGAAAGTGGAGAAAAGTATAGAGCATTATCAGCCGAATGTGTTGATTTAAAAAATAGAAAGACAAACGCTGGAACAAGTAATGGAATAGCATTGTAGTTTCATTAAAGATGTTAACAAGCAAGAAAGGAGAGGTGAATAACAAACTGGTGGTCTTCCTAATATAAGTAAAAGGAAAGTGGTTTGGGAAAGTGAGAAAGAAGAGGAGGAGGGAGGGAGGGGATCCTAAATCAAATGTACGCAAAGTAGTTGTCACACAGCAGTGCTTAAAATCATGACCAATCGTAATCAATATTAATGTGGCAAACAGGTGAATAAATGTCGCAAAACATTAAGTCGATATATGTACAATACGTCTAGCGAGGTCTACTTGGAGTCGAAACTCTCCTCTAATACCAGAGAGCACATGCACTCCGTGGGTGTTTCTATTAGGGAAGCACCTTATAACTTTAGAAAGTCTTTTCACCCTTTCAGGTGGAAATAGATACACCCCTCACGCGCGTCCGGGAAGGCTACCGATAACCTCGGCTGGGCAGCCAGTGATCTACCACACCATGCTACTAGCTCTGCAGGCTAGTACCCGAGATTGTTTTAGGCGTCCCTCATTCTCTTCTGAGCGCCAAGCCAGCCAGACGTACTTAATACCCGTGGGTGGAGGGAACCACTGCCTCGTCGAGACAAACGCAATCCGAACAGCTCGAATGTTCACCCTGTCGTACATCTAGTAAATTCAGAAGTATCACGCGTATTGGATATTTGCAGCTTAATGGATTGGAACCCCTCCCCTACGGACTACCCAGTCGAGTCCGATCCAATCCGAATAACTCCCACATGGGAGGGCCTCGAAATTTTTCACACGAGTGCTTCTAGTTACGCAAGAAGTATAACGAAGGCTAGGGATTTGCAGCAATCGCGTCATAGCAGCTGAAAGTGTGGTAAAACTTCCCCTAGGGGGTGTATATGTGCAATAAATTTCATTCATTTATTAAACCGCTAAGTCATGGTGTCCATTATAATGGACATATTTCCTATTTGTAATGATTTTAATGGCGTTGTAGTGTTTTTGGAAAGTAAACAAAATACATGCAACTGTAGTCAAGTGATACCTGTCATTATCCATGCGTACATTCACACCGATTATTTTACGTGGGCCCTCCCACGTCCTTTACCACTAGCACATTTGACTACAATTGCTCAGACTCGAACTCACGACTCTAAATGGCTGACCAAACCGTTACGATCATGGCTATTCAAGTCAGTCGTCTGAAGGTATCCCAGTCGGCCTTATCAAACCCGGTTTCGAATAGAGGAAGAACGGTATAAGTAGCAAAATTATTCATGACTGAAAGGGTTAATATTATGTTTCCGATAACACAGTAATGTGGGACCTAGTCCTGGTTCACAATGGAAAATTTAGTGCCATAGCTGAGATTTCGACTACGCATTGAGTCAACTGGAAATGTAGTGTCGTCCTGGCATATTGTTTTGATAGTTCATTGGTTAGAGCAACGGCAGCCCTATTGTGCTTTTGAAATGTTTAGTCATATCATGCTTTAGCCTACAGAGGACATATGCGGAAGGATAATAATAATAATGATGATGATGATCATCATCATCATTATTATTAAAGATTAATACTAAAATAAGTACATGTTTCTTGAATGAAGGAGAAGCGTTTCCCTGAGGTGTAGGTAAGACAAAGGAAATCTCGACATAAAAATTATATAAGTAAGACAATTGAAAAGGAACACACAGAGAAATGCAGTTTCTTCCTGAATTAAATGCAATTTAATTTATACCTGAAAATTTAATAATCTTGACATCTAAAATTATAACGAGAAGAGATAACATGATCCAAGTCTACGGTTAAGACAACAATGCAAATGAGGACGGAATAGACCGTGAGCTCTAAAGCAGGGTATTGATGATAATGAATATTATGTTTCTTATTTTATATGATACATTATAATGGATAATGAATATTGCTATACCAGATGAGTGTAATTTTTTTGAATATTGGATTTACAGAACACCTGCGCTACACTTGGAGCACAACATTTCCATCACTTACACGAAACAGAATGAATTATTGGTGCGTTGTTTCAGAAGTGTTTGAGTTTTACAGCTGAAGAGGAAATTATGTTAGGGACGAGTATGAACGCGCATCGCTTCAACAGCTTCCTTATGTCACTGTTTCTAGGCAAGATTTATTTTACGAATGCTATAAAAAGTCAATTATGTCCGATTTTAGAAACGATATCCTATATTTTATAGTTATGGCACTGCATAAAACTGTTTTATATTTCCGCCTGTTTTCTCAGAAATATGAATATTAAATTAGTAGCCGAACATACAGCTTCTAGCTTGCGTTACTCTTTCTAGGAATACGAGTATGTGTTTAAGTCCCTTCCCCCTCTGTCTCTGTCTTTCTCTGTCTCCAAAGAATCTATTTGCCAAATACGGTTTTGTGATGTGCTTTCATACTGATTTTCTTAGCAGTTTGACTTTTACGTCATTTAATTGTTAATAAATAATTTGTTTCATTTGTTTTTTCTCGTGTGGAGAGGAATTAAAATAAATATATCAAACCTGTGGCTCTAGAAACAGACCTTCATTCAAAATGATATAATCAACATCCTCCAAATATTGGGTGTTACCCTATTTTGACTTCTTTTTCCAGTCTATCTATATATTGCATTCAAGTTTATTATTATCATCGTTATACGCTTATTTACTCGAATTACTTTTGCTCGATTTCTATATTTCCTTTATTTGATATGCGGCACTTTTCCTTAAGAAAGTATTTCAAGTGTTTGCACATGCCCGCCTCGGTAGCGTAGAAGGTAGCGTGTCTGCCTCACGTTCAAGAGGTCCCGAGTTCGAATCTCGGTCAGGGTGAGTTACCTGGAATGGTATATCCGGGGTTTTCCCTTATCCTGATAGGCTAATTTCGGGTAACTCTTAATCTCCATGGACCCTGGACTCATTAGAGCATCATTTCACCCATTTCATCGTCCAATATGACAACGTTGGAGGATGTAAATTACAACAAAAAGTGTTTGCACCTACATGTTTTTGTTATAGTCCACACTTCACTGCGTATGTCAACAATTTTGGACTCCTGTTGTCCTTTAGTTTTTCCAGCTTTTATGGAGGTAAAGGTGGTGTTAGCTTACTCACAATAATTGATATTGAAAAATTTGTTTTGAAAGCTCAATTTCCAACAGGGTTTCAAATCCGAACCTTCCAAATGCAAGCGACTAGCGGAGCCATCTACCTTGGAAACTTTCCTTCCTTATCGCCCCTTTCTTTCTTTCTCTGTTTCGTTCTTTCTTCTTTTCTTTTTTCTTTCTTTCTTTCCTTCTTTTATTCTTTCTTTTTCTTTCTTTCGTTCTTTGTTCTTTATTTATTTTATAATTATTTATTCCGATGACCTTAAAACGTTTATTTCCAATAAAATTAGGTTAAGTAAAGGAAACAAACATTAACTCATATTCTGTTAAAAAAACACTAATTCTCATGAACATATAATCACAAAAATCATTTGCTACTTTAACGAACAATTACATCTGCTGCATATATATTAACCTTAATGAAATTCAGAATAAAGCTTTATCAAAGAAGTAATCGAAAACGTCTATTAAATGTAAAATTGTATCATAAAATTTAAAACTTTACTTCCGGAATATTGTCCATAAGTCTTGCTTTAAAAATGTAATTAACCTTGGCCGCACGTAACGAATATTATGTACAGAGTTATTAAAATATCACTTGAATCATTCTTTAGAAATAAGAATAATTTCAAAAATTTCTTTATTAATTTGAAGCTTCAAAAACTTTTAGTTTTTGTTTATAAAGATATATAATTAAACTTTTCTATATTATCATTCCACTAAAATGGAAATTTACCTGTATAGTTTAATTAAGCTCTTGTCACAATTATGACAGAATATAATAAATATTACGGGAGGGAACAAAGATTAAAAGAAGGTGTACATAATTACTATGAATAATTTTATGATACTCGTGCAATACTTGTACTCGTGAATTTGCAAACACTGCATCTCTAATATCCCCTAAACAACCAGTGCTTGACCTTTGTTGACAATCTCTATAACCTGTTCTTACAAAATTGCTTCTGTTTACTTGAATTTAATCCAGATATACATTTGCAAAATGGTTTTATTGTATACTTCCTTGTGGGTACAATGGGAATACTGCAGCCTTAAGAGGCAGCAAAATCCTTTAGTAGCTGGTCGTTATCTGAAAGCTTCGAAATCAGTTTGCCTTTGCATGATCGAGGAGGGGGCACGAGAAACTATTCACAACTTAAGTTTGAAAAAAAGTGTAAGCACGTTACAGTTGAAACTACTAACAAGGAATATCTCAGAAATTAACTGTACAACAAAAATGTGCTTCACATAAAAAGTACTTTACATAAGATCTACATTTTTTGTGTCGTAAGAGTTCAGAGGCTATTCTTAGAATATTCAAGATATACATATAATTTTTGTGTGAAAATATCTGAAAACATATCGTATTTTAATCAAAATAGTTATAGACATTTTTGAGAGAGTCAAACATTTCCAAAAATGGTCCATAAGTGATTTTTTATGGGCGATCATTTTTTAAATAATTTTGTTCAGTCTTCCTACTACATCATTGGTACTTAGTGAAATTAAATACCAAGTTTGATATTCAACCAACGTTTTTTTAATTATACTGTTGAAAAACAAACATATGGACCTTTTTTCTAAAAATGAGTTTTTTAATTGCTCTTCTTACTATATCCGGGAAAGTGGAAATGCCAATATCTGACTGACATTTTGAGGCTATTGTAGTTAGTTTAAGAACCTTGTCTGCAGTACAATAAACTCAGTGCACCAATAGCAATTTAAGAAAAGTTCGCCTTTATAGCTTCAAACGATTCATACTATATAAGCTTTTTCTTTAACGTCTTTTTGTGCTTGATACTTGTGCTCCTCTTATAAGATGACTTTAAATGAACCGATCCTAGCTTGTTTATTTCTTGTGAGAATATAAAAATATCCGTCAAATATTAACAGTATATTCATGTAGTGATTATGCCCGCCTCTGTAGCGCGCTGGTAATCTGTCTGCCTCACATTCAAGAGGTTTCCAGTTCCATTCTCGGTCAATGTGAGTTATCTGCATAAGGTTTTTATGTTTTCCCCTTGTTCTGAAAGATGAATGTAAGGTAAATCTAAGCTCCTGCTACCCTGGGCTCATATGAGCATTACTTCATCCATTTTATTCATAGTCTTGTATGACTTAACATTGGAGGGTGTAAATAAAAAAGGTTAGTTGTTACATCATAATCTGTTTCTTTTGGTGAATTTTAGCCAGTGCATCAAGAAAACACGGATGTACATGAGTAAATGCTAAGAACTGTTATGGGGATAGCTTGCTATATTCATGGAGGACTGAACAAAATGTTGCTTTTGTCCGTGGTTCCAGCAAAGCACATGGCTGGCACATTTTTTTCTGCCCCTGAGAGAGTCATTTTATGACAGTTCCTGTAGCAGCCCCGCGAGGTGAGTTTCGGGGAGAATGTGGGGTTACTCCATAAAATGAAATTTTAGGTTTTAATTGGGTTGTCAATGGCGGACGCACACACGCACGCATGGCGAGTGGTGGAACACGTTTGTTAGCAATTTATAAATGTAATTGAATTCGCGTCTTTTTGACAGTTGGCGCTGCAGCTGGAACTGAGGGGGAGAGCGTCGGATACAGAAAAAAATTTACACATTCATGCTGCATCAAATAGAATGGGTGGCAATAAGAAATCATTGCACGGCACGCTGTTGCCGAAATGCAAACGGTACTTAGATCCCACCGATCTTTGTGGGAATGGACATTCGCGTCGGCGATAATCTTGTAATGGCTTCACCAGGTGTCGTTTAGTGCTAGCTGGTCTGATGGACAACGCGACTGCTTTCTGGGTATAGAGGACATTATTACTAGGACTAATGTACGAGTAAAAATATCCATAAGGTTAGAGGCACACGGGCTACTTTATTTGCTGGTCGAACAAAATGGGAAAGAACACACATCTGTATTTGTTGTGTTTATACAGCTTTCATTTACAGTTGTCCTCTAAATACATATGAACAAATCATTTATAACATATACAGACGTGTGCAAATTATTAGACTCAATGGTGAAATTTTTAACATGTACCGTTTATTTTCTATTTATTTAACAGAAATAATATTACAAAATATTTTTTTCACATCTTAGTATTTTGTATGCATTCCTTTCGCCTTTATTACCATTTTGATGCGTTTAGGCATGCTCTCTACAAGGGCGGAGGACTTTTCCTTTATTTCTTCATCTCTGTGTCAAATGCTTATCAGACCCTCAATAAGCTGAACTTTTGTTGTTATTTTCAATTTTTTTCAGTCTCTGTTTAAAAATACCCCACAGATTCTCTATTAGATTTAAATCAGGGCTATTCCCTGGCCATGGCAGTACTTTTACATTGTTTTGTTTGAGGAACTGGGTTACAGATTTTGCTCTATGGCAGAGAGCACTTCATGCATGAACACAAAATCACCATTTGGAAACCATTATTTACTTTGCGGAAATAGTCTTGTTTCTAATACACTTTTATATTGTTTCTGCTTCATAGATCCCACAACTATGTATAATCTTCCAGGTCCATGGACAGATATACAGCTCCAGACCATTTTTGATATTGGGTGCTTTGCTCTTTGATCGACACACTGAGGGGAAAATGCTTCTTTATCTATCTTTCTCACATAGTGGCTGCTCTGTTCACATACTTCAAACATGGATTCATCTGAGAAAATTACCTGAAACAATAAAAACCTCTAATAATATTAAACAGTTTTAAAATTGCTCAAAGACAGTATAACAAAACCAACAATGAGAGAAACAAAGTTTAGGCTGTTTATTTCATTTCCATAAAATTTACATGTACATATTTTAATGTTATGCTATATACAATTTTCATACTATTTACCTTTCTCCAAAATTCCACTGGATGTTACTGCATCTCTTTGGCCCATTCTAAACGTTTTTTCGCCATTACAGGTGTCAGTTTAGCCTTTTTACGAGGCCTGCGTGCTGGTAAACCTGCTTCACACAATCTTCTGCGAACTACTGAGGTTGATATTTTTGTACGTACTGCTTTAGTTGATTACTGAGGTCAATGCTGGTTGCTGTTCTATTTTGTTTTGCGACCTGCACAAGTTTTGGAGATAGCTTTCTTTTCCTCCCGAATTTTCCATCCCTTTGTGAGGTCAACGTCTCACCGATTTTTGTGAAATACACAATTTCTTAGCTATTTCACGTTGTGAATAAAGAGTTTCCTTCAAAAGACTCTC
This sequence comes from Mantis religiosa, assembly GCA_030765055.1. NCBI lineage: Eukaryota > Metazoa > Arthropoda > Insecta > Mantodea > Mantidae > Mantis > Mantis religiosa. The sequence continues at coordinate 78,353,510 of CM060959.1, forward strand.
AGTTACAGCTACTTTCCTTGGTAATAATTCAACAGTTTTACCCATAACCTCACTTTTGAATCAATGTGAATGCTAAGGATAAGATACACGATGTTACCTGGCTTGAGATCATTTAATAATAAATACTGAGGATATATTAGCCATAAAACATAATAAAGCAAATATTAACAATATTCAGTTGCGACATTCACCAAATGAAAGCAATATCACCAAACAGTTGGATAAACAGACATGAAGAAAATGGCTACTCTTAATTCAGAGCTACCAACATATTACTATAAGTAAAAGAAAAATCCCCAGCTATTATTAAGAGGTAAATATCATTGAATATGCTTCATATTATAGCAAGGAAAATAATTACGACAAATTGAAATAGGTTACGGCGGTAAATAACTATTATTTTGAATGTTTATCTGAAGCAAAGTAAAAAAACATGAATGAGTCTAATAATTTGCACCCGCCTGTAGATATGCACCATTCAGGATCGTTCTTCAATGGCTTGAAGATAAAATATTAACTGAAGCAAGTAAAAAACTGCACAACTTGTACCAAAAATCACATTTGATAGCTTAGAAAACTGCGGCAGAGTGTAAAAGAAGGCGCATATTTAAACAAACACACAGTAGTAAATGGTAATCTTGAGATATCATACATATAAGTTGGCACTTGTTAAGCTGTCTTAAAAAGTAGAGAATCTCAGCAAACAAGAGATATTATTTCAAAAACTTGATATACTTGGTTGTCTCGATACATCGCTTTACCTAACCAGATATAAAACTTTCTAAAAGCTATACAAGTGTAACAAAACCTATTAAAAATACACGTACATAAAAAACATCAATCAAAACCTACTAAAAATTTCGTTCACTAAATCCTAAACTCTAAACTAGACAAGAATCTAAAAACCTTCTCCACGGGTCTCCACGCACGGCCTACACGTGGGTGGACCTGTTGACCGTCTCCCTTAACCACGAAGAGGAGCCCACACGAAGGAGACTGTTGGCTCCGACCCAGGGTGCGCCAAACCCGTACCTACCGAAGTAGGCCCCTGGGGGGACTTTGAAACGAACCTGTAGAATTCAAACATTAAGTTCAACATAAAACTATCGTCATCGACGTTCTTGCAACAAAGGCTGTACTTTTCTGCATCAAACTGGTTAGAGTGGGAGATAATTATAACCATTATACTGAGAGTATCCTTAGCAGTGTTGCTTATTTCGGTTCAAATGGATTCCTTGAGAACATAAATTGTCCGTGGTCTATTCTTGTACTCTTTATTTGTAGATACCCCCACAAGAAAAAAATCCGGTGAGGTTAGGTCAGGGGATCTGGGGGCCATATGCCTTTCGAGATTATTTGATTATGAAAGAAACTAATTACAAGTTCCATGGTGCCATTCGATGTATGACATGTTGCTCCATCTTGCTTGAAATAACCTTCTCTCAATTCGATATCATCTCCGTAAAACTTCAGAGAATATGGTGATACGAGTGCAAACATGTATACATGCTGGTGGAGGACACTTCCAGCATTTTCTCTGAGATGTAAATAGTGCATTGTAATCTCCCAATTGTGTATTATATTCTCCCAAAGTTGCACGTTTGTCCTATTATTGGTTCAAAGGTTATGGCCTATTGAAGTGGTTCAGGTTTATATGGATCGCACTATATATCAGCTGGTAAACGTTGATATATGTGACTAAAATACAGTCCTTAAAAATGGAAACTAACCACAAATAATACATGTAAACAACACTCCATTGCTGTATAATATCACCATCTAGGTACAATACTATACTTGTGAAGCTGAGGATGGAATACGTATGCCTCCAAAACGTTCCAACTGTTCAAAATGCTTATGTGACAGAATACTGTGTCAACATAACCATTCGAAAAGCAGTTTCAAAAGTTTGTCACTGATACATGAAGTAAATTCTTTTTATGGACGTTTTTAACAGCTACGGTTCTCAGCTTCCCATTCTTTATTGGGCGTGAAAAACCATTTAATTTTGCTCAGATTCATCTATCAGATTTGCCATAAATGTACGATATGGGAGCACCGGCTTTACTTCTCTTCCTAAAGAAGACATTTACTAATTTTTATGCGTGAAGAAAATCATCGCTCACCGGCGGGTTTCAACCCGCGGCCTCGGTTCCCCTGCGTCACGGAGGAATAGGCACTGGTAGACAAGATGCAAAATATGACAGCGGTTACTTGACGCGTGTTGATTTTGAACTTTAATGAATGCTGAACTCACATAACTTGTTTTGTTTGCTATAAAGTTGTTCATACTGTGTTGGCAATTATTAGTTGAAATAATTTGAATTCCCTAAGTAACTGTTTCATCAACATTATTAATACAGATTACGTGTTATTGGAATTGCATTTTCTCTCTAGCGTATACACAAACGCGTACACATAGCTGGTTACACGTGTATGTATCTGAAACTCGTTACTTGCAGATCCCAACGTTTTCAAATTACACAAAAGAAAAAGAAGAATTTTCTTTTCACGCTGTTATTTTCAACGCTCTCTAACTTGAATGTGGTTACACTAATTTATATAATTTTTGAAAATTACATTCTCTTTCTCCTTCTTAAAATAAATGTTCTTAGTGTGGTGAACTTGGAAAAATATATCGTATTCGGCTACATCATGTATAATGGCATTTAAAAAGTTAAGTTAACCACTGGCACGACAAGCCCTAAGAGGGCCAAGACCTACCAACTCGACTGCCGACCTCACGCCAACTTAGCACGACAGAGGTGGACGGTCATCCAACCGAACGGGAAGGATATGTGGTCCGCATCTCGGCATCCCTCAGTCGGAATGTGAGTTTCGTGACCAGGGACGCTTACCTAGCGTAAGCTCCTCACTTTCCTCACGATGCTGAGTGGGCACCGGCCCTATACTCGGGACCTAAAATTTGTAATGGCATTTAGTTAACTAGTGATATAGAAAGAAAGTGGGATGGTTCAGGCGGTTTCTTTTGTGGTCCGAATTTGGGAGGTCCAGGTTCGATTCCCGTGGCGACCTACCTGACTCATGAGTTTTTTTTCGGGGATTTCTCGGGTCGCCAGGCGAATGCTTGGTAGTTTAATTACGTCGCCCGAATTTCCTGTTCCTCCATTTCATCTCCATTATCTTTATCATTATCTCTCATCTGGTGGTCTCTTTCAGGCTAGGAGGTTTCGGCGGGTGTCTCGGCGATTATCATTATCTCTCATCTGGTGGTCTCTTTGAGTCTAGGAGTCTTTCGGCTGGTGTCTCGGCGTTCCATGGCAGGATGATATGTTTCTGGTAAACACTTCCATCTCCGGTCTCCTGGTCGGCCTAGTGGGCCATTTCAGGACCACTGTGGGTCGGATACCGGTTGTATTGGCCTGTCGGGAAGCTTCCAACTGGTCAGTTGTATGGATCTTTCACTCTGCACTGTCGTGACTCTTTGGGTCGGTCGTCCTCTGCCTTCTCTCACCTCATATTTCCTCCCGGAGTTGCCCCATTTGGGGCATAGGTATAGTAGATCAAATCCGGTCGCAGTGCCCGATCACCTCCATATCGTAACCCAAGCCAATCCAATATAGAGGAATTTGCAAATGTATATTATACATTGAAAGGAAATAAATCACATAGATGTATTGTGGCTGCCAGTCTCAGGAGGAAGGGATGAAGTAAAGGAGGGATAAATCACAACTACGCGCGGCAGTCACTAATATTTCTTCTGCCACTGCTGGTTCTACCTAGAAAGGATAACGAAGGACTTGTTTTAGTACTCTTTCCTTTAATCAAGCAGCCACACCATCTGTCGGCACTGTAATACGTCTTGAAACCAGAAGTACACGTGAAAGATGAGAATGCAAGGGACAGAATTTACGGTAGATGAAAAAGTGTCACAGCAATGGCCTACCAACCTGGGACAACGACGAAACGTCCAAGGAAAATATGTAATTGGCAGAATTTGAAACCTGCAAATGTGATACTTGCACATTCCCTCATCTCTTTCGCTTGAGATTGAGTAACTGCCTTTTATCGGTCACTTTATTTATCGTTGTAGTAATATAACCTTGATAAATAACGTTTACTTTCTGCCTCCCCTTGTGTTGAAAAAGGAGTTGAAAGTTTGTAGCGTAAAGTGAAAGTAGCACGAATTACCTAGCTCTGTACGCTTTGGTTAACAAAATGAATACATTTGACTGGTACAAGCATGGAAGCCTGTGAAACGTGCCTCACTTCACCGCATGACTGCCAAATTCGAAACGACAGAGACGGCTGGGAATCGAACTGAGCTGCGGAATCGATTTTAAATTCGGTTGACGTTATTGATGCACCGCCATTTTCCGTTTGTTTTTATTGAGGCGGCGGGGAGGCTTGCTTAATGGAGCTGATGCTAGCCGGTTGATTGGACTTAATTAGCTCGGGTTGGTATCCCGGGCTATGCAACATTCCTCTATATATATTTGCGTGCAGTGGAAACTCATTCCCCTTCCCGCTTTGTTACAGTTGTAGAGCACTAGTATTGTGTAATACAACTGTAAACCCTCCCCAATCACAGCGCACAGAAAAGGGGACCTTCATACATAGTCAAACAGATATCTGCACGCCATGCATGTTGATTTTTCCCGTTTTAATTATAGCCGTCATCTCAGCGGGCCTGGGTTCGCTACCCAACCAATTCTAATCAACAGACTACTCCAGCAAATTCATCCATATTTAAGAGTTTCAAAAACAGCGTTTGTGTATTTTATTTCTTGGTTACCTCTTCTTTGATGAAACAAAACACAAACGGTGTTACAAGTATATGCTACTTTGGTTTTGTTAAGATGGCTCTTACCTTCTCTGTTGCAGTTGACAAAGAATTATATTCCGTCCAAAAATGTGTATAGACATAATTAGTGCCTTCAGGTTCCTGGAGCCCTCCCAGAAATGTTAACAAAGATCTTTTAGCATAACATTGAAACCAAGCGTAAGATAAATAACAATCTTAGTTTTTAAAATAAACACCTTCCAAATATACATCACGAAGAGTTCTATGCAAATCCTTCACAATGGACTGCACATTTCATGGAAAAATATTTCCTTGTTGTTTATTTGTTCAAAAAAAATCTCTTACAATTTTCATGAAAGTATAATGTGTTTAAGAACTTCTATGCCTGATTAAATGATTAAGACGAATTTTCCACGAAATGGTTTGTGAAGTCCTGTTCATTCTGATTAAATGTCGTAGAATTAGTCTATAACATGGAAACTTTATGAGTTAAGTGAAAATGTTCAACATAAAATATGCAGCTAGATAAACTACAGAAATTACGTTTTTTAATGAAATTAAGTATTTCAATAAACATTTGTCCATTTTATCACATGCATATTAGAAAGCTAACGACTTGCTAATGGGTTGAGAGACTGCTGTGACGTATACAAGTAACTAATGGACTATAAAAGACTTTAATGCGTAAAGCTTAGGATACAAAGATAAAATTATGTTTTAATTATTTACTGCAAACAATAAGATTCAGTCAGATATTATTTCAGAACGCTCCTGCTGCAACTTTGTTCCCTGCACTTCAGAGCATCATATACACTTTGAAGTTTCGTCGACACTTTCTGTAACTAGCAGTGCTCATAGTTAGTGGCCAGTTCAAAATGAGTTTTCGCGTAATTAATGGAGTACGTATTTGAGAGCAATGTCTAACATGACTCGAGTGGTCAGTAATATTTGAGGCTCACACAGTAATATTTGAGAGCTTCAGGTTTCGAATGACCACTTTTACTTTAGACTGTGTGCGTTTCTGTAATACTGCAAAATTTCTTTCCACCTATTTCCTGGCCATGTTTTAGGTTTGGATGATGAAGCAAGTGAACGGTGTGACACAAGCTGTGACTGTGGAATTTACTTTGAGTAAATGGTTCTATCTTGTGGTACTTGACAAATCTCCAGTGAGTCCTTTCCTTGAGGGAACCTTATGTGGGGAGTCTCACCGAGGTTGGGAATTCACATCTAGAGACGTTAGGGATCCCACCTGTTCCGAGACTATCGCCAAGATCTATTCACTCTAACTGTACCTTCATTTCATCTATTCCTTTTAGAGGTCCAGGACAAGAAGGTAAGCTAGAGGAATGTACAACGAAATCACTTTTGCTCTCTCCTCGGGGTGCTTGCTCGCCTTCCGAGTATGGCAAAGATGGAAGGTTCGTTTAAAATACACAAGTGTTGTCGCATAGCTCACTTATACATAATACCTATCGCTGCAGCAAGCATTAGATCTGGCAGCTTGGGTGACTCATATGCACTCTCATACATTTCCTAGCAAACAGATCCGCTACCGGAACAGATAAACAGTTCAAGCCATTCTGCCCTTCATATCCCTCAAGCCTTCTTGTCGTGGGCATACACTACTCTCTTCCTGCATGACTATAAATTGCCACATTATAGTCTTTAACATCATGCAAAGATCCCTTTCAGCTTCTCATAGTCTAGCAACGTAACCCAATTTCCTATCTATATTCATTTTTCCAATATACTTGCACCTTTGCCACTGTCCATAGATCCTGAACTATTGAAATCCTTAACATTGTCTGTTGTGTAATTGCTTCCTAATAATCCTCACTTCATTTCTAAATATCTAGTTCCTATTCTGACTCCACAATTCGGGGTCATAAAAAGATATGAACCGCTGCTTATTTATAACAATTTCTATGTTTTCTTCTCTGTTGACGTTTACACATTTTCTGATTTAACCTTTTTCATTTATTATAGAAATATTCTCATATCCTACTCAATAAATACACTATTCTGTGATGCATAGAAAAATTGAATTTCAATGCTGATGCCAGTCTAAATTAGAAAAGTTTGTTTTATTTATTAACGTACTAAAATAAATGTTTTGGTGATAACATGGTTGTTTCTTTTACTGATTTAAAATGATTGGTCACTTTGGATATGAATTTTAATGGTTTTGTTATAGGAAAATTGAAGTATCACTTATGCCCTTTTGGTTAAACATATTTAGTTATCAGGCGGACCTAACGTGTGTTTTGAAGTACAATACATATTTGAAGTGACCTGCTGGTTCAATAACTTTGTATAACAAACACTACTGTATTTTCTATGTTCGCATTTCTTTCTGTTTTCATATTTCAAAAATATTATCTTCATTCCCAGTAATAAAATGACATATTACACTTTATACATACATAAAATAAATAAAATATTCATACATTGTTTTTGTACAGCTTTGAAAGATACCACTAATTTTTAACCTCGAACTCCTTTTCTTTTTGTAATTTACGTCCTCCAACTTTAAGTCATATCGCACGATAAATGGCATGGATGAAATGATACTAAAATGAGCCCAGGGTCCATAGAGCCCAGAGTTACCGGACATTCGTCTTTCAGGATGAGGGAAAACGCCGGAAAGTACTTTATCCAGGCAACTCACCCTGACCGAGATTCGAACTCGGTACCTCTTGAACGTGAGGCAGACACGCTACCGAGGTGGGCTTAACCTCTATAACTGTATAAAGATCTCCATTGCTCATAAATTAATAATTATTACTCCGTTAGTCTTGTAGCTTAACATTAGGAGGAAAATACGTATTTTATACATTTTGAAAGGCCATTTTATCGGAAACACACATTTTGTCCCCCCCCCCCCCAAATACAAATAAGCATGTTTAGGAATAAGATTGTCAATGCGTGTATGCGTATATGTGTTTCTGTGGATACGTTTGTAAATACCATAACTCAGATAGTTAACTATAAAAGATAAATAGAAAGTACTGCACGAATATGTATATCTCCTGAAAACACACAATTTTTTTCAAATAACTAGCCAAAACCGAGATATTCGTTGTCATCGGATTGATTGTTTCAGCATCTTTTACTTCATTTTTCAAAAGGCAGTCATTCGGTTTTGTTCTCGCAATGTGCCTGCGTCGTGGCCGATCGCAAAGTGAGATTTGTGGTGGACAATATGGCCTGGGAAGGGATTCCCCGGGGAGCTCCGTTTTCCTCCGCCATTTCATTCGAATGGTGCTCCATCTTCATCTCATGTATCATCAGTCACCACCTGTGGTGACGCATATAGTAAAATCGGACGTTAAACGCTACACGTTCATTTCATTTCTCGCTGTGCCATGAAATTAATATAAAATTTCAAAGTCAGTGTATGACAACCTCTTTTATTTCTCTTTTGTTTCACTTGTTACTACAAATAAACAAAGCATGCTGCTTTCATATGATGTGTGTAATTAAGCACTTTGCTTAATGTTAAACTATTCCTAGCAAAAAAGTAGATAGTATGGATAAAATCTGTGTTTATGTCTCAGTTTTCAATTTTTATAAAGTCATGCGTTTATTTTACTCTATATAATCCTATGCTCTATATAATCCCATTACTATTTCAAAAGTGGAATTATATTTTGTGATAAAACATTTTATCTGTAGTTATTTAATTGCTGTTTACATATTATAAAACCTACTTGGAAGGTGGTTTAGAAAATCAAATTTTTCACTTAAGTTCTTATAAAATGAGTTGGGTTCACCATGAAATAAACACGATGTGGTGATTTTTTTAAACTTCCATTGCGTATGTATAATATCATGATACACTTTTATTAATCCAATAAAGATTAACTGAATCTATGCCTTTTATTATTTGTTAAAATGACAGATATTTACGCTAGCAATAAAGTTTTATTTTAAGATTAATATGCGGAAGAGAAAGATGTACAGTTGTGTTAGGGGGGCTTCTATGGCTGTGTTTCGGTAGAATCATCGGCATGCAGAGCAGCGATTCCCGCTGTTAATCTTTATTAAAATCTGATTCACCTTTAGTGACTGGGATATAAGTACTTTTATAATAGAATAGATACATTCATTGAGAAGGGAGGAGTCCGTACTATTTTGTTTCTCGCAATGTATCAGGTGAGTACGGATGACCCCTTGTTACACGCAACCAGTAGGACGCAAGGCTTCAGAGCAGTGTGCCAGTAAATGCCTATTATTGCATCAGCATTAACACCTAAACGACCTAAATAGGGCATTCTCTGCATGATTTCACAGAGCGACGGGAGATGGCAGTGCAGATTAACGGCTAGGTGGCGCCAACAAGGGTGGCATAGAGAATTCGCAGAATGTTTACAATTTAACTGTAATCGCGTAGTGAAGGAAATAACGGCTGGAATGGGGCAAAAAACGTTCAGTGTGTGAGGTGTTTATTTGTGTGCTAAACTGAAACAAAGCACGTAGCCATCAAAAGGTAGATTCAGGTAGCTGCTCTAGAAAGAGCTATGATTGGATTTTTTGAATTATGCTTCTTTATGGAAGAATAACTCTTTTTCTCTGCCGTTAAGTTCGTTCAACCCAACATTCCAATCTAGATATTTGATGAGAGCATTTCTGTGTCATTCTTTTCCCCTCCGTCTGTCTTTAGACATAAACAGGAAACAAAAATTAGGAAAAGCTACCGCAGTTCATAGTTTAAATTTTCGAGAAATTCTCGCATTGAAGACACTGTTTAAAATAGAAGGGATCTGGATATTTTACTATTAAAGGAAATTATCCCTAACGACTTTAATTACAATGTTATACATTTGCGAAATTTAAATAATAAATAAGAAGTATCTTAAATTATATAGGGGCTTGAGGATATCCTTTGATTAAATGTAATATAACTCCAAAACAGAGAAATGTAATTTTTTTATTTACGTCCTCCAACATTAAGTCATATCGGACGGCAAATGAATTCGGGAAATGATGCTCAAATGAGTCCGGGGTCCCTGGAGCTTAGAGTTACCTGACACTCGTCATGAAGGATAAGCGAAAACCCCGGAAAAAACCTTATCCAGGTAACTCGCCATGACCGAGATTCAAACTCGGAACCTCTTAAACGTGAGGAAGACATGCTACCATCTACGCTACCGAGCTTGGCGAGAAATGTAATGTACATACTTTAGGATATATAAGTAATTTTTCCAAAAATATTACGGAAATAATTCTTTTGAGGGGAATACACTTTACATGACAAAAATAATTCTAATGTCTTTCGTGAACTTCTTCAAATAGTAGAAAATATGAATAACTAGATTCATTGACTTTGTTTTTAAACTAAGCGTATATCAGCATGTAAAATGTCTGTTACAGAATTTTCTTCTTTATATTTCCTGAGCAAATAAAATCACTACCTACTGATACTAAATTATCATTATGTATTTCAAATTTTGTTTTAATCATTGATCTAACTTTTGTTTTCAAACGTGTAAACGAAATCATCTGGTTCCACTAACTAATCTTAAACTGATTAGAAATGTGCGTTTACATTAATAACATGTTTTAAACAATCCCTGTTTTCTGCATTAGCAATTAAGGCTGAATTTTCATTCTGTAAAATACTTTCTTTCCTTTACGTCTCTCTATGTTTTACTTTTTGTAAAGTTCTCTTACATTTCACCTTATTGTGTTACACTTATTCAATATGTTAAACACACTGCTGTTAATAATAGTTCTGCTAATCTCTTAATGCAAGCATTTATATTTCCTTGTACAAATGCGTTTACATTTCGTTATATACATCTACGGTTGGGTTAAGAGTAGGAAGTCTCTTGTGATTTATAAAATTATAACTAAAATTATTTGTAAACATAATTCCATAAACTTTTGATTCATCTTTGCTGTGTAGGAAATAGGGTATAAGATATTAGTGTTGGACAGACATATACACATAATGGATAGGCTGTCCTCTCGATGTTTCATTCACAGCTCATAAAGCGTCCCATTATTCTCAGTCATTATATTTGGTTGGGAAGTGATGGTGGCCAAAGTGGTATTATTTATGTATTAGATACGCGAGAGGAGCGTCTGACGAGGATAAGGGATGCCCTCGTAAACCTGGCTTGATGGCACAGCGATAAACCTTCGTACTCTAGAGAAATGAGGCGGTTTTGCTTCACCGTCCAGCTGGGTTCGCAGAATACCATAAGAAAAATAAATATTATCTATGAGCCTTGAGCTTCCAATGAAGATATTTACCTTTATGAGGAAACTAAGCAATACTTCTGATGAAAAATAACTTGTCTTTTGCATCTTTCTGTTCCCATAAAAATATATTTAGGTTAAAAATGTCTTACAAAGAGTAAATGGATTTACATATTTGGGTAACACATTATTATTTTTCGATGAAGCTGCGTTCATATGTGTTCATATAAAATTTTTAAATAATCCAAAACATTGGAAACATTTCACAACTTTATGAAACTTTACTTAGTACTAAGACACTTGAGTTTTATTATAGTTAGTTTTGGCTGCGAGGCATTGACATTAAATTATATGAAAGAAAAATAGCTGATAAGAAAATTAAATTAATGAGTTGTATAGCAAAATGAGCAGAATGTACCAAATGGCAATCATAAACCTATTGAGAAAGTAATGAGACAATTAGAGCATATAACTGAACATGTACAACTTTACCAGAAACATAAATAAATCATCTTCATTGTATGCATCCTAATACAGTGCGAAAAAGTGCGTCAGTATCTTCTCTGGGAAGAGAACTTAGATCTGTAAAGAAAAGTTGGATTGAAGATTTAACTCTGGGACCGTAACAAATCATAGCACATAAAGGAAGAAGAAAATAAGAAGCAGAACCTTTCAAGTATAGAAAACCGATGGCTTTCGATACGCTGTGACATTTGGAATATAAATATATTTATTTGTGCTGGTATCACTCTTTAAGTTCATTTTTTTTAATTTAAAATTTGTAGAACTATTATGATGGTGCAATGTTCGTTTAAAGCATGTTAACTGAGAATTAATTAACACACATGCTTTGCTGTGTAAATATAAAAAGAATTCACTTACCATGGTTGAATGTTGTAGTAGTGTGTGGCAAGACTGGAGCCCGCCTCGGTAGCGTAGATGGTTGCGTGTCTGCCTCACGTTCAAGAGGTCCTGACTTCGAATCTCGGTCAGGGTGAGTTTCCTGGATCAGGTATTTCCTTGTTTTCCCTTATCTTGAAAGACGAATTTCGGGTAACTCTAAGCCCTATGGACCCCGGACTCATTGGAGCATCAATTCGCCCATTTCATTCATCGTCCGATATGACTAAATGTTGGAGGACTTAAATTACCCAAAAAAAGACTAGAGGAGAGTATATTTCTACGCATTCACCGGCCTTCCCAAAAGAAAATCTCCGTAGTGAAACACCCGTTGTACAGAAAATTTTTCTAAGATAATATTAGGACGATAACTAGTGTATAACTCCTTATTATTGCTTCAAAAATTTTACTAGAAGAATGTATAAAACAAAAGTTTGCCCTTGACGTCCAAAAATGCAACCTAAAGTATGCTTTCAGATTTTGAAGAAAATGTCTGTGAAATTTGGAGATACAGTTATAGATATACTGGAGCATACTATAAATGTAATATATAGAAGAACCTCCTAATATGGCCGCCTCGGTAGCGTGGTGGTAGCGTGTTTGCCTTCCGTTCAAGAGGTCCTGAGTTCGACTCTCGATCAGGGTGAGTTACCTGGATAAAGTTTTTTCCGGGTTTTCTCTTATACTGAAAGACGAATATTGGGTAACTCTAAGCTCTATGGACACTGGGCTCATTTGAGTAGCATTTAACCCATTTAATTCATCGGCCGATATGACTTAACGCTGGAGGGCGTAAATAAAAAAACTAATATGGTTTTCCTCTTTTTTTTCTAATAAATATTTTTACCTCTATGAAAATTTCAGTTTGTATAACACAGCCTGAACCATACCCCAATTAATTTAAACTGGTCATTTAGTTTTGAAAACAATTCAGAAGTTTATTATTGCTAACCATCTTCACGAAAGACATTGTAAATCACACCACATGGTAGAATTTGAACAGTAGATCTCTCGAACACGAGATTCACATACTACACGAAGCGATCTTTCACACTTGAAGAACCACATGTTTACACTTTATGGTGCAATAGGGTGTTAAGGTGAATTGGATTTCGTAGATGTTAATCATTCTCTGACTATCAGATCTCTCCGCCCTGGGAAATAATCACTTTGAAAAGTCATTTTCTGTTGTGTTGATTTTAACTTCACTCAGGTAGCGTAATATTAATGCAATAACTATTTATTAAACAACATTCCTACTCGATTTTATAAATCAGTTAATATATCAGAATTGTGAAACTTCACTGTGCTGCATGTTGAACAAGACTCTGTAGCATATATTAGTTGTCTCAATATTTTAAATTGTCTATCTGAATATTTAGATGATGCTTATTGACTCTCTGAATGCAAGTTGATCAAAAAATAAATCCATGCGTCGTGTAACGCATTTGAAGATCAGTAAAGCCTAAGTTAAAGGCCATAAGGCTAGGAAATTGTCGCTAATTGTACATATAAATAATATCTATAAATATAGGCAAAAGATTATATATACACGAAATATGTTTAAAAACTCGAAATGTATACCATCGTTAACCCCTAGTCCCAATATTCTCGTAATATAGTATTTTCTTTACGATAAGCTATGGATACATTCATATAAAATACACTACTCTAACCAATTGCAGCTTTTACAGATCATGTAGTATCAACACATTTCAGCAAAACAGTCTGGTTGTATATAAACAACTAGTTCCATTTGTAATTTCAAGCTGTTTCTCTGCTTTCTGCTGCACATACATGCAAGAGCCTGTAGTTTAATCCAGAACTGCGGTTGTGATGGAAATTATTCTGGAAAAGGTGCAGTTGTGTCTTAATGCTGAATATGCCACAAATTTACAGAACAAATGAACACATTTAATGTTGTATGTGACACTTTTTCCCTAAGTGCTAACAGTGAGTCCAAGTGCTTCTACCCCGTTTGGTGTACGAGGGGTGTGGGGCAGTGTTCTCCCCTCCAGAGAATGCTGGAACTACAGAAATGTGTGGAACGTTAGCCGTCCATAACCCCTAGGGCACACGCATTCTCATATGGGAATATTATAAAAATGTAACTGCAGAGTGAAGACAGGATTAATATAGTTTTAATTAAGTTACGCATTACATAATTAACTGCACTTCAATCCAGAGCATGTTAGCATTAAACGAATCACTAGGTTTTCAGGGTATATAAACAAAGATGGAAGGTACCATTATGAATTAAGTAAATTACATATGAATCTGCAATAATAAATGTAGCTTCCTCTACATGGCTTTAAATCGATTATACTACAGTAATACAAAGCAAACAAAATTAAAGCAATTAATAAAAACTCCATGGAAATCTAAATATCTTCTACCTTATAATAGTTTGGTCAACTCCAAACAAAAAAGGGATTTTGACCTAAAAAAATATGTACATTGTTTGCAATAAGTTTTTATCTTCTTTTTGTTTAAGAACACTATTCCTATAACATTCAAAGTGTACATCGCAATTCTTTTAGAAAGGTTCAAATATAATCTGTTTTATCAGAATTATTATATCAATTATCTAAAGTGTAGTTTAGATTGTGAGATATGTTTAATCTCTGTATCCCATCACTGACTCGTTTATAACCAGCATTCACGAGGTCCGGTTTCGATTCACGTAGCCGACCTACTTGATGAATGGCTTTCTTTCGACGGTTTTCTCCGGTCAAGCCAGGCGGATGCCAGGTAAGTTAAAAATATCCCCCGATTTCCTGTCCCTCAATTTCATCTCCGTTATCATTTCATATCATCTTTCATCTGGCGATCTCTTTCAGGGAAGTGTTGGCGGATGTTTCAGCGCTGCATGGTAGGATGATAGCCTCCTGGTAGGCACTTCCTCCTCCAGTAGAATGGTCACTGGTCTCTAGCCACCTAAGTAGACCGGTTCAGAACCACGGTGTTTGGGATACAGGTTGTACAGGCCTCTCGGGGAGCTTCCAAATGGTCATTTGTAGGGACACTGCCCTCTGCATTGTCGTGACTCCATGGGTCGGCTAACCTCTGTCTCCAATCTCATCCTTCCTCCGGGGTTGCCGGAGGCAAGACTGGTCGCAGTAGCGAATCCCTCCGTCAGAAACGCCCGCTTATACTACATACGGCACCGCAGGCGATGACACTGATGATACATGAGATGAACATGAGGCACCGTGGAATGAGATGGCGGGGGAAACTGGAGATCCCGGAAAAACCCCGCCCCAGTGCCATGTTGTCCACCACAAATCTCACTTTGCGGTCGCCTGGAATCGAACCCGGGCCACCTTAGTGAGGGCCAAGCGGTCTAACCACTGAGCCACGGCGTGACCCCCTCCGTCAGAATCTATCCTATTCGATCTTTTTTTTTTTTTAATTTACGTGCACCAACGTTACGTCATATCGAACGATTAATAAAATGGGTAAAATAATACTCAAATGAGCCCAGGGTCCATGGAGCTTACTTACCTGACATTCGTCTGTAAGGATAAGGGAAAACCCTGGAAAAAACCTTATCCATGTAACTTACCCTAGCCGAGATTCGAACTCGGGACCTCTTGAACTCGAGGCCGACACTACCATCTACGCTACCCAGGCGGGCTATTCGATCCTGTATCCCATCACGCGCATGGATATTTTTTCTAAAGCTAATGCTTTTTTGTTAATGAAACCCAAAGTACATATTTCTGATAAATAACGATATCATAATTTTAGGCAGAATAGAATATTTTTCTATACTTTCCATAATATGTACTAGGTCAAATAAAATGCAAATATATCTGGAAATGAAATATTATTACAGCTCATTTATACTTTGTATGAATTGTATTATTTCCTCTATTTTGTTTCCCGGTATAAACAACTGTCTTCGCAATTCCGGGTAACTCTAAGCTTTTATGTCATAAATTCCATGCAACAGAGGTATCAATAAATAAGGGATTTAATTTCACGCTAAATTTGAGTTGCTGACCTCCAATTTGTGAAAAGCGCTTTTATCATATTTCCAAATATAAAACAAAATCCGAGCTCAAAGCGTATTCCCTGCTGAGTATTATCAGTATAATAACATATACGTGTTAATTTGCAAATGGAAACCCTTTTAACAGAATTACATAAAAGGAATAGTTTAAATAATCTCTTAAGCCCATGTTTGATGTCTGTGTCTTTGTTTACTTTAAGTCGATGTAATCAGTTAAATGAAGCTACGTGATACTGTGCTGTTGGTGACATTTCAAAGCGATTTTATCTACGCATGGGTATCCGTGCAGAATAATTAATTCCTATATGACAGAACATACAACAAAATAAGACTTAAACACGGGATTATATATTTTTATTCTGATTTTGTTTCTACATCACGATTTCAGGAGAAACAGAATTCAAATGAAGCTCGAGTTCAGAGTTTATCATTTATAACCATGTCTGCATGTTTTTCTCTTAGAACTTTATTTCTACTAAGAGTAAAAAGCTAAACTTAATCCCATTCACTTCATTTCTCTAGTCATAACCCTAATTTTTATGTGACTTGTATAAACTATTTTTTAAAATGTTATTTTTTTATGTTTTGCAGAAATACTTGCATTTATCTCTTCCGCATGATTATGTCAGAAACCGTTAATACTATGGAAATATTTCGTATGAATGGCATGTTTTAAAACTAGTTTTACTCTTTGTGTAATAAGTGTTTGTCTATCTCTTGACAGGTATGTAAAATTATGTGAAACGCTTTCCGGAAAACAGATCTTCATGGAATATGTAACGAAAATATCTCCATATTAAGGATAGCTTGAGGTGGCCGTACATTTTTTAAAATTTATTTTTTATATCTTAAAGGATATGATAAATATCAAGTTTTATATTTATCTGAAATTTTCAAGTTTTTCTGTTCATAAATGATACCCTGCTACACATGCATGTGTAGCGTGTAGCAGTGATTTCCCATATTTCATACTACTGGTTGGGTTACATGTTTATTTTTATTTTATTTTACTTTGTAATTTACGTCCTCCAACGTTAAGTCATATCGGCGATGAATGGAATGGATGAAATAATGCTCAAATGAGCCCAGGGTCCATAGAGCTTAGAATTATCCGTCATTCGTCTTTCAGGATAAGGGAAAACCCCGGAAAAACCTTTTCCAGGAAACTCGTCCTGACCGAGATTCGAACTCGCTACCTGTTGAACGTGAGGCAGACACGCTACCATCTAAGCTACCGAGGCGGGCACATGTTTCATTGGTCAACCAAATGACGGTTAAACTAATCTCATTTGGGCCCATCCCAAGCATGTAGTCTATGGTTGTAAATGCTTTACAAATATGTTTTAATAATTTCTTAGAACTACAGAGTGATAATATAAAACTGTTGTTGTTTTTTTTTTTTTTTTTTTTTGTAGTTTACGTCCTCAAACATTAAGTCATATCGGACGATGAATGGGATGGGTGAAGTGATTCTCAAATGAATCCGGGGTCCATAGAGCTTAGAGTTACCCGACATTCGTCCTGAAGGATAAGGGAAACCCCCGGAAAAAAACTTATCCAGGTAAGTCACCCTGACCGAGATTCGAACTCGGGACCTCTTGAACGTGAGGCGGACATGCTACCACCACGCTACCGAGGTGGGCTATTTCCTTCTTTATTTAATTATTCCGTTGAAAATTTATTCAGTGACCCAATTTTATCACCAAATTGAGCAGAATGTTCTGGAGTTGCCGATTCCTTGTCACTAGATGCGCATATTTTTATGATTTATTACTAATTGCTATTTTTGGCAGTTGTTTTCGACATTATGTTTTAGTCAACGTTAAAATGCAGTACACATTATATCAACGACTCTTCTTTGTGAAGCAATACTGGATTACGAATTCAATTACAGGTATTCAAAGGGCATACCAGAGAGAATTTGGTGTTCGCAATCCTCCCAAAATAAATACAATACTGGGGCTGGAAAACAAATTGGAAACAACTTGATCCCTGGTGAGTGAAAAAGGCAAGCATCGTTCACCTAGACTTCTCACCTTTGTTGTGGATGTAAGAGTACGACTGGAGCAATCACCCAAAAAATAATTGAGGCGTTCGTCGCAGGAGACAGGGTACACCTACTCAATGCGTCAGAAAGCTGCAAAAACTGCAGGCCTAAAGTCATATAGGTTTATGGTTGTTCATCAGCAACAGGAACAAGCTAAGGATAAAAGATTGAATTAATGAGTGGTTTGAGACGTTCATTGTGCAAAATCCTGCTATATCGTCCGTCACATGGTTCACAGATGAAACATGGTTCCATTTATCCGGTTATATGAACTCATACAACTCACGCCATTGGGCCATCGAAAATACGTATGGCATCCATGAAGCACCTATGTACCCGATTAAAATCGGAGTTTGGTACGCAATATTCACATAGAGGATAATGGGGCCAGTTCTTTTTTAATCAGACTATGAGCACTGCAGAGTACCGACTGATTTTCTTGGAGTTTAATGAGCAACTGGACAATGTAGAGCTGGGTCACGGATATTTTCAGCAAGTTTCTTTGACGACCGGATCATTTCCAGAAACTGTGGCCACCGAGATCTCCGGATTTGACATTTACGGACTTCTTTACGTGGGATTACTTAAAGGACGGGATTTACGCCACACCTCCCCAGACATTGGACGATCTGAAGCACAGTGCATTCAAGCTATTGACAACAAA
Source organism: Mantis religiosa (assembly GCA_030765055.1). Lineage (NCBI taxonomy): Eukaryota > Metazoa > Arthropoda > Insecta > Mantodea > Mantidae > Mantis > Mantis religiosa. Next base: position 78,372,108 of record CM060959.1, read on the forward strand.
GTCCTCCAAAGAGTGGCTAGTAATATGTAACTACGTATTGAGTTGTTCGTTATGCAGGATGGAGGAAATTTTCAGCATTTTCCATGGAGGTAAATAATCTCCCATAAATTCTCTACATTTTAGGTATAATAAGTTGTCACTAGCACAATTCGTTTTGAAACAATTAATGAAAGAAATGTCATTTCTGTATAAATCACTCTGTATAAATGTTTATTCATATACCATAGTAAAATATTAGCAGAAGGTTTACTTTTGATTATTTAAATCTCTGTAAGTAATATGCATGGTATTCTTCACCTCGGAAGGTATAGTAGTTTAAAAAGTCTAATAATTATATAACATTTGTATTCTAGGCACGGTGTATTCAAGCTTTAAGGCTAAACACTTATTATGTTTTACTTATTTTCTGACACCGGCTGTGAAAGTTTTGCATACTCACTTGGTTTTATAATTGTTTGATAAATTTAATTTAGACCTTTGTAATTTCTCTTTAGTATCCTCCTTACTTCAAATGAAAAACGTTATTAGTGATACGCTGTACCAGCATTACATTATGGATCTATGTCTAACGGAAAAACAAAATAGAAGAATAAACAGAACTGTAATGAAGCTGCCAAAGCATTGGTAAACTATGATCCAAGTCCGAGAATAAACCACATAGTAACTTGATGAGTTTAGGACTGCCAAGTGGATTATTGGCCTCAGCCTACGTGAGGTGAGCTATCATCTGCTTTATATAAATTCATTTTATGTTTTTATACTTCACCCATATATCAAAATTTGCGGATATTTTCAGGCTCTTAGTCTTGAAAAAAATTTTAAAGTGCAACCATATTTAACATAATTACCTTTCATACATGATTGTGATAAAATTTAAAATTATCTCAACATGCCACTGTAGCAGAAAAGTTTTTACAGTATTGTTAAGGATTTCTGTAACTGTTATTTAAATATTAGTGTAATCTATATCTTCTTTTATTGCTACATGAGTTTCTAGTTTGCTTTAGAAAGTCTGCCAACACGAGTGAGGCTTTAACTTTTAATTGTGTACTAAGTTCTCTTGGAACTGACTTAGATTTTACTGTACTGTATTTACGTTTAATTACGTTGTAATTTACGTTCTCCAACGTTAAGTCATATCGGACGATGAATGGAATGGGTGAAATTATGCTCAAATGACCCCGGGGTCCATAGAGCTTAGAGTTACCCGTCATTCTTCTTTAAGGATAAGGGAAAACCCCGGGAGAAAACCTTATCCAGGTAATTCATCCTGACCGAGATTCGAACTTGGGACCTCTTGAACTTAAGGCAGATATGCTACTACAACGCTACCGAGGCGGGCAGGAAATTTTGTGATTTGTTAGTTCGTGAATATGGAGCTGTCAGAAAAAAATGATATTTCCTTGGACTTGTGGACTTGAGAGATTTTTAGAAGTTTCAATAGAGTAAAAATAAACCACCTTAGGTACAAATACCTGATTCTTTATGTAACCAATTTTGGTATAGGTAACGCCAAATTATTTAAAATTAACTCAAAACCTTGTCTCTTGGGTGAAACGTAAGTAAGAAATATGATACCTTATATATTAAATGTTTGTAATCTGAATCTATAAACAATTTAATTTTTAATTTTGGATTATAGTATTAAATATCCAATCCATAATTTGCTTTGTCTGCTGAGAAAAAATCAAAAAAGGCAGTCAAATTGGTCATCATTGGCATTGAACTCAGGACCTTCCAAAAGCACGCCACTCAGCCTTTATCTTTAGTAACATGACTTATTTTGGAACTTTGAAACACTTTAATACATATATGTTTAGGATCTGTACAGGAACCTTATTTCTTATTCCGAACATATTGAGCTTTATCCACCCTTTTAGTTATTTCGGAGAACTACGTTGTGAAATAGTAAGGTCTTAATTTGAAATGGAAGGTTATTGAGTATATTATCCCGCAGGGCTTGATAATTAGCTAGAGACACATGTAGCACAGGTTCCCTGTGTACCAAAAGCGACATTGCAGTACCATAAGCTCGGAGGTTTCACTCCCCCCCCCCACCCACTCGGTGAGGCCCATAATAACATTTCTGATCCAATGTGTGGCGCACATTAATTTTGTAAATGGAAACGTTTTGAATGAAATGGCATCAAAAGGATTCGCTTATGTGCGTAATCCTTTAAGCCGATGTCGTCATTATGTTCCTTTGTGAGAATTAAATCCCAGTGCTCATTAAATTAAATCTTTATAATTTTTAGCATCACAAAGCGGAATAAAGCAGGGTGAGTCTCTTTTCAGAAACCGTATAAATACTTATTATAGCCACACAGAACAAATTAATTCATACGGCCACAGGTTTAAATCCGTGAATTAGCGTGGATGTACCAGCAAGGGATAAACGTTTGTTTCACAGCCGTTCAGGAGGAAGGCAGCTGCTTCTTCGGTTGTGTTATGTGGATTTGGCTCTCAGGTGCACCGTAAATGAGTAATTTCAAAGTAATTCTTCACTCCGTTAATGTGCTACCAAACTCTACAGGTTTTTCGGTATATAACCAAAAATCGCATTTTTATCGGTTGATCTATAAGTTGGGGTGTTTTAAGTGAAATATACTGTTTTGTAGTTTTCCTATAATTGTATTTCGTTTGCTTTTCCAGGTCAATAAAATGGTGTGCTAAATCCACAACAAGGAGCATTTTTTACTTTATTTTTCATATTATTAATCTGAAAACAATGTATATGCAAAAACACTAAATACACTATTTCATATAGCACATAATTTTCAATCTAATAAGCCAAAACACCTTAACAATTTGTATACCAAACTTTCATTTAAAGATACGCCAGGACTTACGGCTGATATGTTTTACTTTCTATGGATTTAGTGTAACCCTTTTCATTTTAACTTTCATTACAAAATCAATGTCAGATATAATCGCTTATATTATTTGTATTTATGCTCGAAAAAGTACAGTCGTCAGCAATAAATGCATGAAATGAATTGAATGTGAGGTGACACAAATTCCTTTCATTTGCTAAGTGGCTTATACCATATTATTAACAGTCTTCAACTGTTCAATTATTATTAATCAATATTCCATAAAAGGATTTACTTTTAAATTTCAAGTAGTGCCTGTTCCTCAGAATATAGGTTGCGCGCAATCTCATTCATTCCTTATTCATTCATTCATTCATTCATTCATTCATTCATTCATTCATTCATTCATTCATTCATTCATTCATTCATTCATTCATTCATTCATGTCCATCATTAATATCAGAAATGTCTGAAGTAAAAATCCCTGCTGAGCTTACTATGTCCTGCGCCGTGACGTAGTGGGCTAAGGCAGCATGCTTCGGTACCCTGTCATGGAATGCGGTGCGAGATTGATTCCACCCCTGGGTGGGTGCGTATTTTAAGTCCCGGGTATAGAACCGATGTCCCTCAGCATCGTAAGGAAATTGACAAGCTTACGATAGGTAAGCGACCCTGGTATAGAAAGCCAACATTCCGACTAGGGGATGCTGAGATGCTGACCACATCTCCTCCCCGTATCGGTTGGATGATTGCTCTATTCTACGTTGCGTATGTGGAGTGAGACTGGCAGTAGGGTTGGCAGGCCTTGGCCCTCTATGGGCTGTCGCACCAACGGTTATTATTATTATTATTATTATTATTATTATTATTATTATTATTATTATTATTATTATTATTATTATTATTATTATTATTATTATTATTATTATTATTATTATTATTATTATTATTATTATTATTATTATTATTATTATTATTATTATTATTATTATTATTATTATTATTATTATTATTATTATTATTATTATTATTATTATTATTATTATTATTATTATTATTATTATTATTATTATTATTATTATTATTATTATTATTATTATTATTATTATTATTATTATTATTATTATTATTATTATTATTATTATTATTATTATTATTATTATTATTATTATTATTATTATTATTATTATTATTATTATTATTATTATTATTATTATTATTATTATTATTATTATTATTATGATCATCATCATCATTTTTATTCAATTTTGTGATTGCTATTTTACCCAAAGTTATGTTAGAAATATTTTTTATAAATTTATGAATATAATACAATTTACAAAAGCATAACTAAATACAATATCAGGTTGACCAACAGTAAGCAAATGAATCCTTTAGCTTAAGATTTTTTTAAGAAAGCCATGAAATATTGATAAGTTTTGTAATTCTAAGTGGTTTTGAAAAAGTGTAACCATAGGATTGAAGCAATAATTCAAGTTCGTATCTTTCAAAACAGAAAAAGGGTCAACCAAATAAAATGTGAAGGATATCTTGAAGATGATTTCCACAAATACAATCAGAGGTGGATTTGATTTTGTATCGAAATAAATAAGCTGAAAATTTGCCATGTCCCGTTAAGAATTGACTGAGAACATACGATTAAGGAATTTAAATTTGTCTGTCAGAAACAGTTGGAAAATATAAAACCTTAGTCAAAGCACCACAAACACTTCTGAACCAGTATTCATTATCATTATCATCATCATTATTAAGCCCACTGTATGGTATTTCAGCCATGTACTCTTTATCTTTACGCATTTAAGAAGGTTTTTCTGTATTTTTGCTATTGATATTTTCTGCTAATTGACTTGGTTTATTGGGATCAATTGCAGATGGCTAACTAAATTAAACACTAGGAAGAAAAGAAGTATAATTGCTATTCATACATTTATATTGATAGCATTGTTGGTTATTCACAGAAACGTTGTACATAAAATTTAACCTAAAGATAATAAATAATTTCTTAAGAAATAAGCTTATTGGATAAATATAAAAGGCTCGTATTTATATCATTTAAAATGTCACTCTGATATCCTACATAGTTTATAAGACAGTTTAGCAGATATTATATTGATTTGAGAGACATTTTTAAAATTCCCTTAAATAAGCTTCTGATGACTATTATTTACTCCAGGCGAGTGTGTGCAGACAATTGAAACTCATAATTAAACTTTAAAAATTCAAACGCACAGAAATGTAATCATGAAAATGTCGAAATATCCGTACGCTTTAAAGCTTCAAAGCGAGCTCAAAAATTTAAATATCATACCTTAAACCCGACTTCAATGTGGCAAGTGCTTTTAACTTCAGAAGTTTATGGCTAACCAATTAAGATTAATATATATTTGGCAAATATTACTTCATATCAAAGCGCATTTAGATACAAAGTTGGAAAGTTTCAAGACTGATGCATCTTTCCCACGTATGAGTAAAGAAAGGTCCATAGATATTATCACATCGCTATTGATCCCTTGCACATAATCATAACTGATGGCATATAACTTTTACAGCTCCCAGTGACTGGCTCCTTACTCACTTGAGACAGAATGTTCTCGAAGCCGAATGTTCCTGAGAGGCTACAAACGATGCTTCTGGTAGCACAAAAAGGCCACGGTTTTCCCGTTTTTAGGTACCTGTGAGTGCGCACCTTCTCATCTTCGAGGCTGAGGAGACAGTATATTATATTATCTACGCCCTAACTAGGTGGTAACAGGTACCGTTATTCAAATAACTGGGATCAGAGGGTTGGGGTGTTTTCCTGTTTTTCTTGTTTGCTGGGCAAATACTGAGTTGGATAATTTAATACGCGAATACCCACCACTGTGGTGTTGGTGGTAGCGTGTATGCCTTACATTCAATAGGTCCTGAGTTCGAATGCCGGTAAGGGTGAGTTATCTGGATAAAGTTTTTTCCGGGGTTTCTCTTATCGTGATAGATACGGCGGATAACTGTAAGGTCTAGAAGCTTGGGTTCATTTGAGCGTTATTTCATAATACGCAAATTAGCCTAACCTGCCTTTATTTACATCCATACCAGACATTGGGATTATCGTCCATCCTGGTTATGCTATGGTCCAGAGTTTACTTGCCTCTCGATGGAGTACTGACACAGTCTGCGAAGTCTTTGAGGTTGCAAGTACTATAAAGAGAAAGGTAATCCATTAAAGTAAAATAATTATATATCTATTAATTTATCGGATAACATGGTTCTTGTCTTTAAGAAGAATGTTATACCATCACTGCTTTCTTTTACTTCTAAGTAAACCTGCTTGCTGCTTCACTCATCAAATCAGCGCTCTTCAATGCATCCAAGTAACTTAGTTGCATTTTCCATATAAAGGAATGGGTTATCCATCCATCCGTTTGTTACTCTATCCCGCTATTTGTGAACAGACCTGAACGCATAAGCTTCTGCAGTCTGTTAACAAAGTATTACAGCGTATGTTTAATCCACATTTCACTGATTGGACAACAAAATTAACATTTTCTACATATGAGTATATTCGTCATTTGGTCTAGGTTGCAACTGAATTTACAAAACGTTTATTTAGTAGTAGGGAACATATTATTCTGCAGTAGTACTGGAAGAATGTGATATGTTCACAAAATCTAAGCTATCTGCTTATTTCTCATTCCATTTGTCATCATCATCATAATCATTGTCATCATTAACGTCAACAATATCATTATTAATATAATCAGTCGCTCGGTAAGGAGCAGACATTTGAATTTTACGTTCACTGTTTCAAGAAATTAGTTAAAAGAATACAACTGGTATATCATCTTAAGATACATATTTTTATATATTACCTATCTTACAAATTATTACTTTTGTAAAATATTGAGCTATTTGACTAATAGATTTGAAGCTTTCCCATAATATCCTCATAGGACAAAAATAAATATTTGTACGCTCACCTCTGCATAGTGCGAGTTCGATCCCAAGCGACCGCAAAGTGAGATTTGTGGTGGACAACATGGCGCTGGGGCGGGTTTTCTCCGGGACCTCCGGTTTCCCCCGCCATCTCATTCCACCGGTGCTCCATCTTCATCTCATGTAACATCAGTGTCACCGCCTGCGTTGCCGTATGTAGTAAAAGCGGGCGTTAAACATACACATTTCATTTCATTTTCTGTATAGTACATAGTTTATTTCTACATGCAGAACATAGTATGTACTGTTTGGAAATGATTTATAAATCCACTCTCAGTGTTTACATACCTCTAAGATGCATAAATCTGGCATTTCTCATTGCTGATCCGGATTTTACAGTATGAAACATAACTGTAATGTTTGTTACTTGATCTTAGACGATATCAAATGCAATGTAAGAATGCATAAGTAATGTCGATGGCTTTAATCTTTGGCAGGTGATACTTAAATATGAAAGTATATATGCAGGAAACCTGAAGCAGTGAGACAGTGCTCGTTAATGCTGGAACTCGTAAACAGGAAGACCTTGGCTCGAAAAACTTATAACTTAATTCCATCAATACTTAAAACTTTGCAAATTCAGTGAAGGTGCATTAAATTTAGCCCTTGACCCTTCCCTTCCTTTCCTTTCCTAATTTCATTTCTTACCATACTTGATTAGTGTCCACTTTTTGTGGTGTCATATAGGAACAGTTATTAAACTCTGAAAATAAATTACCTAAAGCAAATAGTGTAGAAAAAGCCTCTAAATCTCTGAATGGATTGATACAGCCTGTCTTTGAGCTGCACGACTTTCTGTAATTTTAGTAACCAATAAGATATTGTGTCTTCAAGTTTGGAAAAGTCTTTGGGAGTGGTGAATATTTCTAAAGTACCCCAGTCAAGAGCTGTTACTGCAATCCGCATGATGGACGTGACAGAGAAGTTGCCTATACAGCACGGGGAACTACTCGAAGTTCATTTTCCTAGCCACATAGGCATGACTGTCAGTCAAGGAGCTTTAGCTTCGATCCCCATCTGAACATGAATCTAAGCCGTTAATGTGTAGCAAGGAGAAGCTGATTAAGCTTTCACGTAACACTGCCTTGTAATTCCGTCATGCTCTAGTGGCACGTATTAATACTCCAATATGATTGACTTGCTACAGTTTGACTTAATATTCTTCAAGCGGAAAGTTTGTTCATAATTTAAGAAATTAACAAAAATACACCAGTGCTAATTTTTATAAATTTATGAAACTTTAAGAAACAATATGTGCAACTAAAGCTCTAAAGAAATCAGATGCACAACTTCTAAGTTAACCGATTCATTATTATAAGCAATTTCATTAAATTAGGTGCCTTTTATTGAAGTTTACCTGATGTTCTTTCTGAATGTAACCTACCAACTAATTTATACCACGATAAATTCATAATACCATTGAGGCAGTGATTTTTATTATCCTATATTTTCATTTAGCTCTCAGATGTGTTTTGAGAGAATGCCTTAAAATAAATTTACCAAGGATCGATCTGGGTGGCTTAATTGACTAGGAGCAGGCCCACCTATCCTAAAGTCACGATTCAAACCCAGCGCAGATCGATTTTTTTTTTAAGTGTGCTTACAAGCGACAGCCCAATTTCAGTAGATATACTGGCATGTAAAGGAATTCGAGGAGGTCGAAACTGCAGCACACCGGCGGTGCTGATGTGATCATGGGAGTTAACGTCGTTAGCAATTTCAAAGTTTTAACAGATAAAAGTTCTTTAAACCAACACATTTTCAGTTTAGGCATTGAATCCAGTATGACCATCTATCTAATCTAATCTAAACACATGCCTTAAACAGAAATATTTAGCAGAGTTTGCTATATCGTAGAGCAAGATTTTCACTAAAAGATTCCTTTCTCTAACTGGCTTGCAGTTACTATAAGTATTTTGTTTTGTTAAACTTTGCATAATTCAGAACAGCTTAAAATGTCTATACTGTGTTGATTTTAAAAGTATGTTTAAAATAAATTGACATTCTATGCCACTGCGATAGTGGCATTCGTACCAAATGTATTAGGAATTATTACAGTACCAAAAACAATGTGTGAGAAGACAATTTTAGCCTCGTAATATCCTTGTAAACTAGAGTATGACATTTTAGATGAAAAGCTAGGAAATTATCAGTTAAGCTTTATGAATTAATAACAGCATATTTGAATATTTATTTTTATTACTATTATTTTCAAATTTTATTCTTAGCAAATCACTGTCAAAAGATAGATAAGGAAAATAATAACTTTATTGAAATAATTCAACTTCTAAAAATCGTTACTTATCTAGACGTTCATTTTACGACGTTCATTTTTCAAATAATTCTTTGGCATCAGATCACATTTATATAAAAAGGGATTAAACAGCGAACATCAATATAAATTTGTAAGAATTTTGCTATGTAAGTAATTGAAGTGTTGAAACAACTTTATAGAACAGTGAAGGATTTTCTCAAGATAACGTTTTATTTACCATATGTTGGAAACACAAATTTTAAAATTAACAAAATTATTTAAACTATTAAATCAGTATTCAAGCTCAAAAAAATTGTGAAATCACATAATGAGTGATCACATCTTGAGCAATATATTATCCCTACCAAGAATATGGAAGTATCAAGGGACTTTAAATATACATATACTTACAGCTTTCGGAAAATAATAGACCCAGTTTATGTAATAATGTATGTCAGAATGTCACCTTTGGTACAGAATATGGCTAGCGAAATGTTATGAATTAATAACAGATTTCGAAAGAGTGAATAGAGAAGGTCAAACCGTCAGCTTTTTCTAGAGGGTACTGTGGATCATTGATAGAGTAATTTCTCTAGCACCGTAGGTTTTACATTTTTCTTTGCCCGCTTAACTTTTGTATTCAGTAGCTTTAATCGTATTAAAGCTCTATAAACCGGCGTACCGTCACTTGAAGCCAAAGAACATAATTTTAAACTAGAAAACTCCGCTTAAGAAGTCGCTGGTTTATTTTTATGCTCGTCAGTTTTGAAGTTAAATGCACTCTTTTTATTTCTCTACGCAATCTGCGTTTTACTGACCAAACCAAACATTGACGTTAAAAGTCCGTTACTTCAAAGGAAAGTAAAAATTCTTTACGTTATATTTTCAACAGGATAAATATTTAGTTCGTTACGCAGAGAGGTAGGCTTGGCCCAGTGGATATTGTTGACGTCAGCAGGTGGTACCTTGGCAAAAAGAACCACCTACCGCCTAACAAGAGCAGAGTTTACGTGATGTTTTATTATTTTTCTTTTTGCTTTTCCTTTCCGTGTTCCGTTTCAACATGGTCGTGTCCCGGGGCGTTGCACCGGAGTTGAGGTTTTGCAAAGAGAGACAGAGCGCTCGCGCGCACATGTATGTATGTATGTGCCCCTCGCCATGAGGCATTTCACTTACTCTCTTTGCAATGCCGCGCACTGCTGCCTCATTAACGGTACATCCGGCAGTCATACAGGGAACTCTACAAAGAGAAAACACGACATAGTGTTGAAGGTGCATCTCTGACTTTCGGATTCTCTATGTTCGACTCCCACGTTTTCCTCTTAATTTGCTGCTGCCAGGTCACTTGGGGATACTGTCCATTAAAAGAAGGTAGAAAATGCTGCCATAAATGACAAACAGCAAATACACAACAACAACAATAATGTAGCGTATCCTTATCAGTAATGTGTAGATTTATATTAATCAATAAACTTCATTTATTTCTAGTCATTAATTGCTCAGTCTTCATGTATCCATAATCAGTTTAACATAAAATACTACTACACCTCTATAAAAGTGTGTGATGTGGTGCAGAAAAGTATGTAATTACCGTATGTATATTTATTTTATTAATTCAGGAATAAATTCATTTCATAGTGAGGCAAATGAGTATTTGAAAAGGAGAAAACAAAATATAAGCATCTATACCTATAATAGCAACAATACTGGCTAAACTCCCACCTTGGTGGCGTGGTGGTAACGTGTCTGCCTCACGTTCAAGAGGTCCTGAGTTTGAATCTCAGTCAGGGTGAGTTACGTGATAAGATTTTTCCGGAGTTTTCCCTTATCGTGATAGACGAATGTTGAGTAATTCTAAGCTTTGTGGACCCTGGCTCATTTGAGCATCACTTTACCCGTTCCATTCATCGTCCGATATGATAACGTTGGAGGACGTAAATTACACACACACACACACACACACACACACACACACACACACACACACACACACAGAATATAGCTACATATTCATATATCCTCATCCTTAATATAATCTTAATTGCTCTGTTTGACACAAAGATATTTCAAGCATTAAGCTTTCCATTAGGGATGGGCCCTCGATAGTTGCGTTACCTCGATACTCACGATACTTGCACATATCGACATCGAACGATACTTCAGAGAATTCGCTTGGTACTTCTTCGATACGTTGGTGCTGATTCTGCAATTTTTATTTTATAAGTATTTTAAAATTACAAAATATTATTGTTGCAACTAGAACATTGCAAACCCCAATAAATTTGGGTCGGCTGGCTGCCTGCCGTGCTAGGGGTCCCGGGTTCGATTCCCGGCGGTGGGGGTGGGGATTTTTCTCCGACTAAGATAATTCCCCATCTTCCCCAGAGTCTGGAAGTATGCATGAGAGTGTGAATGTGTGCGTGATCTAATGATTAAAAACCAAAGATAACGAGTTAACACCTTCAGTATGTTCCAAAGGAGAACGGCCGTAGCAGTTAAAGGCGGGGTATAAATGGAAGAAGGAAAGAAAATTTGGGTCAGAAATATGATACCATATACAGGAACCTTATGCAAGAAAATAATCCTATGTCAAATTCACTGCCAGTAACCAGTTCCCAAGAATAAACCCCTGCATATATCAGCTACGATTTTCACCTCCTGTTTAGTGCAGTGGATTACTGGAAAACAAGTTCAAAATTTCCAGAAATAAAAAAGATATAGCGCTAAATATTTATCTATTCCACCTGCGACAGTTATCTCTGAAAGACCATTTAACCAACAGGACTCATATATGACAGAAAAAAATAGACTTGATCCCAAAAGTGTAGATATTTTTAACAACAAAAAATTTATAAAAGAAGGCGGTTTTGCTTTTAAATGTCTAATGTAGAGATTTAAAATAATAACAAGGATGGTTTAAAGCGCTGTCTCACTAAATATGTGCAATCTATTTAGTTCTATTGGCATTCCAACATTTTATTTTGTATTGAATCTAGAAGTGGAAGTGACGGTGAGTAATGAAGTATCGGGTATCTTGGAAAATATCGTGTATGTATATCTAGAATCAAGTATCGAGAAAACCTGGTATCCCTATTTTATATAAATACATTTCATTTAAGATGTGATTGAAATAATGTAAAATACATCCATTTCATACTTTCTCTTGTATGTGTAACTGAAATATCTAAAATTGTATTGTTACAGTTATTTTATCATTATTTGATATTATGTTGAAATCTTTCTTCATTAAAATTTTTTGAAATGAAAAACTCTTGTAAAACGCACCATAGCCATAATTTTTCACATATAAACTTGACATTTTTCCAAGGTGAATGGAATTGAGTGATTGGGTTAATGGGAGCTTTCACAACTTTTTGTTAACTTTTTTATGTTTTTGTGCTACATTTATCTTTTTAAAAAACATATTTATAATATTTACTTTTGAAAATTTAATGTGGCATTTTTGTGGCAGGCTTCAGCTGAAGAAACTAATTAAAGTAAAATAAAAGCCAGCCCAGGTTTATTTTGTTAATTATGCATGTATGCTTTTAACGTTACTCCCAGGCAACTAGCTCTCAACGACTTCGTACAGCAACAAGGAAATATGAAATGTTATAATCGCATAAAGCGTGTTCATTATAGCTGGCTCATGCGACATTCTTTTTTTTCTTTCCTCTGTGTTAATTACCTCACAGCATACCGCTGATTTAAAAAGATTGAATATTGCATTTATACGGAGTCAACGAAAGTATCAACGATTAATTATAAATAAAGTTTGTAATTTGGGGAACTTCAACGTGCACAGAATAGAGGACTACGGTCTATCTACTCTGTGGGCAGCTACTTTCCCACCAGGTTGCTTCATGAAGCCTCAGGTCTTCCATACGTGGAGGACGAGATTAGGCGCCGGGCATCAAAATTATACGCCAATTTACCCAACCATAGAAGCGCCTTTGACAGATCATTGGGAGATTATGACGCCACTAGACGTCACTCTAGCTTACATCGGGTACCCCGCATGGCTTGCGGGCACCCAAGATAACCCAGGAGCTAATCCTAACAGCAGCTAAAGCTGAGCTCTACATATTTCTCCTAAGCTGTTTGGCATCAAAATTTTACCAACCTTAATTAAGAAACAAAACACCAAGGTGCTAGGCATTGCATCCTGTCCTTTCATTCCCAAGGTACTACTGTAGCCTTACAAAATTAATTCCAACCTAAAAACCTACAAGTCACCCTACAACATCCCGAACAAACCTTACCTGCGCTTAAACCTAAAATGGGTGGGCACGTAGCAAAAACCTTCTGGCTACATACAGCCAGCCAGCACGACGAGTGAGCGAATAAGGTAAGTTAACTGCCTTAAAATATATAAATCAGATTAGTTTTGTCAAGAAGGATTGCGTTCCTCTGTACAGATTCCAAACATTACAGCCTACCTAAACAATTTAATGTGCCAAATGCCTGTATTTTTCATGCATTCTCTGGCATTCTTTTACGTTAAAATATATCGATTTGGTAAGTGAAAACTCATTTGAACTCTCGAATTTTGTCTCAGGGTTGTTGTTTTTTTTTTTGCGTGTAATTTACGTTCTCCGATGTTAAGTCATGTCGGATGATGAATGGAATAGGTGAAATGATGCTCAAATGAGCCCAGGGTCCATAGAGCTTAGTTACCCGACATTCGTCTTTCAGGATAAGGAAAAATTTCGGGGAAAAGACCTCATCCGGTAAGTCAGCCTGACCGATATTCGAACTCGGGACCTCTTGAACGTGAGACATGCTACCACCATGCTACTTAGGCGAGCTTTGTCTTAAGTTTTTTTAAACGTCCTCCACCGTTAAGTCATATCGGACGATGAATGGAATAGGTGAAATGATGCTCAAATGAGCCCAGGATCGGTAGAGCTTAGAGTTACCCGACATTCGTCTTTTAGGATAAAGGAAAACCTCGGAAAAACCTTATCCAGATAACTCAGCCTGACCGATATTCGAACTCGGGACCTCTTGAACGTGAGGCAGACATGCTACCACCACGCTACCGAGGCGAGCTTTGTCTTAGTTCTCTACTGTATACATTTATTTATTATATATCATTTTTACTTCAAGTTATATTCAATGCTGTCTTCCTAATTATTTAAACAGAGGGTCAGCAGGGACATATGCTTGTTTAGTAAAGTAAGTAGAGTACAATATAGCTACGTAAGATAACACATTTACAACTCTGCAGGGACTCAGCAAGTTATGATGATAAAATTGTGCTTAATTTAAATACTTATTTTAAAGTAAAATCGTAAAAAGCCAACCTTAATAGGATTTTAATAATAATTTAGGCCGACTCAGGATCAAAGTTCGAGCTCAAAATTTAAAAGAGGTATAGGTTATCATTCAAGTTACTTTGTGGTTTGACACATCTCTTACTTCTTCAAACTCGTTCGCAGTTGATTAAACCACCGTGCATGTCCTGTAAATTTAGAATTAAAAGATGAGATACGTTCAAGTTGTTAATAACTTCCTAATTAGTTTTCTTTTTAATTTACCTCTAAGTTCATAAGTTGTATGAGATTGCAAATTCAGTGTTTGACTAATCACGGAACATTGTAAGTTGCCTTTGAAGTAAATCATTCGAGTATTTAATGTCATCTGGAAAGTTTATCGAGATACTGAAATTAGATGATGAGAGTTCAGGTCTCTGATAAGTATATTGATAAAAAAGCGAAATATTCTTGGTTTGAGTGCTGGACATACAATTGATTCGTTTTTTAAAACTCATTTAGGTATTCGATATTGTATCATCTGTATTTTAAACACAGTAGAACATTGCTTCCAACGCGATGAATAAGACGGTGTGAACCTAAAATTTGCTATATCTGCTTACTGAGGGGATATTGTTCATAATTTTCTCGACATTTCACATATTTTAAAACCCATTCCACTTTGTTTAACTGTTTATCTAAAAAGGAGTTTCTACTGTAACAGTATTTTCCAATTCTACTGAAAATAAGTTGACAGAAGGTCCGTCGTTCATGCCTTTCCTTGTCTGTCTCTTATACGAAGAATCTCTTTAAATTATTTACATGTTCTACTTTTAAGTGTGGTAGAACTTAACGAACTGCTCTTGAGAAAGTTTTTAATGGCATGGGGAACCGTAACATTGTTTCTCGTTTGTTTTTAAGTACCTCGAGGACTCTTATAATGATAATAGTAGCAGCAAACGATGCCTTGATCGCCGGAAGGCAG
Source organism: Mantis religiosa (assembly GCA_030765055.1). NCBI lineage: Eukaryota > Metazoa > Arthropoda > Insecta > Mantodea > Mantidae > Mantis > Mantis religiosa. Next base: position 78,387,408 of record CM060959.1, read on the forward strand.
CCCAAAATTTTGTTTTTTTGTGTTTTTACTTCTTGTATAAACATTTACTGTTTATATTCAGCCCTCAAGAGAAAGCTGATTTCTAATGAGCGTTCCTCCATGTGTGACAAAAAATGTTTTATAAAACTAGATTTCTTCACTATACAGTTGCTGTTAAAAGGTTCATTTCTCTTTTCTTGGCATATTTCTTCATATTCCATACATGCGACTTCATTTATTCTCTAATGCTCTACTATTTATTATTCTTCATCGCACAAAATCAGGCTAGCTTTTGTTTGCATCAGTCCATGTGATTCCATCAGAGTTTACTTCCGTTAAGCATTCCATGAATTCGCAATAAAGCATGTTTCAGAACTTAATAATACCGAAATAATGCATTTAAAGCTTCGGTAAGAATGCATAATACCATTGCTAAGTTTAACGTATAGGGATACCAGTTCCGTGAAACACATTTTGTTTAGCTCTTAGGCATTTAACACAGAAAAAGTCACTATTGACACACTCCCAGATCCGTTTAGCCACTACTCACTACTCTACTTTAGAATCATAATTCTGAACTGAACCCTACATTATCCGCTTACAATCCAAATTTCAGTTCTTAACCCTCTAGGTGTCGAAGTAGGCGCCAACTGTCAGGGGAACGTTCCTAAAGGAGTAGCTACTCCAACCTCCTAAAAGAAAACTTGTGGAGCAAATCTGCAAGTGGAGTAGCCCGTTTTTTGATGGGCTGTCGAGAGCATCACACACATGGCCAAGTAAGTACAGCCCTGAGAAGCCATATGCAGCAATCTGCACGTCTTTTATTTTCATTTTTCAGTAATTTCTGCACAGTCTTCACATAAAATGATTTAAAATTAATACTTCATAACTTCTACTTCTATGTACTTATATATGCCTATTGCGAGTCATTCTTTAACGGATCTCCTCAATAATTTTTGGTGTGTAAACTGAGAGAATGCTTTCTCGTTTTACATTCTCTACAGATTCTGCATCACGCTATATTTATCTAAATTCTGTGTTAGATTCTTTGGCGGTCGTGCGCTACCCAGAAACTAGTCCCAAAATTTGGTGAGTCTCGAACATATTTTCACAAATGCTTTCACAATTTGTGTTCTTTCTTCTCATTTTCCAAAGTGCAAGCACCAGTATGTATAAGAACTAGTGAAATAAATTGAAATTATGGCTGAAGAGTGATAACTCTTAATTAAACACAAAAATACCATCTCAAGTGATTACAAAAAGGTATTCAACAAATTGATGAAACTAAAATATTTAATATACTTAATTTACTAAAGAGGAATTTAAACTAGATATCCATAACTTGAATGGCTAATCATTATCCTAAAGCAATATAATTACAGTGATCTCGATTTCAACTCCAATCTGTTTACCCTCGATGTGAAAAATTTTAGTTGCACGAAGTTCACAAATTTAAAAGCTTTAAAACCTCATGTTCCTTGTGTGACCCTTCAAAAAATTAAAGATATTTCACTTTAAAAAAATGAAAGTGTATGACAGTTCAAACCAGTAACATTGGCAATTGTTAACTCTCAAGCAATTTATTTGATATAAACTACTCACTTTAAAGAGAACAATGTTTTTCGTGGAGTAAGAATTAGTGTGTCTCTTAGAGTGTACTGGTAATACAGTGATCATTCTCAGTAAAGAGGAAATTCACATACCAATTACAGGAATTTGAAGATATGCATCTTATTCCTTATGCAAATATATTATTTTGATCAAATGCGATTGGGTCCTTCTATAGAAAATCGATAAATGTCCTGTATAAAGAGCAATTTAGTGTATGGTAATTTAAGACATTTCACGATGGAGTATTTTATCGTCTTAATAACCAAAATATAACACTATTTTAAAGCAATATTAGTGTTTTATTGTATTGCTGTGCAGAAACATCTGTATTCGATGAACAGAGAAAATATTTTCGGCTTACGCGAAAAACAATCGTCATACATTATTCTCCATAATTATTAAGCAACTTCGAGTCCTGTATCATTCGAAAATAATGTTAAAAAAGGTACAAGTATATATGACACCAACATGAAGGTCAAAAATTGAATCTAAAGAGAGATAAAGCTGTGTTTGGATGTGTATAATTTAATTAATGTAATTATTAGTGTAATGCAATTTCGTGCTGGGGACCAAAGCTTAAAGAAAACAGTGGACCTTGCCTAATCAGCATAAAGTAAATTAAGGTCCATTAGCTATATTAGCATTTCTGATGAGCCATTATAATAATTAGCGCTATGCAGTAATTTATACAAATATCGCATTTTAAGAGTTCATTAATCACATGGGAGAAGCTGCAAATATTTCCATTGCTATTTATTCAAACTAAAATAAAGATAACCTAAAGTGATCAATCTACAATAAGGCCGGCATTCCCCAGAAGTGAGCCCCCAACAGTGACAAAACTCGATCATTGATTCAGCAAATTTATAGCCTTATGTCTGGCAAGTGGATCAATAACACGTCTGGCCGTCAAGAATAGCTTTCATTTTAAACTTTCACACCTCAGATAGTGTGAATGTAAAAGGTCTAGACAATCATGTGTTTACTTATTCTATTAAACGCCTGAATCCTACATTATTTACTTTATAGGAAGTGTCGATTGTAACATTATGAAATGCGGATGTAGATGGCAGTGCTGGTTGCGAGCTCTGGTTTCTAGAACAAAACACTGTGATCAATAATATGGGCGAAAATCCCAAGGAAATTTCAGTCCGAGCTATCAACAAAATCTCAGCAGCAGTATAAGAAGGAATATATTGTCTTTAAATGTTGGAGCAAGGGTTTTTCTTATGAGCAAAAATGTGATGCTGATTTATTTACATAGAAAATCAAAGATGGATGTCAGATGTATTTGTATTGTCAGTTCATCAGCATAGCACGCTAAATTGCGAATTTTCTACATTTTGATAATCCGACAAGCAGCTGTTCTAGCCAACGTAATCTTAAAAAGAATTAGTTAACTGTTTAGGGTTTTTTTCACAAGACAGTATGTAGAATTATAATATTTTGGTTCCCATTGTGTAGTACGTTACCTGCTTCTCTAGTTCACACTTACAGATTTTCAATTAATCTAACTACATATTGCAATAAAATGTATAGATATGTTGTTATCGAACAGATGTGCTCGTTTTGGTCAGTGTTCTTGTGTCTGAGACAAAGGATCCGAATTTCACTTAGGAAACCTCCTTTTGGCTATATGTGTTTTGTTAAATTCGAAAGATGAATGGAAGAGTGACGTGATATTGAAATGAAGCCAGGATTCATAGTTTTAAAGTTATTGACATCATTTCAGGATAAAGTAAAATCAATACAGAAAAAAAGCTTCCTGTTAACACATCGTAACCAAAAATAACTTCGTGACCTCTTGAATAAGAAGTAGACAAGCTACCTCCACATCACACAGGTGGGCGAGAAATTCCTAAATCTTTCTCAAGGAAATTCATTTTTGAAATTCATTACAGATTAAAAATGGGGCAACACCTGTAAAGTTGAAAACTCTGGCTGTGTTCCAATTTCAGGCAAAAAAAGCATTTCTGTTGTTTCTTTTCTCCTGCATTTTTGAAAGGTGTTAAAGTTAAAAAGACGCTTATTCGTTGAGCCCTTTATCTGACAAGCTCCCAAGACTGCTTGTTTCCCTAGCATCACTTGAGATGTCATCTCCATGGAAACAGGCTTCTCTTGTAATGAGAGTAATTTCTTCTTCATAACAGGCTTTTATGCCACGTCTCTCCCTTCACATTAGCTGAGCACACCGCAACTCTCTCCTTTCTTTCCACGACTTTATATTTTAATTTCCCCTTTTTCTGTATACATATTTCTTTCATTTTAGGTTCATACAATCCCAATTCATTAGGAAAATTACAAAATGGATCGTTTATAGAAGACTCTATGTGAAAATGGAAAGTTGAAAATAAACTTTTGAATATATTAAAGTGCAATTAGAATAATAGTTGTTATTGAGTTGGACCTTTTAAAATACATACAATGTATAACTTCAGAATCAAAAGCTTTTTTTTTTTTTTTGGTTAGTAATGTTTAATCTGAAAAAATAGTAACTTTTTCTTGAGATATAATTATACACTACTAAACCATAGTCTATAAATGCATTTTGTATTGCGCTATAAATATTATGCTTGTATCATGTACTTGATGTTGTTTTTGCACATAGAGACGCAATCACAACTTGACAGAATAACATTGGGGAACAGGTAATCCTGCCTTAATTATTGATCCAATAGTTTTGCCTCTTTCTTACTTGATTCAGATTGCGAGAGATTAAAAGGATTTATAAGTGAATTATTTCTAAGGTATTTAGAGCAGTATCACTTGAGGTATCGAGTTTTCTTTTTCAAAATAAATTATATATCTTCTTAAGAGTATGTATGACTAAAATTTCGCGAAAATCGTGGAAATAGCGACTTTTTATTTTAATTCTATAAAATAATTTAGACATTCGCGAATGGGAAAAATGCACAATTTACCTCCAGACGCCATTTTTAAATGTTCATTTAAATATCGGTGGCTTTTAAACTCTGTCAGAGTCACGCCCTCTTTTGCTTGCATCCTCATTCTTTCGCTGTTTTCTGTTCTTGAATTTAAAATGTTCAGCTTTTGCGTAGTTTCCAAGTACGATACACATTACAGATGATTTTTTTATCTTAAATTAAGGCGTATTTCAAAGCAACAATGGTAGAGCTCAAATACCATGTTAAAATAGGAACAAGTATAACAGATGAGTTTGAAGTACATTGCGGTTTGAAACAGGGAGATGGGCTGGCACCTACCCTTTTTAACATAGCATTGGAATATGTTATCAGACAAATGCACGTACGAACAAACTCAACAATTTTCTATAAGTCAGTACAATTAATAGGGTACGCAGATGATATTAATATAATGGGAAGAACGAGGACAGCAGTATCTGAAGCATACAGAGAATTAAAAGAAGGAGCAAAAACAATAGGCCTGGAAATTAACATATCTAAAACAAAAGCCATGATACAAAGTAGGAGAAGAAAGTATACAGGAACACTGGAAATGGACCAACATAACATAGATATAGTAAGGAACTTTAAATATCTGGGAACAATAATTAACAACAATAACGATGAATCGGAAGAAATAAAAACAAGAATCTTAATGGCTAATAAAGTTTATTACTCACTTCACGCAATACTTAGATCTAAACAAATCCATAGGAACAACAAAATTAGGTTATACAAAACATTAATAAAACCAGTACTGTGCTATGGAAGTGAAACATGGGTATTGACACAGAATTTGGAAGATGCCCTAAAAACTTTTGAAAGAAAGATTCTGAGGAAAATATATGGACCAATACAGGAAGGAGGGCAATGGCGTATAAGATGGAATGAAGAATTGTACAGCATATATAAAGATATAAATATTGTTCAGGATATTAAAATCAGGAGGATGAGATGGGCAGGCCATATAATAAGAATGGAAGAAGGAAGAATACCAAAAAGAGTCCTTAATGGTAAATTCTACAACACAAGAGCAGTAGGAAGACCGAGAATGAGATGGGAAGATGCCATACAGAGAGACACACAACATATATTGGGAATACGAGGGTGGAGGAAGAGAGCTGAAGACAGAGAGGAATGGAGGCACCTGCTGAAGGAGGCCAAGGCCCAGAAGGGGCTGTAGCGCCACTCGAGAAGAAGAAGGCGTATTTCAATACCAGCTGACGGTCCTTCACCTTGGCGTAGTGGACTAGAGCGTTGTGCTTTGATTCCTGGTCACGGAATGCACCCTGGATGCAGGATCTTATATCCCGGTTAGCGAATGCTGGTCCAGAAAGCAACTTTCCGGCTGGGGGTGCCGTGATGCTAACCACATCTCCTTCCCGTATCGGTTGAATAATCGTTCTACTCTGCCTTCTGGTCTGCTTGCGGGCTGTTACGCCATGGGTTACGTTACGTTTATCCTGAGTGTAGGACTAGAACATTTCCTTCCCAATTACGTTTTATTTATTTGACGTGTCATTACCGTCTTGGTGCTCTGTTAAGAGCGTAAAAAAGTGCGTTATCAATAATAAATTCCTGCGATAATACTGCTTAACTGCATCACAGTTTATGGCGGCTTCTTAGAGAAGAGCCATAATAGTCAAGTCTTATCAGAACTTTGTTTTCTTAAAACCAGTAGCGCCACGGTGTGGTAGTAGCTCTAGTCTTATCGGAACTTTGTTTTCTTAAAACAAGTAGCGCTACGGTGATATTAGGTCACAAGTTGAATCCCCAAGACGGAACGAAGATTTTTCCATGGCGAAATCTGTATAGGATGATTTCATCCGCAAATTTTCTGTTACCTCTTTCATCATTATACTCCATGACCTTTTTTCACTGCCAAACAGACATTGCCTGATTGCCTGATCCTAAGATACAAAGTTTGCTAGCTCCTTGACAAGTTGAGGACCTGGAAGTCCTTGGAAATATAGGTCCTATCAAGAAGAGCTCAATCCGTTGAAGAGAAAATCGATATGTTTTTCTTTAAAAAGGGTTGTGAAGTGCACATTTTTCTTATTACAGTTGAAATGTTAGCTTTTATGAGAGCTGTGTAAACTGCTGTGTTAAAGTCTCTTAGATATATGATTAAAATTTAGTGAAAGTATTGCTTGGGATAATCTAAGAAAGTATAAACAAAATGATAACAGATGTCTATGCTGAACGCCCTGTACATCAGAGCTCCCGTGGGGTTACATAGTTTGCATGCTTCGCAAGGATCATTAACCCTGGTCCCTGCCGGAAGTTGGACACATGCTGTCCATTCCTGGGGAAACAGGGCCCGTTTATCAGTTAACAAATGGGCTATGGGGGATATTGCACCCCCCCTGCCATAAATCAACATATTCCCAAAGCATCCCCCAAAATGAACCACTGCTGACAGTGTTTAGCGTCGCTTTCATTGGATAATTATAAACTCGGGTCTAATTATAAAATTATGTAAACTTGCCGTCATCTCATGTAAATGTTGCGTCATTTTAAATTGATTGCACGTCTACTCGTCAATACGCGTGCTTATGCTTTATGGCTCGGTTATTTGCGATGGGTGCTGACATAGAGGAAGATGGAGGTAACTATTTATGGCACAGGGAGTGTAAAGCCTGTTGCACGTGATCAACATTTTATTTTCAATTCAAGGAATTACAAAAGAAAGAACATATATTGAATAATATTTGACAAGACTGGCAACATGACTTTAACTAACTCATAAATATCTCTTTGCTAAACCAAATCCCTTCAAAATTCATTAAATTTATCTCGAGCAAAGAAACCTACTTTTATAAAAATTTGTAATTAAGTATTATTTTATGTAATAATACATAGAATGTTTATGTATTATTACCCATGAAATCATAAGTAATAATAAATGGAAAGTTAACTACTATAAATATTATTGTATTAATGCATTATTAGAAATCATTCAGGCAGTTTCTTTATATCTCTTCCTCTTCTTATCCTATTTTGATCCTTGGAGCCCACATATAGACATAGCCAATCAGCTTGCATATGACTTCGCTTACACCACATAGCCATTTTTGTTTATTTTTTGCTTTCAGCGTGTTACAGAGTTCGTGACGAACCGTAAATACTCGTATTTCATTGGCCAAAGGCTTTCAAACGTCGCATTGTCAAACCTTGGGCAATTGCTTTTAAGTATTTGAAGCAATTTGATAAGGAAAGTTGTGAAGTTATGACACTTCTAGAAAGGTTTTAACAAGCATTACATTTGACGAAAATATAACCGTTATAAGATTTATTATTGATTCTACGTAGCAGGTTAGGATATTAGAAAAATTTAAATTTATTACCCTTGCCGTATTAATGAGATTAATAGGTGTATTTGGTAAAACACTGTATTATATATTAACCTAAAACAAATGCGTACAGTTTGTGGCGAGGTTGGTGGCTTCTGAAGCAAGAGGTGCCTAATTCAATTACTTATTAAGTAAGCATTATTTTTTGTAAATCGAATACATGTATTTTATTATAACTATAATGCCATTAATATTTCTTTTGCTCTGTTTTATCTTCTGCTAGGTACCAAATAGTGAAATACTTGATCAGATAGACGTGGCTTTTACTTTTACACCTGTTTTTCTATGAAATAGTAACCATTTTCTTCTCCATAACGTTGTCAATGAAAGTCTAAGCTCTTCTGTCAAGTGTGTCCTTTTTATGACTCTGTGCCTATAAATCTGTGGCCCAACTGCCCCGTCTTCATCTAAGCAGATATACTTACGTAAGTTAAAAAAAGTTGCAGAAGATTAAGAGGCAAATCCAATTAAAAAATTGGCCGCGCCATGGCTCAGTGGTTAGACCGCTTGGCTCTCACCAAGGCGGCCCGGGTTCGATCCCAGACGACCGCAAAGTGAGCTTTGTGGTGGACAACACAGCGCTGTGGTGGGTTTTCTCCGGGACCTCCGATTTCCCCCGCCATCTCATCCCACCGGTGCTCCATCTTCATCTCATGTATCGCCTGCGGTGCCGTATGCAGTAAAAGCGGGTGTTAAACATTACAAATTTCATTTCATTTCCAATTAAAATAAGACAGTGGCGTGAGCGAACTGTTCTGCTGCGGACGACGAGAGACGATTCCCATGCTTGAACTAGCGTGTGTACTCAGTGATAATAGACGAGAATAGTGTCTGCAACATAAGTGGAAAACAGTCTAAAATATTACCTTCTTTACATCTGCTTACCTGAAAGATGTGACAGTTGGGCCACCTGGTATAATTTTAATGACATCCTCTCTATTTTATTTCCCGTTAACTAAGTGGCCACACGACGACGAATATGTCAGAATATACCACTAAGACCAGTGTACGGTGGACAATTAAGATTCAAGTGTCTGCCCGCTACAAAAAGGCAAGCGGGTTCTGAAGACTGAGAGGGGTTTGAACTGTTTATGGTAGATCTGTTTACTATGACATGAGTATATGAAAGTACATATGAGTCTCCATGCTGCCAGATCTAATGCGCGCTTCAGTGATAGATATTATGCATGGGTGAGACAACACTGTGTATTTTAGTTGAACTTAGCATAAACACAGTAAAAGTGATTTCGTTACACATTCTTGTGCCTTGCCTTCTTGTGTTGGGTGGACAGTAGGTCCCGTTCCATCTTGCTCAGATATAGGCCCACAGAGACCTTAGTACTAGGCAACTGTATCTGTGCATTTACACGTGCCGGGCAGATGGTCCAATTCACCTGTTTTCATTATCTGTAAATTGCTGACAGCTTGTTTGCTGTTGCATTCTATTTGTACTACGTACCCTCAGTAACGTAAGTATTGTACTCCAAAAATACACACACAGATTACGTTGGAGATTCTCCAAATTAAAAAAAAAGCGTTTCGGTCTCTCTGAGTGACTGTGTTTCTGTAAAATACATAACTACAAAACGAATACATAATTAAGTACACACCTGATACTTAAGTTTGGCTCCTTACTAATCTATTCACTGAAAGTCAAAATTTTGGGAAATTTTTGTTTTCTCAAAAAGTCTCAAAAGATTTTCATTAATATACCATAAGTTTAAGATATTTTCATAACGGAAGAAATATATAGCTAATGAAGTCCTTTCTATTCTGAATTTCTATATCTTCTCGTAAGATATAGACAAATTGTTACGATAGTAAAATGTAGATTTCCCTAAAGCACGGAGTTCACCGTAAATGTGTTTTTCTTTTACTTAATCCTTCCCCAAATAATCCATGTTACTGATTTTAATTATACTTTTATCAAAAGAATGTTATAGCTGTGTAAAGAGAACAAAAGTTCAAAACTATCACAGAGATACAATCTCTTAAAAGGTTTGATTATCCCTTAAAGCATATGGACTCTGCAATTTCGACTGTACCTACAAAGACATATGTGCTAATAGAATAATAAGTACTTTTAAGAAGATTTTGAGCAATAGTAGACAAAGGAAACACGTCGCATTTTAATCCCCACTATTGATTTATAGACTTAAGGTGGAACTTTGGGTCCAGGTATGAATATCTAATCTACTAATTACTTTAGTGACTGAGGGAAACGACGTCAAATTTGATTGTACATTGAATTTGATCCCAGGACTTCCTAAATGCTGGCAAGATGATATTGAGTGTGACATCCCCTCGGGTCAATTCTTTCTTATACTCTATTAGAAACGGTTATTTTTGTAACATTTCTTGTTACGTTATTCTGTGTAGGAAGGCTACATAAGGAGAACGCCATCGGCAGTTCAGTATGGTACATAAGAGCAATGTCATAAGAACTCCATCAGATAATATCTGAAAATTGTCCTGAAGGACAAATGACCAATCCAATTACTTCTGTGTATTTTTTTCCATCTTTGGTTCTTGTTCTCTTTTCGCTACATGGCCAAATGCCTCCGTGATTTTTACAGAAAAATAAAGGAAGATATCCTAGGGCAGCTCGAACTAAATGAAACACATAGGAGATATCAATAGAGTGATACAGTATTGCACGAACTCCTTTTGTTTCCTAAAATCTGTGCTGTTTTTGTAACAACGGAAAAAGTGAACAAAAACCGATGGCTAAAATTGTTCTACTATATTCTGCAGAGATATATGACAAATTTTCTTTAAGGGCAATATACATGATTTAAAAACTAAACTTTAATCAACTGATGTACCTATCGAGAACAAATACAGTATGCAATATACAAAGAAGCTTTTTAAACTGACTTTTGAGGTATATGCTTTTTATTGATGTAGTTAGTCACAGTTTAAAAGCTGACAGCTGCTTCTAAATGCTGCCTACATACCTATTAATTAGAACTAGTAGGAAAATTATGCAGTAATTTGAACAATTCAATAATAAATAAGATGCAAAACAGAAAATAGGTGCAGTATTCTGTTATGTATAATGATTTTACACTTATTAGCTAACGTATAGCTAGCTCGTCTCGGTAGCGTGGTGGTAGCATGTCTGCCTCACGTTCAAGGGGTCCCGAGTTCGAATGTCGGTCAGGGTGAGTTACCTGGATAAGGTCTTTTCCGGGGTTTGCCCTTATCCTGAAAGACGAATGTCGGGAAAATGTATGCTCCATGGACCCCGGGCTCATTTGAGTATCATTTCACCCAATCCATTCATCATCCGATATGACTTAACGTTGGTGGACGTAAATTACAAAAAAATAAAAACGTATTAAATTCTTTTGTATTTTCAAAAACTAGCTCTTTATGTAAGTGCGGAAGTGCGGAACTCTATGTTTTTATGGATAAAGCTTTTCATAACGAATGCTGACTGCCGCACCTACTTGTTAGCACCATTAGATGACAGAGGCAGTCCACTAATAATTTTGTATGTATTTGGTTCATGTTTTGACCTTACGGTGTTCAAGTAAATGTAAAATAAAGCAATATATGTTCAAATAGTAGAATAATATTATTAATGTCGGCATTTTTTCCATAACTTTCGATGATATTTTTGTTAATTTATACCGAAAATATAACGACAAAGATGGAAGTTGTATATGATGGGAACATTCAGCAAGAAAAATTATAGATAAGAAAATATACTTTGTGAATATTATTTGGCCATGAACATGTGAGGAATATATACTGCTGTGAAGTGCTATCTCATTGAAGAAGACCGTATACATGGAAATAATGAGTACAATCTGGGCATAAAATGAATTGACCACAATTCAACTGGATTACCATTTTGACTATCATACTTTGCATTCTACTCAAATTTCAAAACGACGTTTCTCTAGAAAATTAAATTCACTTTTAATTTTGGACGCTAGGTTTCAATTTTGGGCCTGAAAGACCGTTTAGTTTTGCTCAGAGCTTCTTTATCTGGTTTGAGGTTCTTTTACATGTCATAAATCGACAACACAGGACCACTGTCTTTAGTTTCCTTCCAAAGGAAGCCATGTATAGGATGTTTGCACCTAAAAAGGTCCATCATCCCTCGTGAGAATTTCTGCGAGAAGTGCGTTATTGGAACTAGGGTAATCTCTATCAAAATGGAGTTTTAGAAAAAAATCAGGACCTGTACTAACCGAGCGGGTATTGTTCAGGGGCTTTCATCTGCGGCCCACATTTGAGAGATTCGATTCCCGTGGCCGATCTATCCGACCCATTGGTTTTTCGGGGGGTTTCTAGAGAAGCCAGGCGAATGCTGGGTGGGTTACTTACAAATCGCAAATTTCCTGTCCCTCCATTTCATTTCACATCACTTTTCACATCATTCCACATCAGCGCGTGTCTCGGGTTGCATGGCAGGATGATATGTTCCTGGGAAACACTTCCTTCTCCGGTTGGACGGTCTCCGGTCTCCGAATCCGGTCTAGTGGGACCGTTTCCGGCTCACAGTAGAGTGGTATATTGGTTGTTCTTGCCTGCCGGGGTGTTTCCAGCTGGTGAAGTGCACGGATCCTGCCCTCTGCGGTGTCGTGGCCTCTTGTTATGATCACACTATTTCCTCTCCCCTCATCCTTCTTCCCTGGCTGCCCCACTTGGGAACATAGGTACAATACACAAAGTTTGGACCTCCGTGCAGAATCCCCTCCGTACCGTAGTCCAGTTCAGTCCAGAAAATCCAGGTCCTAGTTTAATACTTTAATCTTTTTTCATAATTTTACATACCTTCTTTGTAGATTCAGGCCACATAAGAGGAAGATTAGGTGGTACGTTTCCGGTGTTCTGGAATTTTGTCCCGCAGAAGTTATTTTACACACTTAAAAACTATCGATCTGGTTAGAGGTACGACTTAAGGATCAGTAAACCAGTGTGTAACCAATTGGCCACCCAGGCCATAGGTAAATATATTTTATTCCAAGTGTTTTGAAATAGAAGTTTCTTGGGAGGCTGTGTTTTCATGTAGGAATACCAAGAGGTTGGACAGTAAATACGTTCCGGAGCCAATCTAATCTTCCTTAGAGGCTCTTTTGATCCTTTTTCCTATCCGAGTTACTCTTAGAAGGAAATGCGAGTTCTATCCGCGGCGGTATATAACGCGATTTGTTATCGGGCACAAAGCCATGCTCCATGATTCAACACACACTTTTCCACAGAGTTTGTTTTCTTTCTATCCCAGAATGTGGACAACGCGAGATTTATAAGCATAGCTGTTGTTGAGTTTTCGGAAGATCGTATATCAGTTACTGAGGCTGACCGCCCATTACGGCCCTCGGTTCGAAAACGTTCAACAATTCTTTCGGCTCCCCCCTCCTTTCCTGTCTCTTGTTGAAGAAAAGAGGAACTGAGAACTTTATTCGTTACGATGAAGTTGAGAAAACCGTTTAAAACTTGTCTTTCTTCGCGAAAACTTCCATAAAATATCAGGAGAAGAGAAAACGGTCAGTTTCCGTTTCTCTTGCACCCGCTGCGCCATGTGGAGAAGTGGCAGAGTGCGTTTCTGGATCATTGAGCCGTTATGAAGCAACTGCCCGTCTCCTTTCCTGTATTTCTGAAAAGAGAGTTGAAGGTTCACTTGCGTTCTTAGTTCAGGAGCGCTACAAGAATACAGAGAGAAGTTTAAGACTTCAGGTAACTAACCTTTGTTATGGATATCTAAGGAATGTGCCATAACTGTACGTTAGTTAAGTCAAGCCTGATATGTTATTTTATCCGCCGCCATAAGACAAAAACACATCATTACGCGATACTTTTGTTACTAAAATGTATACATTTTTCTGTTGGACAAGATTACTCTCTGAAAATAGTTGAATTATCTCTACCAGAGTCAATATAGCAGGTCAAGTAGAAGAATAAAGTTAAAATTTGCGAGACAAAAAATATGCTTCAGGAACGCGTACTCTAATATAGTGTCAAAGACATTATAATATGAGGTAAGTCCAGAAAGTAAGTTCTGTTTGGTATTAAATTGTGGACAGATGCAGAAAAATTATTTATTGCTCAAAATTCTACAACTCTTAAACTACTTTTCCAAATAACTGCCAAAATTATGCAGGAATTTGTCATAGTGAGGCACAAGTTTTTGTATACCTTCGTCATAGAAGTTTGCCGCCTGTGTCTTCAACCAGTTGGAAACATTTTCTTTCAGCTCTTCGTCATTGTTGAAGTTTTGACCGCCAAGGAAAGATTTGAGATGCAAAAACAGATGAAAGTCGCTAGGAGCGAGGTCAGGGCTGTACGGGGGGTGGTCAAACACGTCCCAGCCAAATCCCTGTAGGATTTTTATCTCCGCATTTGTAGTGTGTGGTCGTGCGTTGTCGTGAAGAAACACAACACCTTTTGACAGCATTCCTAGGCGCTTATTTTGTATTGCGCGGCGGAGTACTAGCATTAAGAAAACGAAGCATAGATCTAATTTCCCAGGAGGCGGGATTTTCAATCAACACCGACATTGTAAACAAGCACAACAAAGCGTATGTTTCTTCTCCTTGATACAGAGCGTCTACCTCGCATTTTCGGAACTGCGATCGTAGCGCTGCGGCGGAGATAAATTGAAACAGAACTTACTTTCTGGACGCCCCTTGTATAATCTCTTTGACTGTCGATTACCTCGTAATTTGTTTACTCCGATGTTAAACTTTTCTTTAATCAGCTTAAGAACAAGAAGCATACATACGGCATCTACAATGTACTGAAATATATTTTATTATTCTGGTTTCATTGCATAATTAATATTAACGGTAAAAATATACGTAATACATTTTGAACTGCACCAATTCTTAAAACAGAAATATTCGTTGTCATAAATTGTATATGTCTTTGTGGCAGCAAACTAAGATTAACAATTCCAGCTTCTTCTCGAAGTTCTTCAGGTATAGAAACTTTCGTCGCCTGAAGTACTCGTTTTGACAGTTTATTACCATTTGGTATATTTGCATCACCATAGTTACGATTCTTTGCTATTCAAAACTTCCAATATCATCTTACACGTAGAAGAAATATGGATTCTAAATCTTTTGTAAAACAACTTATATTTTTTATTGTTGATAATTCAAGTCGACTTTTTCTTAGCTAACGGATAAAACACATAAAACACTGTGTTTATACAATATATATACGTGGATTCATAAATATGAACCAGAGCATTCTGTTTCACCACATTTTTTAAATAAAATGTGTATATATTTTTTCTTTGTTCTTATTTTTAGTGTTTTTATTGTTCCTTTTGTTTACTAACTTTTTTAAACTGTACACTATGCATATTAACACCCGTGTCCTCGAACATCCATGGTTTGGACTCGAACCCGTGACCCTTTACGCGGCGGAACGCCAGAAACGGATCCTTAGGAAACCACGGCTTGGAGGGTTGGCGCTTTTGTGTGCAGTACAGCTTTAACAGTATTTAGACGTAACACATTTAGTTTTCTGTAATTACGTACAGTATTATTGTATTTTACTGTGTGAAGATTCTTTTTAATTAGGTCTTCCAACGTTAAGTCATACAGGACGATGAATGAAATAATGCTTAAATGAGCCCGTAGTCCATATAACTTAGAGTTATTAGACTCCATCTTTCAGGATAAGGGAAAATCTTATCCAGATAACTCAACCTGCTGAGATTCGACCTCGGAATCTCTTGAATGTGAGATATTTCTGTGGATGTATTTTTGGAATATAACAAAAAATTGAATATTGTAGTGCATGTGCACTGAGAAAGCAATAATTATTATAAGTCGTTAATAGCTAATTAAAAAATGTTACAGGTACTTATTTTAGATGTTTATTTTCTACCAGCCTCTAAAAAAAGACACATAACCTAAAATATCGGATATAATTGTTTGGAAAAACAAGCTTAGAGCTCTCAATTTAGTTGAGGTAAGCGATGCTATGAAAATGTTGGGTACAATAAAAACAACTTTATGTGCACATTAATTATGAACAGTGAGATCTAAATTTGTTGCAAGTTTTTAATAAAAATATGGTAAATTTTTATGCCTAAATTTGGATACTGGATTTCACTTTCTGACTTAGAAATAACGGTAAGACGTAGAAACAGAAGCTTTGATGTTCACAAACACAAACTATTATTGCTGATCAGAAATGGACTTTACGTGGAATACACGGTGGTTCTTTACACTCGGTTAGAGAGAAGATATTGACTTCTTGAGCGTTGTGTAGCCCAACAAAGGTATAAGACTTCCTCCCTTCCCCTCTCTCCTTCTCTCAAACTGCCATGGCTTTAGCTCCAGGCACAGGAAGGGTCTTCTCTTGAAGAGCTCTCCAAAGCCTCCTTCGTTTTGTACAAGAGGCAACAGCACAAGAGAAGGCCTTGAAATATTGGGCTTCTGCTGCTACTTGTTGCCTAGCAACCAGAAGGCCGGTAGAAAACGTCCGTTCCAGATAATGTAACTAGCCATCCTTCCAAATTACCCTGGACTTAAGTTAGTTTGCAGGCGACAGTTCCCCAAATATTGGTTTAAATTGAAGAATAATTTATCATATTAAGAAACTTTATGCCACATGGGATAATTATTCTTCTATTAAAATGAATAAATTATTCTATTAAAGTGTTATTTCGAATTAAATTCTGAGTAACTTTTGAACCGCTCAAGTGTCGACTCGTGATTTTGACATCGGTTGAAGGGAGGAACACATCTGGCCGTCCATAAAACAACATAATTTTGGTTTTAATCAGGATTTTCAGCAGTACATAATCTAAAGCTTCGATCAATAAATGTATCAGGATTATAACAAATGTTTCTAGCACATAGAAAACTCGGACTGTTTTTTAAGAAAAAAGAAATTATACGTGATTGAGTATTTTCTCTTTCCTTGTTTATTATAATGCGTTTACTTTTTCTGTGCTTTATGGTGTTAAACTGTCTCTTTATATAACACAAGTTTACCTACATTTTCCCACTCACCACAAAACTGTCAGCACCAAATTCTTGTACAAAAGTATGCGGCTGTACCTATTTAACTTTCTTCATGCTTGTGTTACCTGTACAGTCAGTCCATTTTATAATTAGACTAAGGTGTAACACAACGGTAAAACGTGTCCAAGTAATATTACGTTTATTGCTCACGTCTATATCCTGATCTCTCTGATTGGATAAAGTCAGATATTAATCGGGTACTAATGTATGGAAGTGAAGTGACAAGGAACTCTAATCCAGCTAGTAAAGAATGTGACCACATCATAAATAATGTAATATTAAAAGTACTTATTGCACTACCCACGTAATAACACCTCAAGCACAACTTTTTGCTGTCTCACACTCGGTTGCTTCCTTCTTCGCCTTCTCTTATCTTATCCTTTTCTTCTTCCTCTCCATGTCTCTCATTTTCCTCTCTCTCTGGCATAATCGCCGTCAACTACACACACAGAACCCCTCCCGTAACGTCTCTGTGTATGGTTTACATGCTGTGACATTCTGACAACCGGTAATAAAATTGCTGTTTCTGGGGATTTGCTGAAGTTAAAATATGAAAGAGGAACGGTATTTGCTTTGTCGGCTTTATCTAACACGCACCTAGTAGTAGAGGAATTATTGAATCCAACAAAAAATTCAATACCGATATTTCAGATACTTTGAGGTCCCCTGAATAAAAAAAAACAGTTTAAAAAGATGTCTACAGGGCTATGTTTAACTACCATTTTCCAAAGAAGGCTACTGTAAGGCTTTTAGAGAAATTTTGTACCATAGATAGCCTTTGTGTGCAAAAATCTTTAACTGTGCTCGGCGATTTTGGCTGAAACATTTTCATTAGTTTGTCCATAGGAAAATTAATGTTGAAATTAATGGCAGGTTCACTGTAATTTTCTGCCAGCGAACTGGATGTACTGACATTCATCACTATCTTCATGTTGTTGCAGCGTCTTCGGGGATAATTTGTTCATATTCAGGCAGACGACATCAAGATGAATATAGGAAAACCTTCCCGAAAACTATTTACAGCTTTATTCACGTCATACCTGTAGCCCTAGGTGACCGCCGGGCACACCAGCTACCAAGTTCTAGCCTTAGTAATAACTGAATGCAATCCCACATCAGTGGTACAAAAGAAAGGATTTCGCTTTTAAATTTCGCTTAGGAACAAAGTAAAGGAAGCTTCTTTTGTTAAGACTTTAATGTCGTTCACGAAGTTTGGCCATTTCACGCTTACGTGGATTTCAACGGATACGTGACGTATGCTTCATATGAATGGAATCGGACAGCTCGTCCGCGTTTTAGTGTTCGGTTGCACAAAGGCAGACGCCCTAACCGACCTAGAAAGCCAAAGGGCGTCCCTATACTCCTCGCTCGTAAAACTTTTAATACCTTCCCCAGTTGCTTTTTCCGAGCACGTACTGAAGTGTAAGGATTACACTGTTTTATATCTATATAGGTATACCTATCTTTCCTTTCGTGTTGCCAACATCTTCCACCTCTCTCTCTCTCTCTCTCTCTCTCTCTCTCTCTCTCTCTCTCTCTCTCTCTCTCTCTCTCTCTCTCTCTCTCTCTCTCTCTCTCTCTCTCTCTCTCTCTCTGCAGCATTGTTTTGCGATCTAATTAAATTCCACACCACTCAACACTGGTCTAGTGTCCTCCTTTCGGGAGAAAAACAAACAAAAATAAATGGAAAGGTTACATTTATCCGGTTTCCTTCCACTTCTCTGGACAGTCAAGTTCTAGTATTACCATTAAATTCCTATCCACCTACGTAGCTGTGAATTAAAATACCTAAAATGTTTATGTGGTTAACTTCGTAATAATATACTTTGGAAAATTAAAGAAAACATTGCATCTGATTCTGCAAGTTGGCTCCGCGAATCTCACATTCGGAAGGAAGCCAGTTCGATTCCTGTCTTCACCCATTCTGATAATGAAAGTAGACAATTAGCAATTACGATGTTATAAAGTTATGTAATAATACTCTTTCCCGCTTTAATTCGTGTTTCAGAACTTCTTCATCTGTAGGTAATTATGAAAATTATTTATAGTGTGAAGTAATTAATTTTGATACTGATGATATTAATTAAACATGGCTCTGTGAAATGATAATAATCGTAATAATAATTAATAATAATAATAATAATAATAATAAATGATATAATCACTACTACTTTATGACAACAACTAGAAACGGTGTTCGGGTTTTACAAATCTACATAATATAGTCTTCAATCTTTGTTTTATTTTAAAAAGGCTAACTAAAGACCTTGTAAAACTTGACTTAAACACTTCTTGGAGTGCTAGAGGATATGTGAACCATTAATATGGCTAGTAAACATAACTCTTGACGGAATGAACTTATTTTTATAGAAGTTATACACTTCAAAACGAACGTTGTAAGTAAAATAAACGGATTATGATTGTGGTATCAACTCATGGATCGAGTAAAACTGAGTACAAATACATCCGAAGCTGGCGCACAGTCAATTTGGCAAATATTTGTTATTAAAATTAAAAATCTGCTGTTTTGTTCAGGCCAAGCCGTGGCCGAGTGGTTAGACCGCACCAAGGCGGCCCAGGTTCGATCCCAGGCAATCGCAAGGTGAGATTTATGGTGACCAACGTGGCGCTGGGATGGGTTTTCTCCAGGTCCTCCGGTTTCCCCAGCCATCATTCCACCAGTTGCTCCATCATCCATTTCTTCCTCATACTATTATCCACGTCCCTCGCTCTTATACCAGGAGTTAGGCTAGTCCCTCAACCCTGGTTCCTCTATCAGGCTCAGTGCTTCGGATTCCCTCGTCCCGCACTTTCCGGCTAGTGGAACCCGAGTCCCCTAACACCGGTATCGGTGATGTAAGACAGGAAAAAGAAAGTTTTATTCACATAGCTTTTACTAAAGATACATATTTATTGAAATAAACTTTTGTGTGAACGGTTTCATTAAATATTTGCCTGTAGATAAAACGGGAATATAGAATACAGTAGACTCAAACCATAGTAAAATCTTTTAAGAGCTGGTTACAACGTGATGCTTCTTGGGTGCGAGCTCTTCTCTTCAAGGAGCACTTATTCTTCATGATGTCTTCTGTTACATGCACACACAAACACATTTTTTTCCCAGAAATGCTTGTATGTTTCATGGAGTCGCAACACGTGTATTTTCGGTGAAAGCCTGTATTGTCTTTTTGGGTGGAATACCATACTTTCTTTAGTGTAGTACAGAAAGTAAGAACTCTCACCTCTCAGTACTGTAGGCATAACATAGACTTGGTGGTATTAAAATGACCTCCACACGTCATTATTAACAGAGGCTCCTATATCTGTTAGAACCCGAAGAGAATCCCTCTTAGACTTATATAAAATTTTAAATTTTTCCCAAAAAATAAAATATCACATATAACTCTATGTTCTGTGAATTTCAGTTTGAGCCTTGGTTTCACACCTTGTTAAATGTCTTTTAAGAAGGGTTAACTCATATAGGCTACTAACTATAAAAGGATAACCCGTGTCGAATTTCGTTGCTACCTGTAGTTTGAGACATACCTACCTGTTAGCTGGACAAAGAGAGGTAGTGTTTGCCTGCGCCAATCAACAGGTGGTGACGGTGTTATATATTAGCCCCTGGAGTATTCTGATATAGCTACATCATAAGCCGCACTGCGCCCCACAACCTGTAACTACACGCACCTTTTTATCGCTGCTGAACTACCTGTGGGTTGAACAATCACACCTAGTATTGTTGAATATGCATGCGTCCGTTCCATTCGGCCAACCGGAATCTCGCTGTTGTTCCACGGATTTAAGTTCTCTCCTCGCCGTTTTTACCCCTTTTTCCGCTTCTCACAAAAGCCATTGAACTCCAGATAGATTGGCCGGTGCTTTCTCTCTAGCGGTTCCGTTTTCAGGACTGGTGAAAATAGCAATAGGTATCGCGGGAGAATTGGAGTAATGTTCTGGTTAGGTCTAGGTGTGTCTTCAAGTTCTTCTTCACTCCAGGGGCTAGGCAATGCTGCCTGTTCCGGCTTAAAACATGTCTGACCATCGTTTACGTGGTCTTCCCGGATGTCTCTTTCCTCTAGGTTTATAGTTTATAACTCTTCTTGGGATCCTATCTTTCGGCATTCTCTCAATATGCTCTCTCCATTCATTTCTATAATTTATTATTTTTTCTTCTAAAGAACTTATTTCTAAATCTTCTCTTATTTTTTCATTTGGAATTTTATCTAAACGACTACATCCCTTTACTGCTCTTAAAAGTCTCATTTCGGCAGCCTATATCTTGTTTTTGTCTGCTTTTGTGAATGTCTATGTTTCAGAACCAAAAAGAAAAGCAGGTACAGCCATTACTTTATAAAATTTCATCTGTGTTTCTTTTCTAGTTTTAGTTTTTAGACTTCTATTTATTATGCCGCATATCTCTTGAAACATTGGTAATTTATTTTTAAAATCATTTTCATGTTTATAACTGACATCTGTTCCCAAATATTTAAAACCCGTAACTTGCTGTAAGATAATATCATAAATTATTATTTTGGTTCTAATAGTGTCTTTAACTCGAAACGCCATTGTTTTTGTTTTATTTGTGGAAATTTTGAAATTACAATTCTTACATAACTTCTGTAAAATATATACTGCTTTTTGCAGCTCGTCTTCAGTTTTACTTATAATTATTTGGTCATCCGCAAATAGCATCATCTTAGAATAAAATTTGGTGCAAGATGAATGCCTCCAAGTTCTTATTTGGGATTTTCTTGGTCCATCGGATAAATATCAATGGACCCGAGAATGAGATTTTAGCAAAAAAAAATAACAAAATTACCCAACTCTTGATTTTTACATTAGATACATTTGAAAACTCGCATTTAGAGTCGCAAGATTCTTCATCGCTTTCAGTAGGCAGCCTAACAGACAAAGTTCGAGCCTAATATAGCTAATACTTCCACGTGCTTCTGACTGAGGCCTGTGGATTTCTCTTTTAGTCCCTCCCTCTCTCCTGTGGAATGGTTAGTCATAATGGATTTATGTAGATCTTAGAGTGCCAGTACCCTCTTTTGTTATACAACCATAACGATAACCTTGGGCTGAATGTACATCGTGTGGCATTGTAGCCTTCTGCAATTTTTAAACTTTTCATTCCCATTTCTTAGGCGCCATTCACATCTGGGTTGATACTGACACCTGTCTTGAAAATAATTATTGTGTTCTAGATCTGATTGTTATTTACATATTTTACTTTGATTTTAAACAGTGAAACATACTTTCGAATTTTGAGCTTCCATACACATTCTTAAAATTATCAGTATATGAATCTACATATGAAAGAGAAATTTATGTTTGATAAATATTAAGTGGTTGTCTTATTCTTCTTTAGTTTTACTTCACTGAACTGAAGCAGGATCATCTCTATGCGGGGTTGGCTGAGACCTGTTGGGACGCATAACCCTTTATTATTGCCACAGATAAATTCTAGAAGCTATGTAGAAATACACTATATCACAACTTAACACACCTCTCTGCCATTAAGCCAGCGTCAGCGAATATTATTTTATCCACTACATATTCAGAACCCCAAAGTTAGGATGTTAAATTTGGATGTTTATATAGATTGGGCTAATGAGTTCGAACAGCTAATATAAGTTAAATCAATATTATTAAGGAACCGTTGGATATAAAACTCAAAAATCAAATAGCATTGCATTTCATTTGTATGAACGGTATATTCAGGTATTGAGATCTACATTCCCAAGGTGCTTCCATAACTCTGCCCACGTTCTTCGTATATCTGGCGATCTTACCAACCATGGTATGTGCCCTTTGCTGGAGATGAAATAATTAGCAAACAAACCTCAGGGACATTCCATACACCTGAGCAGTGTGATTGCTGTTCCAACTGAGCGATGCTTGCTCGGCAATCTGAAACGCCAGAAAGTTACAACGATGGGCATTTACTTGCAAAAAATTGTAGTTTTCACCCTCATCAAAGGAATCACCGATAATTACAAACGATAAGACACAAATTTGTTCTTGGTGTAGCTCTTGGACATTAATTGGTGATCTACAAAGGCCGGAGCGATTTGCACTTAAAAGCGATACAAGTTAACTGGACACAGTGTATGAATGACGTCAGATTTACAGCACGACCATCAGATGTGCAAACGTCGAAAACAGCGTAACATAGTACTTTGTGAGCTAGTGAAGCATTACCTTGCAAGTGTATGTAGGCTGAAGATAAAGGTGTAGCATAACACAACTGCTTTGTTTCCTCTCGCAGTGAGGCGGTTGTCATGGTCGGCCTATACCTACCTGCAGTTGTTTACTTGTGCGAGCGATAACAGTATAGTCCATGTGCAGTACCCCTACGGAAAAACGCATACGCATCCGGACGCTAGTGATCAATAATGAGAATTAGTATGTTTCCGTAACCCGATAGATGAGCATTTCCTTTATCACTAAAGGCTAAGAACGATGTTTTCACTATCAATTTTAAGTTCAAGAAATCTCTGGACAAAGGCCATACGACTTGCTTTATTATCTCCGTTATTGTCTAAGCCATCTATATTTTGTAAGTATATTTGAAAGAGTGGAATGTGATAGTTTAAGGGACACGGAATAGCCTCCCGCACAACGTTCAGGACTCCTTGAATGCGGGTGGCCCTTAAAAATATATGTTCCATGGTTCCCATACTTTTCTGTTTTCTCTGGAAGCTTTCTATGTACGCTAGAATCCGCCATTTCAAAATATTTAAGCCATATTTTAATAGCTTGAGCAGATGGACCAAATCATTACAGTGAGCGCTATTCAGCGTCAGAATTATCACCGTTCTTGTAATAAGCCCTTGTTACACCGAGCGGGTTTACACACCAAGCGAATGCTGGATAGGTTAACTACATCTGCTGAATTTCCTGTCCCGCCATTTTAGCTCAATTATTATTTCACATCATCTTTCATCTCTCATCTGGTGGTCTCTTTCAGGGTAGAAAAGGTCGGCAGGATTCTCGGTGCTGCATGGCAGGATGATATGCTCCTGGTAAACACTCCTCCGGTAGTCCGCTCTCCGGGCTGGCCTAGTGGGCCGTTTCAGGACGACGATAGGTGGGATCCTGGCTGCACTGGCCTGTTGCGGAGTTTCTAACTGGCCAATAGTAAGGACCCTGCCCTGGCCACTGGGGTCGGCCGCCCTCTGTCTCCTCTCGCATCACCTTCCTATCTACAGATCTATCTGGTGTACTGAATTCCCTCCGTAGCATAATCCAGTCCAGTCCAAAAAGCCTTTGCTTTAAACGCAATTTCAACAGTGCAGTTGTGCAACATGACTAAATCTTACACTCTTGATGGCATGATAACAATGTAGCCAGTGAAACTGATCTGGACTATCGAAAATAACCGTGATTTAACATTCTTTGTTTCTTTGGTCCACCCTTTACTTTAACATGAGACATTTTGAAATCACAATGACATTATGTGGGTCCATCATAAATTTATCAGAAAGCGCCAGTACCTTCATACTGTACTTACTCTTGCTAGTCGCTTTATCTTCTCCGGAAGGAAGAGAGGGGAAACCTTGTTCCAATTCGTTTTCGCTAAGAAAACAAAACCGGAGACAAGGCCCAAACCTCATATTTCATTCATCATCCTCCTCTTCTTCTCCTTCACCTTCATCCTTCTATGTTTATTCTCGTATAAAATAAATACAGATAGAATTGAGCAATCGTTCTACCGCCCCATCTCTTAGGAGATACGTCCAATGGATGACTTTTTATCTCGAGTACAAAAATTCTACACATTTTTTTCTTTGCTGTTGAGAAACAGAAGACGTCAGAGATATTGGAAATATAGAAAGAAACAATTTCCTATTTCAATTCTGAGCAGAACAAGGAATATGCATCAAGATGATCAGGGACGATACAGCATGCAAAGGTCTTCATTTACGTGCTTCTGGTTCCGTAAAGTATTGTACAACGTGTTGTACGTATCGTACAATATTTCATTACGACATCATTAACACCATTAGAAAAGTTTCATTTGTATAATAAACTACGACCATTTCTTTAATTTCTTGTAACTATACCTACTAAGGTAAAAGAAGTCAAAGAAATATGAAACATCTTGGGAAAGGTGAAAAATATTGATAAGATAAGAGATAGAGTGAGATAAGTAGATCACTAAAATTAATTTGAGTATTCATGACGTTGTCAATTGAAAGAATCGTATCAGTTCCATTGGTGTGCCAGAATTTCGTCCCACAGGAATTCTTTTAAATTCCAAAAATCTAGTAACAAGGGGCTGTCGATTTTGACCTGGGTTAGCAGGCCCGCCTCTAACCAACTGAACCGGCCAAACTACGGTGAGAAAAGACCAAGAATCGGAGGAATATGTAACGGAAAACACATTTTATGAATTTTAAAAACAATATTAATACTAAGCACGCAATATTTTAACTACAAAATATTAAAATTATAATAATACTTTTAAAATTGTATCTATATACATCTTAAAAGGAACTTCAAATTTTAAGAAAAATATTTTCTTTGTATAAATAACTTTAGCGTAAAATCAATTTTCTTGCTTGAATAGGCATTTCAAAAATATTAAACTTTTCTCAGATTTTCAGGATGTAAAAATGTTTGAGTTTTCTTTATGTTTAATAGTTGTACGGTTTGTTAATGACCGTCTAAAACACCAAGGTGCAATGCCGTACAATGCCAACTTACACATTACATTCTAACACAAGTAAATCATAGGAGTATTGTCATAATTTCTTCGGTTTTCTCATATACTTTCTCTGAAAATTATTAGTTTTCAACAAAACTTAAGTGGAAATAAATTTATTCCAACCATCTGCTAAGTCAGATGAGTAGCATGCTACTTTCCCAGGTCTAAATAGTCTACCTGCCGATGGACCCTTAAACTCCACATATTCACTTCCTTTATCTTCCTATCATAGTGGACATTCCAGCAATGCAGTTACGTTAGACCGCAAGAAGGATGAGATGAAAGTACCATACAAGCGGCCAAAAGCTCTCACAGGTGGCAGGCACTATAGGTAGGAGTAGCAGGTTTTTCACCCGACGGAATTCCAGATCGCTATAGAGACCAGAAACATTAGTCTTAAAGGAATAATCGATGAAAATGTTGATTCCTTAATTGAAACAATGTGTATTGGTAGAACTACAGAGAAGATCGCTATCCCAAGTTTGAACCGTGATGTGCTGTAGCATGAGACCCGTTCGAACGCGGCTCAATAAAATGGCAGCGCTGATAGGGGGCACGAAAAAGAAAGCGGGAGGTACGCTTGATTCTAAATTACACCGGATACGCTCTCTCTCTCTCTCTCTCTCTCTCTCTCTCTCTCTCTCTCTCTCTCTCTCTCTCTCTCTCTCTCTCTCTCTTCCCCATCCCCGCGAGCCTTTCTCGTTCTCTTGTCTACCATTTTATTGATGTTTGAAATGAATCTATTATCTTTGTCCTTAGCAAGGAAGAGGCAAAGAGGAGCGGCAGTGTTTGTGTAAGAGGAGGAAAATATTGAACTTTGGTTTTTTGGAGTTCCCCCGGCATCAGATCTCCCATTTCTAACCTCCGAACCATCCTTTATAGCCTATTATTCTCACTCACAAAATATGTCTACTCGGAGCTTTTTTATAAGTTTACTCGTGATACTTGAGCTCCAATGTTTCCATATATACCTATATATTGTTGGAACATGCGCTATTTCGATAACTGGAAGCGTATTGGAGCGTATCTAGTTTCTTGATATTGCGAATTTTCGAAGACCCTATTCAGATGCAGCATGTTCGATAGTGACCAATAATGATCAGCAATGTCTCATTTGTCCTATAATATGCCTGTGAGTATACGACTTTATCGGACAAAACGTCATTATGTTACGTATTGCTAGACACTTCAATTATTATTAGTCCAATTCACTTCAGATTGCATTGAAAATTCAAAGCTATATAGTCTTTTATTTTGTGCTGGTTTTATCTGATCCTAAATTTGAGGTAAAACTATTTCTTTCTTTCTTTGACACTGTTGCGTGCACATTAGATTATTCATTTATTTTGTATGCAATGATATAAAATAGTGATTTATTTCTAAGAAACAAAGCATAGAAATTCATTTTTATTTATGTGATCTGGTACGCCATATTCATGGAAAGGTTATATGCCACTATCCAACCTATAATTTTTCAGTGTTTAACACCTCCTTAACACCTAATTACTTCTCAATCATAATTTCTGCATAGGTATTCAAAGCTAGCGTCATTGAAACAGCACTACAAAAGTACAAAAGGAGACGTAATTGTTATTGTTATCCTGCGTAATACATTCTAATAAAATGGTTTCTTTAGAGACAATGGGATGTCTAATTTTGTTAGCAATTTACTTGGCTAGGATTAATATATTTTTAATTCAATTTGTGCAGTGCAAAGTATCATTTTTTTAAAAACTGAGAAAAGGAACCATGAGAAATATTATTGGGGAGAATTACCTAAACCATAAGTCATGTTCTATTGTTAAGAGGATTGCTATATATATTAATTTTGCACTCCTACTCTATGTTTTTTCACTAATATATTTCTCTTTTGTTTCAGGTAAGTGTTTCAGTGATTAAACGTAAAGTATTTGTACCGGTGCAAGTTAAGGTAAGGTCGAATAAGAGGGTGTTATTTCTATAATTAATATTTCGACTACTCTCAAGAAATGAAACACTTTTGGCTTTACGTCTGTTTGCTCTTTTATTTAATGACTAAAATAAGAATAAAATTTAAATTAGAAGAGATTATTGGAATACTTTCTCCTTCAAGAATTAGGAGAGGCTTTCTGTTAAGGATAAATATGACTGAAATTTCATGAAAATTTTCAAAACAAAAATTACCTTTTCCTATTTTTAGTCTATAAAAATAGTGTAAGCCTTCCTAAATCCAAAGAATGCTTATATAGCATCCTCAAGCTATTTTTAAATGTTCTAATCTAGTTTGAAAGTCACGTGAATGCTAGTGTTAGGTATGAATTCTAATTTTTTATCCTTGTTTCCCCGCCATTAAAAATTTCAGAATTTTTCCTCATTTAAAATGCTCCTTGCGTCGCTGTTTTGGTGTTAGAGTAATGAAACTTGCTACATACGTTCATACAGTAAATAGAAATTGCGCTGAGTTTTATTGTGAGGTGTATTTAAGTACACTTTCTTTACTTCAAAACACACATACACATTTCAAATGTTGGGCAAAAAAGCCATATTCATAGCTTTACAATTTCTGGAGCCTAAACTTATTGAGACACAGAGAAACCTAGGGCAAATTCAAAAACATGGATTTGTTTGTAACCTGTTGTTAAAATATTAGCTCAAAGTTTAAGTAATTTTGTCGCAAGGGACTTTTTAGGTGAAATTGATAAAATTTTGGCTATATCGTATTTGTACTAAGTTAGACCTAAGGTATAAATCTTAAAAAGCTAGCGATATTAGTTCAAGATTTGAAATTTTCAGTTCTACGTATCCGAAAGCCTTATATTTAATTCTTGGTAGGTTTCCCTATATCTCTGAGACAATTTAATTTATACTTGTATATTTGTAATCAAGCATAGAAATTTTCCGTATTAATCACCATTCCACATTTGCCTCTGCTTCCCAACTCTTTCTTTTAGCACTATCATGTTTTAATAATTAAGATGTCTTAATACAGAATGGAGAAGTATGACGTTTCGTAAATATTCTTTATTTGAACTACACAGTCCTCTATTCTCTCTTATTGCTTTTAATATATTTTAGTTACTCCATAGTTGTGTATAAATTAGTACGCTTTTATTAACTTTTTCGTGTTTAATTATAACCATTACATATAACTCACAGAAGCTGCAGTTACCTATTAGTAATTGTATTATGTTTTTTTTTTCAAATTTTTATTATTTTTAACTTGGATTTGTGATCTTATTAATATAGTTTTGCTATCAAAGAGGAATATACTTTAATTGTAATTGGTATCTTTTATCATACCGTCTTCTGTGCTTATACTTAGAAATAAAGAAGTTTAACTGTATTGTCTTAAAACAGTTTTATATATAATTATTTAGAATACTTTTTAAGGGACAACTTTAATCTTTGTTTTTTTTTTTTTCAAATATATTTTTCAGTGCTTGTAACCGATTGGATAATCTTTCTCTTGCAATACTAGCGAGAGCCTTATCGTTTTAATCAGGTTAAATGCTGAGGTTTATATATCTTCCCCCTCTTCTTGTCCAAAATTTTAAATTTACAGTTGCAAAAAGTTACCTTATCGAAACACCATTGTACGTCTGCCAGTAATAATAGCGAACTATTATGAATTACCATTTAGTGTGAAAAGCTATTATGGCATGAATGATAATACTTTGTTTTCTTCAAGTTGCTACCAAGTGTTTTTACACTTGGTCAGGTGAAAAGTTGAATTGTATCACAGAATACTCTCTCTAGACTTTCGAGATCTTGACTAGACCTTTATTACTGAGTGTAAAACTTTTAGACAAGACCAAAACATAAGGAGACTAAGGGGACAGCCTAATACCGTATGTTGAAAACGTGTAAAAGTACAGATACAGTTGCCTAGCACCAAGGTCCCTGTGAACTAAGCAAGATGCTAGATTACTGTCCGCCGCACACTAATTCACGAGGTTTCTGCTAAACACGTAGTCAAAGCGAGGTAAAATAGTTGAGGGAAAAATGATTAGCTATTGTTGCGAATTTCCCTTCAAAGACTCATAAATGTTCCGTTGAATATGGTGGAAGCACTATTTTGGATAAAAATATTGAACCTTTTGCTTTAAAATATGTCTTAATAAACAATTGTTAAAATATATGCTTTGTAAAAATAGTAGTATTTTAACAAACAATATTAGGTAGCCAGAAAATTTTACACCTAATAGTGGATAATTAGCTGATTCTAAGTACGAGTATTAAATGCTCCATCCCTTGGTGCGAAATTTGCAGTAAATGAATTGGGTTTGCCAAATCATTACAAATTGCAACGGTATTGCTAGCATCAAGTTTTGAACACCTTAAATCCGTTGCAATCAACTAATTGCAATCAATTTAAGACCTGGTGAAACATACAACAAGATGCAGCAGGGATTTTCGGTTTTATTTACATTTCACTCTCACAGAAAGTGCACTTATCAGAATTAGCAGTGATTAAATGAAGTGTGTCACTTGGAAAAAGTTGAGGTTTACTGTATGTCATCACATAGCAACCGAGTTGCGGCCATGACAGCTATTATCGATACCGAATCTAATCGATATCTGTTAGTTTACCGAGGGATGCTAACTGCACCGCGCTTTCCCGCTTAATCATGAAATGTAGATAAAGTCCGGAACTGCAATAGACAGAGGGAATGGGGCCGACTGAATGGATGGATGAAAAATAGGGCGAAAAGGAGAGCGTGGAAGAGGAGAATGGAAAGAGAAAAAAGATTGATGGCAGTACATTTGGTGGACCATTTGTTTGCATCACATTTAAAACATTATCCGGCACCAGCCGTTCGTTCGTTCGTTCGTTCGTTGCTTTGCCTTCCAATTGTGATCGTTTTCCCTTGGCGACCATCGATTGTTTCTGGTTCACAGGTTCTCGAATTGTTCTGCCTGTATGGCAGCGATCAAATATACACTACATTCTGCAGTTATTGTCTGGAATTTATGTATGGAATTCCCTTTTAAATGAAGGAACATAAATAAAGAAAAGAAGGATGCGATCACCGCCTAGGGAATTACTGTAGCGTAAGGTTTAGCGCGCCGGTGTAAATAGCTGAAAATATTGTTTGAACCAAATCTTATCTATTATTACACTCGTGGTATACCTCAAAGTTGCCACTTGAACACAATTTTATATGTACAAACTGTTTAACTGGAAAAAGAACTGGTTGGCGCTGGAGCTCCAACGGAGATGACCAAGACTGGAATTGTTCTGGAAGACATAGCTAACACTTAGGCTCCTCTAAATCTATGTTCTGATACCTACCATTTACTATTGTTTTATGAAATTTGTCAGTGCTCCTTATTTAGTTATATTTATCTCAAAATGCTAATAGATGACACTATGTTCTTATGGAAATAATTTCTACATTTAAGACTGTAGAATTGAGGCAGGGACACCCTGGAAAAACGAGTTCCCAGGTGGAAGTGCCTTTTAGCCCTATAATGCGGTGAAAGAAAGAGAGCAATACTATAAATTCAGCACGAAACGGATTTATCTTTAATAATACTATTTATTGTTATAAAATAGAGCTTCCTACAATATTTTAAATAAGTTAAAAATGCTCAAATTGTTCTGCAAAAAGATAAAAAATAAACCGTAATAATTTTTAATTAAACAATGCAATATATCACATGTTTAATATAAACACCAAAACTCCTCCTCAGAACATTCTTTTATCCTAATAAGTTTTTACCTTAAGAAATATTTTGTAATTTTTCCTCAAATTCGATCTTCGTATAATTTGGTATTATTTATAACACTGGACGATTCATATACAATACACTTTTAATCAAAAAGTTGTATAAAATATGTTATATCAGGTTTTAGTCAAGTGCTATTTGCCTAACGTTTTTGATTCTGAAATTTGAAATTATTTTCACTAAAATAATGTGGGATGATTCTTAAAAATATGCCTATGTGGCATATGACAATGTTTTAAGGTAATTATCTTTAAAACGTGGTAAACAATGTAAATTTTGGGTGTTTTGTAGGTTTATTTTTCAGTGAACTTGTACCGTCATGACTGTAGAATCACCACTTAATAACTTAAAAGCTTTTGGAGAATACGAAAATTATGAATTTAAATACTGTTTAGCATAAATTAAAAAATATTATACAGATCTGATATACAATGAAAGGGTATGAAAAATCTACAAATGTGTACTAAAATCATTTTTTCTTAAACTAATTAAAATTAATAAAGGTATGCACAATAATTTCTGATAGTTCAAATTTAATATTTCGAAGGGATGCAATAAACGGTGGGTAGTATGATATCAAAAATAGTTTAATTATGAATAAAATTAATATCTTAAAACAATTCGACTATTTTACTGTAAAACAAGATACAAAATACCGACAGCGTTTTAAAGAAATAAACCAATGCAATGCCCTACCTAAAGTTCACCTCGCTACAACTGGTTACATAACAAGTACAAATTCTATATTAGATGTGGGCACATTAAATTAAAGCCTGGAGATTTAATTGAAGCGCTCAATTCCTTGTGACAGCTTGGGTAATTATTATTACACAATGCAATGAATTTAGCGGATAAAGAAAAAGCTTTGACTGATTTTGCAGTCGAATGCCTAGCATCGTGGGTATAACATTTCCATTCTCTTTAGATTTAATTCTAACATTTAACAGTCTGGAAGGATGTGTGGGAGTAAATCTGTGTGCATATTCCGGATGCATGAATTCGAATATCAGATGGAGTAAGTCACCTGGATAAAGATTATATTGAGGTATTCTCCATATACTAAGAACAGCTAAAATCATTCTCTAGGGACTCTGGGTTCATTTGATCATCATACCAGTTCTATATGTTTTGCTGGGTACTGAATATTGTATATTTATAAACGATTAAATAATAATCTAAAGGTTAAAATGTGCTTAAAGTATATTTATCTTCATGCACACTATACATGACGACTTACAATTTCCATTAAAATATTTTTCCCTTGCATCTAGCCACTAATTTCTTTCTTTATTACTAATTATGGCAGGTAAGTGAAGCTTTGATTTTGAGATTTTATGTTCAAAACGCTTCTAAGGTCTAGATACATTATAGAAAATTTCCCTTTTAGGCGATATAATCTTTATTAAAATGGCATATTTTATTATAGTGAAATTATAAATATTGTCAACAAGAATAATTATTGTCCGCCTCGGTAGAGTAGATGTTAGCGTGCCTACCTCACGTTCAAGAGTTCCCGAGTTCGAATCTCGGTTAGGGTGAGTTGTCTGGATAAGTTTTTCCGGGGTTTTCCGGTATCCTGAAAGATGAAATGTAGGGTAGCTCTAAGCTCCATGGACCCCGGAGCGTCATTTCATCCATTTCATTCAACGTCCGATATGATTTAAGTTGGAGTACGTAAATTACAAATATATATATTATGGTTTTCTTGAAATTTTTAGGTAGCTTTTTTAATGTTTTATAATGTTTTAAACCTTGGATCCTTAAGCATTAGAAAGGATTAGAGAAACCAAAGTGAAAACTATCTGCTATAGAACTTTGAATATAATTTTAAAATGTACAATGTATAGGACATAAAAGTATCGTGGAATTAACTCTTTATTAGTTTGAATTTTGCAATTTTTTGACAGATTTCGTTTTTCATGTTTCTAAGTCACTGTGCTTTTGTTTCTGCAAGGTCAAGCAGAAATCCTGCGATATTAGGGCTTGCTTCCTAAACACTTGAAAGTCGTTACGACCTCCTGAATACCGTTGTATTGCTCCAATCTAACTCGTTCGATGTGTAGCAACCCAGTTGTTCAAGTTTCAATGACATTACTGTTTAAAGAAGAGTGATAGATGTCTGTTTATTGATTCTAGCTTAATAATAAACAAGGAAACATTTTTATGTGTTCGTAAGATTAGTTTTGGCTAGGAAGTCAAAATTGGTCTTTTGGATGCTTAAAGCAAGCACTGCCACGTGAAATACATTTTTAAGAGAGTAGGGGCAGCCAGTTCGCTTTTCTTAGACAAACCCACTGTGCTCAAAATTGTGGTTATGCATGTCGCTTGTTTCATACTCCATGGTGTAGGACATTCCATGATATTGGAAAAACAATGAAGCCGCGGATGTGTTTTGTTTTATTATTGCATTCTATTGACGGTGTCACGTGGCGTACCTGTTTTGTTTAACAATGGGCTGCGCTAATTTGAATGCACGGGACGCAGAAGCCACTACATATTGAAAAAGCGGTTCTTTCTATTGGATCACGACTTGTTCATCAGCCAGCGTTCCGCGTGGCACCGACTGATAACCTCCGGCATTGTTCCACGAGGCCAGCCGGCTCCATCCCCCGTAATATCGACTGCGATGTCCATTTTCCGTTGAACAACTACGTTCGAGAGATTCATTTTCCATTCGGGAGATGAAAATTGTATCAGACTTTTTTAAGGACTCAATCTTTAATACAGCTTTAGCAAATATTTCGCAGTTAGTGGAATTTCAATAACATCATGCTTTTGTAAAATTTATTATCAACGATGAATTTGTTTTAATTTTGGCAGGAAATTAAATTAATTTATGTTTTAAATTTCATATAGGAACAGGATTACATCAGACTGGAATTTCTTAATGAACGTTTAAAAGAATGCAATATATTTAAACCTAAAGAAACAAGATAAAGAAAATATCTCTATCCAATACACATTTTTATCATTATTTATACCACAGTGGTTTCTGTGTTGCACAAGTATTTTCCCCATTTTTTACAATTTATTTATCAGGTAATTGCTAGATAAAATATACAGCTAAAGATAATTATTTCTCTTGCACTTATCTTCCTGACTCTACTACCTTGGTACAGATTCTAAAATTATTTTTATTTTTCTCCTTTATTTTGATTGAAATTAATATTTGAAAATGCATTTTAATTGCATATTTCGTTGTAGGTACTTGACCTGCCGGATCGTGTTTAGAAGCGGCTCCCTTCATACCCTTTACATATTACTGAAACAATTGAATAGTGACAGAACCTTAACTTGAAAAGTTGGTGCATATCACGAAAATGGTTAATGCTAAACAATTTATTTGAAATTAATTGGGTCTTTTAAGTGTTAAGTGTGGTACGTTATCCTCAATCTATTAAGGTTTATAAATATTGAAAACTTATATAAACTTCCTTCCAATAATGTGAAATTCGCAGAAA
The DNA here is from genome assembly GCA_030765055.1 of Mantis religiosa. Lineage (NCBI taxonomy): Eukaryota > Metazoa > Arthropoda > Insecta > Mantodea > Mantidae > Mantis > Mantis religiosa. The sequence goes on from CM060959.1 coordinate 78,422,157, forward strand.
ATGTTACGTATCTTGTAAATTTTAAATATATGGTATTTTCATCAAAGTCACTAGCACCATTTTTGAAAAACTAAGACTTTAAAAGAATTTTTCATGTAAAGGGTAGCTTGTTGTAAGGGTATTTACAGATTAAATACCTTTTACGGCTTTAATAACAAATGAAAAATTAACAGTAAGCAATAAATGATGTTATCCTAGCATGTCTGTCCTTTTTATTGATTATATTCCATTTTAAATCTCTAAATCAGCAAGTATTGCATTCAACCAAAAATTTTAATGCTTTGTATTTACGGAAGTACAAGTTTCGAGACTGTAAGCTCCTCTTTATGTAATTCATTTTTTAAGGAAATGAATATTTGCACAAATTACCTTATTTCTAATTTTCTTGTAGATATAAGGGGAGTATAATACGTTTTTAAGTTATAGTCAAATATTTTAAAGCTTGTGCTAAATAATGGCTTTGAAATTCCTTTCTCTTTTCATGACAAAGACATAAATGAAATAATATCTTCCAAATAAATAAAACTGAAATATTGGAACATTTTGACAAATAACAAGGAATATGTCCGAAATAGCTCACTCCACAATACATCTGCAACAATCATAAATTGCATTTAGACAAGGTCTACTGTTTTTCTGTTGTTTAATTTTGTGTATCTCTTAGGGTTTACGAATTACGGAAATGTCATCCAGATTGAAGAGAACATCTCAGAAGTTTCCCAGAAAATTAGGATGTATGTTTCTACGGCATTTTAATCAAAATTTTGGAAGCAGTTTCTATGTAAAGAGCATTCTGAGATGAATGATATTCTTGATGTATCCAATATATCAAGCATCCTTAAAATATGCTGAACTGAAGTACCAAATTTGGTATTTAACGTAACAGAGGAGCTAAAAAGAAATAGTCCGATAAATTACAACTTTCCCCCCGTTCTAAGTCACTTTATAATTTGCCACTCAAATCCAAACAGATTGTGAACAAACATGGATGGATTTTCACTAACGATGATATGATTTGTGTAAGGATTTGTCAACTCCAGATCCTCACTCCCGACACGTCACTATCATGTTTTCTCAATTTGTTCATCCCTGTCAAGATTTGCTGCGGAAAAAAAGAGCCACTGAGTCTTGAAACAAAAACTCCGGAACGAAATCGATATCCTCTCTAACTTGAGGAAAATTCCCTCATCCCCGTCACACCTTCCCCCCCAGGCTTCCTTCCAATCCTCGTCTTTTCAAGGATCATGAATCTTTTTTCTCGTACGCTTTAAATAGAAACACCGTTTAACCCTTAACACAAACTTTCCTTAGAAGAAAGTAATACCAACAGATCTACCTGTAACTCACTACTACTTTTTCTACTTGTTTGAGCCGCCTTTTAACAAGAGTCGCAAGGTCGAGATCAGATGGCGGTGTGCCTTCAGAATTGTCAACTTCTAAATGATTACCATGAAACTTTTGATACTAGGTACTTAGAGTCAGTCCCTCGCCAAACTTTTGCAATTTTAAAAACTCTGCAAGTTTGATGGAAGTAACTTTTTCATGTAAAAGAGATCTGTACCAACAAATTTAGCTTTACGGAACTGTAGAACGCTAAAATGCAAGGGATTCTTACAGCGAGGGCTACATAGAGTATAGAAGTTTAAAACTGGAACACTTCCTCGGTAACAGAAAAGCACAGCAGGTTAAATGTGAACGAAAAAATAAAGGCGGATGATATAACTAAGGACAGAATTTCAGTTTTGGTTTCCTTGTACAAATGCTACTTTATTACATTCCGAGTATTTTCAAGTCGAGCAGCTTCCGTGGCTACAATTAAACGCAAAAAGCAGGCGTCGTAAATACTCTTTGTTGTCACTTGACACTACAATTTGTTTGCCTGAAAAGAGCAAACAATATGTAAGAATACAAAAAGTAAACACACTACTTTGTAAGGCATATAATTCTCTATTGAATGACATAAAATACATTCCCAAAAATTTCATTTTGCTGCCAAACCAAACTTATGGGTAAATCATTACAAATTACATGCGTGTTGCAGATATAAAATACAAAAGCTCTTAAGTTTTGTTTTTATTTATAGTTTGATATTTACTTTGCTTTAGCATCAAAATGAAGCGAAGTATTCCCTTAATAGTACTCAACTAGTAGAACTAGAATGCTACCCTTTGTCAGTTCGGCTTTTGGAGGAAATGCCGTCACTGCCAAATACAACACTAGATCTATATTAGAAAAGTAGAGCAGATCACTCTGGCAGAGGTGAGGACCAGATTTGTCATTACTAATATAAACAGCTGTGTTCCGTTATGTTTAGGCATAGATGTAGGTGTGCCAGAGACTGAAAACTGATATAACGAACATTCTGAATAAATACATTTAAAGGAGGATTGTTAAAAATCCCTTCATCATATTATGAACCACCTAATGGTTTGAACACTTCATTCCTACGCTTGAAAAAAACCTCTTTAAAATAGTTAAGAATTATGTATAATAATGTCACTTATCCAGAATACTTCACATATGCTGTTCTAGGTAGCAAATGATATTCCTTTACACACGTGTCTACATAAATATTGCTTTATGATAAATCAGAATCGTTCATAAACATCATTAAAAATAACATATCCTAAGCAAAACAAGTAAACGAAATAGGAATTTCTCTTATACACAAACTTATTTCTTACCCAATCAAGTCACAAATGTATGCACAAGCGAAAAGAGTAGGGTTCCGTATAAATTTCAAAACCAACCACGATTTGTATTTTAATCCCTTATGTGTAATTTTGCACTAATAACGTACATTAAATATTGAACAACTATGCCTTGGCATCTGTGAAAGTTGCAGCTTACACATCACTTTAAAAACCAAACTTGTTAATTTCTGCCACTTACAGAATTCATCCGTGCAGTGCCAGATAAGAGAGTCTATAAAAAGAAATAATAAAACATTGCTCCGGTGGAAAAGATTCATTATAATGCGTAAAGCTTTGAAAGTTTCATAATTATTGTTGTAGGTATTTTTGAAAGAAAATATATCATAGTAAAGTATCGTTTTGGAAAGGTATTTCATGAACATCTTGATTTTCTATTCTTATAAAAAATCTAGATTAATAATGACATTTTCCCACACATTTCATTAATATCTCTCTTTTGCTTTGTCTATCTTCTGTGTCTCCATATCTATTCCGTTCTAGTCTGTCTCTATTCCATCGCGCACTTTTCTGTCAAATCTCTCTCCCCTCTTCTCCCTAGTTTACTTCCACCTCCCTTTTCCCTGCCTTCAACTCTCACTTCTCCTTATTTGACTGCTTTTAGCCTTCATTTATCTTTTGTGTGTCTCTAACTCCCTCGTCTTTATCACTCTCTCTCAATTTCTCTCATCTTTGTCTCCATCTCTTGTTCTCTTTCCCTTTCTCTCTCTATCTCGCTCTCTCTTCTTCACGCATATATAGGCACACACCTCAAAAAGCTTTATTTTGGTTTTCAAAGGACCTCAGAAACTCACTGAAACATTAATTTCTATTTTTCGGGGTAAGCGGTGGAGAAATAAAAATTATGTGAACAGCATAAGTCTGAATACGGAATGCCATCGTGAAGAGCGTATTCATGGGACGCAAAAACTCGAAGCGAAAACGGAGTACGTTTACTTTTCATGAGAAAAATTCGAGACGTTGTGTGTGTGGGCCGAAGCAGCAAAGCAAAAAAGACCAACCAGTTTCAGGAAAGTAGTCTACAGTTTCGTGAACTTGCTGCATATCATTTGCACTGCTCAGCCAGGGAGCTTCAAGTAAGGTTGTTCTCCAGCCAGGTAAATTAGAACTTTGTGACGCACCAACAGAGAGCATGTACGTCTTTTCTTTTTTATCCCCTTTTTTCCGGTCTTCCTTTTACATTGGCTTTAGCGAAAAGGGATTTCCGGCAAACAACAGAGCAGCGAATAAAGAAAGAGAGACAGGATTTGCCGTTACACTAGTAGTAAGTGAATCTAAAACCCAAGCTGGCTTCTGAAACAGAAGGGCCAACTTTTCGTCGCTTCCAAGCTCTTAAGTAATGAGCTAAAACCTCTAGATTAAAAAGCTAACTAATAGCTAAGTTTGAAAATTATTCTGCACTTAGCTGCAGAGTTCCAAATATTCATACTCTCATGGATGTTTCACAAAGTTTAATATAACATATAGACCAAGCCATAAAAGAGCGGCAACTCCAAATAAATACACAAGAAAAGTTCTATTTTAAATCTTGTTTTATGTGCAGTGACCACAGCAAGATTGGAAGAAAAAATACAGAAATCAAGGTATGTACTGAAAAATACAATAAACAGTATAATTTACACATATGTGTAAGTAAAGAAAGAAATTATAAGACCTGAAGCTTTTCTGGCGACGTTTATGCTCAAGTTCTTCTCGGGCAACAAGCCAGGTGAAAAGACGATTAGATATTGACGTTTCGGGAGTGTGCATCGCTCCCATCATCAGGATATTTATAAAATTTTATAACCACAAATGAAACACTGGATATAACACAATATAAACAAAGACAAAACACTATCGAAATTCGCATTACTGAACAAAAGACTGTCTTCAGTAAATTAAACGCCAAGTCAGGAGATGGCATGAGTATAGAAAATTGTGTCATAGAAACGTAACTACTTAACTTGATTATCAAGCTGTATTGATCTTTGCTTCTTAAATAGACGGATGAGGAGCTGAACTGAAATCCAGCATTGTGATAAAGCGTGCTCCTTTCAGAGGAAATCACCAAAGCCTCCTTAATTTTCCACTCCCAGTAACTGTTGCATATTGCCAAGATGGCAGTCTCCCAAAAATAGTCTCTATGGTCGTTATCAAAACAATGCTCTGCCAGCCCGGACTTCTCAGGTTGCATTAAACGAATGCTCCGTTCATATTCAATTATTCTAGTAGCGATGGTCCTTCCGGTTTGTCCTATATACGGTATCCCGCATTCACATCTGTTGAGACAAGTGAAAGACAAAGTGGACTTTCAAGTTCCTGGAGTGTACCGCATTCCCCGTGAATGTGGGACACCGTATACAAGACAAACCGGTAGGACCATAGCTACCAGAATAATGGAACATGAACGGAGCATTTGTTTAATGCAACCTGAGAAGTCTGGGCTGGCAGAACATTGTTTTGATAACGACAATAGAGCCAATTTTCAGAAGACGAAACATATTACTGCAAAATATAAACGAATTTAAAGGGCATTTGTAGTAATTGGAACACTGGATGCTATCCAGAAAGGTTTTAGTGTACAAACCAAGACGAAAAACAAAATTAGGACGTTCGTAAAGGAATTGAAATGACCAGGTCTTTTCTCATTGATCGTAAAGACGGAACATCTCAGCAATAGTTGCGTCACTGTAGCTGATGTTGGAAACTTTTGAGCACACCAACTTCTGTCTACGTGTTGAGACAGAGGGCACTGTCGTCGTTGATTTCTTTTGTTCTTCCAAAATGTCAATGGGAAGTCAATTGTTCAAACTACAAATATCACTTTGGACCAATCAAACGAGTGGAATGTTTCTTGGTACTATGCCTAGAAACACGTTAAGATTTGTTGTAATGGAGTCATAAAAGATAGAGACTGATCAGGAAAGAAGATGCTAGATTTATCTGTTTACAAAAATATAATTCTCGCGATTTTATTTACCACACTAATTTCGACGTTCGTGTTTGTTTCGCCTGATACGATATTATTTTAGTTTACTGAAACACAAGAATCTTTAGTTTTTCTGTAAGTTAAAACAGAAATGCAACAAACAGTTTATTATGTATGAGGCAACTGACAGAAAGAGACATCAAGTAGTAGCAAGGAAAGCATTGGCATGTCTCTCGATAAAAGAAGAAGAAATATTTAGATTACCTTCACTTATAAAATAGTTTTCAGAATTTCTTCCAGGTTTTAGGCAAACCTTGCATTTAGCAAGCACGTAATTTGAACTCTCTCGAGTTCCTGCAAATAAATATTTGTTACGAATATTTCGTTCTAATTCGTTTAGGTAAAGAAACACTACTTCCACAAACGTTTAGTTAAAACATTACCTAAAGATCGATGATGACAACTGCTCAACCAGTAGAAAAATTGTAAATTTCTGATTTTCATAAGGCGTAACATAATTCAACTGCAGAGTTCTCACCAAAAATATTAATATATTAATAATGAAATAACTTTTTCAAACCTTCAAACCACTAAATCTTGGCTGGTTAAAGTATTATTTCCTGACCCTTATACATTTATTCAGATTAATTAATGCCCTTGCTGCATTTATTCCATTATATCCAAAAATAGATTTTTGAGGTCTCACAAAGCAGCACAAAGTACATCCAACATAGAGTGATGCCTGACGAGGAAAATTAACCATTTACATGTTGGCTGCCCTCGTTAGTCATGTCATGCAGCTTGGACATGTTATGACCTCCAGCAGGATTGCCGCAGTGTTTTGTTTTCGTAGCGTGCATGACGTTGCAGTTGAAACGTCCATAAGTACAAACATTAAAATATCACAACAGACTTCAGAGGTCATGTGGTAGAGTAGAAGAACCCAGGCTTTATGGTGCAAAGAACCATAAAGCTTAGAGCTGGATCATCGTCTTGCGTGCAGATGACATTCCCTCTCCTCAGAGTGAAATTTTGTAAATGCAGAGGAAGTGCCACAAGCTTGCTCGTTCCGGTGGCGGTTGAGAAGAATTTCTGTTGTAAAAGTTAGAGAAGCAACGTGTGACATAATGCAGTTATCTCACATGTGTTCACGTGATGTTAAATAACTACATGCTAGGCTTTGATTCCCTATTAATTTACTCTTCTAATGCGTTAGATTAATAGATTTCTTTCCTTGGGCAAATAATATATTTATTCTGTTTTTTATCGTGTTAAGCAACCCACCAAACTTTGACTGTTTATAATAATATGATTAAGACTGAACATATATATTTTTACTACGCACTCAATATACTTGCACAATAAATATTAATTTTCATATTCATTACGATGGCATTAACATATCTTATGTATTCAGATGAAACATAAGATATCACTGTGAAAGGGTCGAGCCAGACTGAAAAATTCAATGCCATAGCCGGGATTTGAACCACGGATCTTCTGGTTTCCGTCCAGTCGCTCTAACCATTTGAGCTACTATGGCCAACATGCGGACATGACATTAAATTCTCCAACTGACTCGTGTTTGTCCCGGTAAAACACTAGGAGTTCTCATAAACACATGAGACAACTACCTTAATGGCGACTTACTATGCTGTAAGTACTTTAAGGCCCGGGCTTTATAGTTCGGACCACTCTTAGGTACAATTAATGCAAATTAATTGTTCTTTCACACTAGCCGTGTGTAGGACGCACTATGATATGAATATTTTTCAGTTTGGCTCTACCCTTTCATAGTGCGTCCTACACGCGGCTAGTGTGAAAGAACAATTAATTTTCATAAGTTATTACTGTCCAAGAATGATACCCAGCACCACACTCAAAACTAAAAGTTTAATGTTTTTAGACAAAAATGATGAGAAAAGTACTAAAATTGTATATAGCAGTGTTCTTTATTCATATTAATATAATGTGCCCAAGGTTGGCTGCCCTTAAGGGATGTATTATGTCTCTTACCTTATTAGTATTTTATTACAAGTAAAGTAAGTTTATTAAAAATATTAGTTATTTTCATGAAACTGAAAGTATTTTTGTAATTAAATTAATTCAGAATGTGATAAAACTTTAAACATTTAGAAATCTTATATTTCATATGTGTGCAACCAGAAATGGCAACTATATTAAGAACTTGAAGATATTGAAAGATTACAGACAAAAGGTTTAGAAATACAAGACGAAGATGATACCTTCAGTATTATCTGCTCTAAACTTTCCATTCCGATCAGTATAACATGCATTATAGGTAAAATTAGTACAATTATTGGTGTATATTCAGTTTTACCCACGATATTTGATATGGGGATATTTTATCTAGCTTGTAGGCACTGGAACAACAATTTTGCGGTAATGCTATTAAACAATGAAAAAATTTCCTTTTAGGCTAATAAAATAATATCAGGTAAGGTTCCTAACAGTCTTCTTTGAGCAAGAATGATAATGACTGAGCGGGATAGCTTGGGCGCATTCCTTGGCCCGCCTTTGGGAGGTCTGGGTTCGGGTTCCATTGCTGGTCTACCTGACCCATGGTTTTTTCAGGGGATATGCCAGTTCACCAGATGAATGCTGGGGAGGTTAATTGCATCCCACGAATTGCCTGTCCCTCCAATTCATTTCCATATTATTTCACATCATCTCTCATCGGGCGGTCTCTTTCAGGTTAGAGGCGTCGGTGGGTGTCTCGGCGTTGCAGGCAGGATGATCTGCTCTTGGTAAAACTTCCTCCTTCGGAAGGACGGTCTGTGATCTCCTAGCCGTCCTGGTGGGCCGTTTCAGGACTATGGTGGGTGGGATGTCGGCTGTACCGGCCTGACGGGGAGTTTCCAGCCGGTGAATTGTAGGGAACCTGCCCTGTGGCTCCTTGAGAGGACGTCCTCTGTCTCCAGTCGTCCCATCCTTCCTCCCGGGGATGTCCCACTTGGAGCATAGGTACAATAGACCAAGAATGGAACTACGTATGGAGACCCCTTCATAGCGTAATCCAGTTCAATCCAAGCATGATAATGCGTTTCTTCAGGCATTCTGTGGAACGATCTCTACTTTTAACTTTTTAATCTCTCAGCACCGTACCCAAATGAAAACATAACTAAATAATAGTTGTTTGTTAAATTTTTGTACTTTTTAACTTAAAAAACATATGCTTTGGTAGATAGTTTTTTTTACAGTATTACACAAGTGAGACAATAGCGAGATCATTCCCACAACCGCAATTTCTCCAAAGGATCTATAGTTAGACGGGCAGATCTTTTTCCATCTGATCCAATAGGTTTGAAGATAATAGCCATATCAGTAGATAAAATATTAACTAAGACAGCAATGAAGTGCATAGAACAATTGTCTAGTATTCTTTGGGCAGCCCAAGCTATTAAGTCCATGATTACACTGGGCAACAACAAAATAATTTTTGGATGTTTCTAGTACTTCATGAGGCAATTCCTACTAATATTTGTTTGGAAAAAAAAAAAAAAAAAAATATGACAATGAAATTTTTATTAGCTCTAGTTTCTATGATATACAAAATGTGGAAGTATTACATATTAACGGATTGAGAGAAAAGGATACATATTAATTACATACATGCTAACAACATGAAGGTGCTGGTAATTACATGCTAAGAGTTCTAAATTGCTGGAAAAATACTTCGCAGACAGTCGTGTCCGAAGAGAATCATGTGGTGGCCTATTGACTTCGTCGTCTTTTAGCCTGTCTCTTGTGATGGAGTACCGCAGAATCCCTATACAAAGACCAACAGTAATCCGCAAGCATTACTTCATTCCAAAGACCCTGATATCTTTGTGCCATCAAAGATATGTCCTCATGGAATCTCTCCCCATGTTCATCACTAACAGCTCCACAACTAGGAGGGAAATAGTCTAGCTGGGAGTGGAGTAAATGGATCTTAAGGGACATGTTGCATCCAAGGTTACGGTATTTTTGCAGGAGCACTGTCAGCAAATGCTTGTAGTTCTCATCTCTTTTGTTACCTAAAAATCCATGAACAACACCCTTGAAGGCTTCTCAAGCTTCCCTTTCTTTCACCTCCAAAATTTGATCAAATGCAGAATCCTTTATAAGTTCTCTTATTTCTGGTCCGACAAAAATGCCTTCCTTAACTTTTGCATCACTTAATTTCTAAAATTTCTCTCTGATTATGATTTGTTATTTGACAGGTGTGCCAACTCCCAAAAAAATCCCCCAAATTTAAAATCTTCACTCTAAAAATGAAATGTCGCTTTATTTTCAAAACAAGAGCTAATGTATAATTTTTATGGTGATTTTTTAATTCAGCAGATGGAGATACATGTAAATTCACTATTTTTAAGCCCGAAACATTTTCATTGTTGCCCAGTGTTATCAGCAGTGTTCCCACATAGGCATATGCGTATTAGGTTGACGGATTTACCAATCAACCTGCTTTACAAGAGATATTGTGTACAAGGAATGAAGGTGTAGTAAGAAGCTGTGAATCAAATTCTTTATTTAACTAAAACATTGAGTTGGTCCTGACATTTCTACTTGGTTACCCAGCATACAGCCTAATCAGTTGAGCTATGCTTGCCTTCTGAGCTCGCTTACTTGTCTTGCTCAGCTTGGCGTCCCAGGCAAATGTTAGGTAGGTTAATTACATCCCCCAAATTTCTTGTCCCTCCATTTCATGTTCATTATCATTTCATATCATCTCTCATCTGGTGGCCTCTTTCAGACTAGAAGTGTCGGAGGGAGTCTTGGCGTTGCATGGCAGGATGTTATGCTTTTGGTTAAATTTCCTCCTCATGGAAGATGGTCTCCGATCTCCGAAATCGGTTGGTGGGACCGTTTCCGGACCACAGTAGGGTGGGGTGCCGGTTGTACTCCGGCTAGTTTCCAACTGATGAAGTGTAAGGACCCTGCCCTCTTGACTGTCGTGGCTGTCCTCTGTCTCCTCTCGCCTAATCCTTCCTCCCGAGTACGCCCCATATTTGAGCATGGGTACAATAGAGCAAGTTTGCAGAATCCCCTCCGTAGCGTAGTCCAGTCCAGCTGTGGCGTTGGATAAACGAGCTACAGCCGATGGATTACCAGTTTCCTCTAGGACAACCACCACCACCACCACCATCACATTTGATTGCACTCGACAACCAAAACGAATATTCCAGCTCTATGTGCTCGAAATGAAAGTTTTTTTGGTGTTCAGTTGAACGCTATCTCGCTGCTTTGCACCCCTTCCCCTTCCCATATTTGTGCAGAAAGAATTGAGATAGCGTTTCTTTGTGGTAAACTGATACTGCATGAACATAACCTGCGGGCAAACATATGCTCTGTCCTATCGCACGCACGCAGATCTTCAAATTCTTTTTTACAAAATTCATTTTACTTTCCGTTACAACTTTTTTTTCTCTCTGTTTCTTTGGCCTCTCTTCCCACACCTTCCCCTTCTGTCTCTCCTGTGTCATTTATCTGGATGTTTGCAAGCACGTCCCCCTCTCTCTCTCTCTCTCTCTCTCTCTCTCTCTCTCTCTCTCTCTCTCTCTCTCTCTCTCTCTCTCTTTTCTCTCATTTTCTCGGGTTTCATCTCTTTTTTCAGTTATTCGCTCTCTGCATTACATTTCTTTTATCTTGTTCACTCCCTCCCTTCCTCTCTCCACCGCCGCGTTGCCTCTCATTCCAATTTGCGTCCATCAATCGGTACCAATCTCAGCGACTGTATTACTGGGAAATGGAATTTACATAGCCCTATATACCGCTACACAGAGAACATGGAGGGGGGGACATACGCTCTATCTCTCTCTGCAGTACGCTCACGGCTCATGGCTTTCGGCACGTTCGGCAATATCTTTCCTTCATTACGTACATAAAATGGAATGCGAGGCTATGAGATCAATAAGCGGTACAGTCGAGGTTCCGACTGATTGATCTCAGATATAAGCATCACTGACCTTGGTTGAATATCGTTCGATACTTTTTAAACACTTTTAAAGTTGGTGAAAATTTATAGTTAGTAGGATACCTTATGAGTTATAGTTTACTCAGATTGTTATACTAAATATGGAACAAATTTACCTTTGTTGTATTCGTATTTATGTACAAAATACATTAGAATGAATTACCAATAAAATTACTTTTTAGTAAACTATTTCCTTTTCATCGAACCAAAATTATACGAGCATCACTTGATAAGTCTGGTAAATTTCCATGAAAAGTTGGGAATTTTTTGTTTCAACTTTGTGAGTGCTAAGCTTGATTATTCAAAATTTTGAACAGAGAATTTGAATATGCTACACGATACAGTTCATTGTTGACAGCCCTCTGAACTGGCCAGTGTGATAGCTGCGATTAGAATTAAAAAGAAAAAAAAAACAGTTTCCTACTCTTATTAAACATTTTCATTTGAAGGGCTGGACTACCGCACAAGTAAAACTGAATTGGATGAAGTTCACGCGGACTTTGCGCCAACATTAAAGACCATTTACTTTTGGATCAATGAATTTAAACGTGATCGTAGAAGCACCGAAGGTGAATCGCACTCTGGTCGCCCAATTGAGGTCACCACACAGGACACCATTGAAAAAAATCCACGAGCTCGTTATGTAAGGCCACCGAATCAAAATAAATGAGATTTCTGAGGCTGTATGTATCTCAACTGAGTGAGTTTACAATATCCTGCATGAAAAACTGGCAATGAAACAGTTATGTGCAAGATGGGCGCCGCGATTACTCACAGTCAACCGAAAACGCATCCGGAAGAACACGTATACGAGTGTATGGCGATGTTTAAACGCAATCTGCTACAGTCAAAACACAGTCAAAATAATGGAAAAAGCCTGGTGATAGTTCACCAAAGAAGGCAAGGGCCAGTATGTCAGCTGGTAAGGTGATAGCCACTGTTTTTTTGGGATTCTCAAGGAATAATACTCATAGACTACTTGGAAAAAGGCAGAACCATAATTGGAGCCTATTACGCTTCATTGTTGGATCGTTTGTAACATGAGTTGACTGAGAAGAGACCCTAAGTGAAGACGAGATCTCTAACGTTTCCAGATAAAGCCCATTCCACCTGGTCCAAGTTTGCCACACTTTGAACATTTTTACACGAAAATGAAGAGAAACTCTTCAGTTTTGTTAAGTACCTTATAGGTTCTCAATGTATCCTCCCTTGCTGTTACCTCAGATATCAATGCGGTAATCCATTTCTTTCCATACATACTCCAGCATGTCATGGCTGACCATAGCCACGGCAACCGTAAACTGGTGGCGAAGTTCTTGAAGGTTAGCAGATAGCGGAGGCACATAGACATTGTCCTTCACAAAGATCTACAGGAAGAAGTCACACGGAATTAAACCCGGTAATCGTGGTGGCCATGTAATGAAAGCGTTATCTAGTCCAGTTGCTGGAAGCCTGCATGGTTTAAACATCAATCTCTTACGAAGAATTCGCCATACTGTTAGTTGTGAGATGCCCAACTCAACACTTCCAGGCGTAGAACTTACGAGGGCTGCGCAGATATGCTTTCTAACACGATTCACTGTTTGCTGGATCCTGGACGTCCTTGTCGACGAGCGATGCACGTACTTCCTTCGTCACGGAATTTCGTACACCAATGCCCGATACTGTTGTACACAGGTGCTGACTTTTGAAATTGCGTTCGAAAACGTCTATGAACAGTCACAATTGATGAGGTTCCAAGACGCGCGTTTAGTGAACGTCATTTTCTGATTAGTGAAAACTACTGCTACCTAGAGGCAAATAATGGCAAATAAACACGGGATTTCATTATAAAAACACTTGGAGAGTTTCTCTCTTCTTGTATAATTACCATGATATGTTGCACACTTACTTTTTTTAAAACTTTAAAATGTTTCACGGACTTATGAATAGCCCTATATAATAGCAATTCTAATCGAATCTGATTTACATCGAATAATTGTTTTATTCGACATGTTTTATAATAGTCTGTTTAACTTACAATTTTACTGACTCACTTTACTCAGTCAGACACCTGAGAACATGCTCCTTAAGTTCAATAAATCACGTAAATGAGAGAACCTTAGTTTCGATGTCAGATTAATTTCTTACATACCAGGCATCCGCTTTCAGCTTCTGTGAAACATCAAAGTCAATGCCATGGTCAGGGCTCAAAAAACGGATCCCTGCATGTTTATCTTCATACTGCTTAAGCTACCATGGCGAGATACCCAAAGCTCAATAAACCTCCTGATCTGGTTTTTTTATGTGCGTCCTCCAACGTTAAGTCGTATCGGAAAATGGATGAAATGGGTGAATGATGCTCAAATGAGTCCGGGGTCCAAGGAGCTTGGAGTTACCCGACATTCATCTTCCAGGATAAGGAAAACCCCGGAAAGAAACTTATCCAGGTAACTCACCCTGACCAAGATTCGAACTCTGGACCTCTTGAACATGAGGCAGACACGATACCATCTACGCTACCGAGGCGGGCCTCTGTTACTTTATTTTACCTTGTAGGTACAATGGAATTAGGTAAATGCAGCAGGTTTAAGCGAGATTATTATTTATGGTCGCTCTTTAGTTGTAGTATGTAGGCCTATTTTGACAACTGGCAAATACGTAACGACTATACACTTTACATCATCAGACCACCAGGAGAAAATAAAAATAGATAAAAGAGTAACAAAACATTTCTTTAAGTTAACTGATGGTGTATCTCGAATACGGAAGCCCCTAGTGGTTTACCGAGAAAATATATGAGTCAACTGCAGAATTTAGTGTCATGACGGCGCGCTGGCTCAATGGGTAAGAGCGACATAACGGAGACCAGGAGATCCGTGATTCATATCCCGGCCGTGGCATTTAATTTGTAGTTTTAATGTATCTATCGAGGACATTTCTTATTGGGGGAAGTATATGTATTTGAAGATTCAAGCCAATAAGAAGGTATACCTCGGAAACTGTTTTCCCTACAAAATGCATACTTTTGACTCTTAATTTTCGTGTCGTATCCCTAGTACGATGTATAATTTAAACATAAAGTTTATTATTTTATCGTTTTACCTTTTATTTATAAACACACACCGACACACAAAACTTTCTGTAACTTCTTTCCCATTTTTGATTCATGGATTCTGCGGTGATATATCGGAATTCAATTTTTGAATGGGATACAGTAACTACGCAGCGGAGATAGCAGAAACAATTGTCATGGGCTTCGTGGCATCCCTGTTATTCCACCAGGGTTCTATTTCGTTACACATCATAACATTCCATTCTTACAGAGCCTAATTAGTGTTGTTTCATGTGCTTTGATAACTCACTTCAAAAACAGCATTAACACAGATTTTAGCTTGAGTTTAAGGCATAAATAAATTAATAAGCCAACGGAATTAGCGATACGGGGAAAATAAAACAACTATACCCGGGAGGTATACATGCGCATGTAAAAATTCCGAAAAATCCGTTTGCCAAGGGCATAATACTGCTCCAAATGTGCGTTTTTAGTATTATGAAGCTTAATCCTACCTTTGAGTAGCAATTAACAAATGACGACCGGTTGCCGCCAGCGTTGTTCTCTACAGCAGCGCCCCCAGTGATTTATTTTAGCAGTACAAATATAAAGCAGTAGGAAGGTGGCACTAGCCTCACGTTAGGGGAATTGAAAAACCCAGTCACGTCAGTCCGGAAATAGTAATGATACCAGGCGAGAAAAAGACGGCGGGAAATTAATGTTGATTGAATGATTAATAGCACAATTTTGTTTTTGTAGCAAAGGGAACCTATTTGGGATTAGCAAGCCAGACCGAAGCATTTGTATTGCTTGTTTTATAGTCATTCATCAAACACAGAAGATGGTCACCCCTAATGGAAAAAGGGAAACCTATATACATGTATATCTCATTCTCGTTTGTTACCAGATCTCTTTTATTTCTGTTGAGTTTAAGCTTATAAGTAAATGAAAGTACTCTGCGAAAGATAAGCCCTTTAAATTGAATACAGTGATTGGCAGATACAGATTCAAAGGATACCAGAGTTTATTGACCGAGCAAATGCTTAACACACGTCTCTCTGTACAGCAAGTTAAAAGTGGTTCTTTGCTTTTGGTTCAAATGCACACCGAAATAAAAAAAAGAAACACAAGAGCATGTAGAGTATGTAATCGATCTTTGTGGATCGGATAAATTAAAACAGAGCACGCTTGTGCACAGCTCTCAGATAACCAATATCTGCAAGTCTACAAATCTTTATCAAATAAAATCCCTTTTGTACATGCAGCTACAGAAATAAACTAGAATAACATTAAATTGAGACATGTCCAAAGTAAAGACCATGTACGACGGTCGGCTGATAAGTCCCGGGCCTGCCATAGGGATGGTGCTACTGGACCAGTTTTACGGATACCATCATATAGTTCAACTGTATCCATAGTTACAGGTCAATAGCTGGTTTAGTTTTCAAATAATAGCATTTTAAACACGACAAGTGTTGAGGTATCACGAAAATGGAGGATTTGGAAGGGCTTAGCTAAAAGAATCAAGGAGGAAATGGACACTGCACTGAAAGATTCTGCCCCTTATATACAACGATTAAAAGGTGGGTTGCGGAGTTTAATACCAGCAGTAGTGATGAGCCTCGCTCTGAATGCCCTGTGGAAGTCACAACTCTAACGATCATTGAAAATATTAATTGTTTATTACTGGAAGACGACAGATCAATTTTTTGAGATAGGAGAGGCTGTAAACATATCAAAAGAAGGGGCAGCGACTATTTTAATTACTTTTTGGACTTTCGTAAGGTCTGTGCAAGATCAGTGCCACGATTTTTGACGACTGCTCAAAAGTTGCAAAGAAGGACTGTTTCTGTTAATAATTTGGAGCTCTGCCGTAAAAATCATAGTGACTTTTTGAGATGGCTTATTACCATGGATGAAAGCTACAAACATCAGTACACTCCAGAAAGAAAATCAGTCAAAACAGTGGATTTCGCCAGGTGAACCAACTCCAAAAAAGGCAAAGTAATTTTTTTTTCAGCTAACAAGGTTATGGCGAGTGTTTTCTGGGATGCGCAGGGAATTATTTTTATTGATTATCTGGAAAAGGATAAAAGTTTCACTGGTGACTACTACGCAAGCTTACTGCAACGTTTTAGCGATGAGGTGTACATAAAAACACACCTAATTTAGCAAAAAAAAAAAAAAATCTTGTTTCTACACGACAATGCTCCGGCGCCTCGTTCACTCATTGCAGTGGGAAAAATGTGCGAATTAAAGTTCGAATTGGTTGAGCATCCACCCTATTCGCCAGATCTAACACCTAGTGACTACCACGTATTCCCGAACCTCAATAAATGTCTTTCAGGACGAATATTTTACAACGGGGAGATCATTGATGCGGTAAACAGCTATATGGAGTACCCTAATAAATCGCACTGCAGAGATGGTCTATGGAAATTAATTGTTCTTTAACACTGGTCGTGTGTAGGCTACAGTATGGAAATATAGAGTCAGACTGAAAAATTCAATGCCATAGCCGGGATTTGAACCACGGATCTTCTGGTTTCCGTCCAGCCGTTCTAACTCTTGAGCTACCATGGCCAACATGCCGAAATTACATTAAATTCTCCAAATGACTTGTGTTTTTCCCGTTATTCCACTAGGAGCTCTCATAAACACATGAGACAACTACCTTAATGGCGACTTACAACATATAAGTACTTCAAGGCCCGGGATTTATAGTTAACCACTATTAGGTCAATTAATGTAAATTAATTGTTCTTTCACACTAGCCGTGTGTAGGCTAAAGTATGGACACGTGGTATGTCTTCGTCTTGAATATTTTGTGATGGTAGCTATGGACCACCAAGGTATTTTTGATGTGCCTCAGCTTCTGATTTGTACCGGTCCATGGTCTATTCATCGGGGCCTCTGAAGAGTAGAACTCTGGACACATCTGCTTTTTCTTCTCCTTGTCTAGCCGCAGTTTCTTCAAGATGTCTGTGTAGGCCAAGTTGTACTTCTGTCTCAGGTCCTCTAATAGAATTGTTTCTCCCGCAAGTTCGTACGCTAGACTTGACTTGGTGTACTTGGAAACTCCGATGACTGCCTTCAGTAAACTGGCTTTGACTTTTTCTATTCGTATATTATGTCTCCGTAGGTTAGCTTTTCTCAGGTTATCTCTACTCGGTATGTTAGAATAGGGACGACTTTCGCTTCGAAGAGGGCCATGGCTGTATCCAGAGGTAGTTTGCTAAATGTCTTGATGTAAATGGCTGTGGTTGCTCGTTGTGTTGTTAGATGCTGTATGGGTATGCGTTTGTCTGAACCGTTATGCCCAGGTATTTGAACCTGTACGCTTTTTAGAGGTCCTTGTTTGAGATATATTTTGTCCATCATATGTAGGCGTCCTCTTTTCCTGAGGACCATCTTTACAGTCTTTTCTGCGTTTATCTGCAGTCCGTTGGATTCAACCCATGTTCCCAGAGCATTTATTACTTTCCGTATTTCTTTGGTATAGTACAATCCCACTTCTATGTTGTCTGAGGAACGGAGGCAACGTTTTTACTTTTCTGGACCGCATCGTTAAGTTTTTAATGCATTTTTTTGTAAACTACCGCCTTGGTATCGTAGATGGTAGCATGTCTGCCTCACGTTCAAGAGGTCCCGAGTTCGAATCTCTGTCAGGGTGAGTTACCTGGATAAGGTTTTTCCGAGGTTTTCTCTTATCCTTAAAGATGAATGTCGGGTAACTCTAAGCTCCATGGACCCTGAACACATTTGAGCATCATTTCACTCAATTCATTCACCGTCCGATATGACTTATTGTTGGAGGACGTAAATTACAACAAAAAAAATCCTGAGTCAAAATCACCTCAGCAATTTCGTCAAACATGAAAAAAAAAAGAAATTTTTTTCGTAAATATAATTTTTGTGTCCGTCCTTGACATTTTTGAGCTTAAATAACAAGTTCATAGGTATATTATATTTTGGCTTTGAGTTACAGTATCCAGAAAAAATTTTGAGAACGCTTTATTCAAGTGACCTCAAAACGTGTACTTCAGATACTTGAATTTTTAATTACATTCAATACTTCCTCTGCTTAGTATTTGCGAAACAGTAAATAATGTAATTAAACTTTGTTTCAACTTATAAAATGTGTACGGATATAACTGATAAAGATTGCATGCGACTTGAGGTATTATCCTACCTTTTAAAGACAATATTTCAA
Source organism: Mantis religiosa (assembly GCA_030765055.1). Lineage (NCBI taxonomy): Eukaryota > Metazoa > Arthropoda > Insecta > Mantodea > Mantidae > Mantis > Mantis religiosa. The sequence continues at coordinate 78,441,003 of CM060959.1, forward strand.
ATGTTTATTGGAGCATAATTATGATGTATAAGTGCACATGGCCGAGGGTTCCTGACTAAAATTGTTATATAAGTAATATGCTATCATCATATGTACAATAAGATCAAAAACCTTGGAAAGCGAACAAACTTTGTCGCATAACGAGATGTTACCGCAAGCCTTCCTTAATAAATACAAGGGGCTCATTATATCCTTGTGCAACTTTATTCTTATATCATCTTATTAAATTGTTATGCACGAAGTTTGTCTCTCTAGTGAGGATTCCTAAATATGAGGTACAGGTACTGCAGTAAAGTCAGGGAACATAAAATGCGTCACTCAGTATTTTTAACATTTAAAATTTCCATCTTAATGCTTCAGATATAGAAGCCGGGTTCCCACTTCGATTCTAGGCATCCCATAGTTGTTGTGGATTATTAACTGAATCTTGGCGCAGTTCCATTGCAAAAATGTTCCATTGGGTAGTTTAGTAGTTACGAATTTTTAAAATGTTTCACGGACTTATGAATAACCCTGTATGGCTTTAGATTGTATTTTTAATCAAGCGCATTAAACGAAATGAGCTAAACAAATACATAATTAATTATTAATATGAGTTGTATAAAATTCACTAACTATTCAGTGTCTATGTAGGTAGACACTGGTAATAATGCATGAAATTAAACGATTCTTGAGGAAGGCTCTAAGTTTGCACACCACTTATGAACACTGCGGAGAAATATAAGCTTCTTAGATAGGGAGTGAGCGAAATTTGAACCGCGGATCTCCCGTTCACGAGTCCACGTCATAACTCTAGTTGGTATACTCGCATAAGGCACAGTAATTTCTCTTTAAGGTTATCCAACAGGTATTACGTTTACCTTACAGTTCAATAAATATTCTTAATATTTAATATTTTATTATTCTACTAATAGTTTATTGTAATTTTATAAGAACTAATTTATTTAAGTTTCCTTTCTTAGCGTTCTTAAATAACTAGAGGTCTAATTCGTTACAATAAACTAATACGGCTAAGGTTCTAGACGAAGCAGGACACCTCACTCATTTAAAAGTGTACTAGCACTATACTCATACTTGTATTCGCTTGAGTGTTTGATGGCATTATCTCTGCCCTATGTGGAGCCTGTGTGCCAAAAATTAGGTGCCGAGTATAGCTGGGAGTACCTGAAATGAGTCCATAATACGTAGGAATATACGGTCATAATAATTATAGGGAGGAATTGTTTATCCCTGACGGGCAACGACCTACACTCAGGCATATTGTGACTTTGTGGGTTCGTGAAAAACAAAAGTCCAATTGCACAAACTCAAAATGTTCTTTATTTCCACCGACTTACAGTTGAACACTTGCCAATTACACAGAATTACGTAATGCACACAATTACGATTCACCAGTTCGTCCGTTACAGTTCCACTTTGCTCTCGCAATTACCTACACTCCTCCAATGCACGTACACAGTCTTCTCGTCCGTACACTAGCACGGCGCTCCTACACTGCTCGCCAAGAACTGAACTTTCCTCCAGCCCGACGCGTTGCTTATATAGGACCAACTGGCCAATCTAAAAGGTTCCGGATTGGAAAAAACAACCCGCACGTTCGAGAACCCAGGGGGAGGGGAAAGAGATGGCACAGTGGCCCGCGATCCCTCTCCTAATTATCCCTTCAGTTAGTGACAGGAGACAAATGGGTAGGCGCGGCCAGAACGCCCCACGCCCGACCCCACCTGCGGCCAGCCCCACAGGGTGCTCCGACGTTCGGGTGACAATATGTAAGGAGCGCCAGCACAGAGCTTACAAAGGATGTCGAGCAGCTACTTGCAAGTGGACGTAAGCGGCAATTTTCAGACTTCTGTGCCTTGCAGCAGATTTTTGGTGCAGAGTCCCCACAGTGGGCAGAGATGATGCCATCAAATACTCAAGCGGATACAGGTGTGAGCATAGTGATAGCTCCCTTGTTAGATCTTCATAGATCCAGAGTCATTATCTGCCCCACGAGGAAAGGATGACGTAAACCCAAGATAACGTGAATTGAACGCTATGACGGAGACAGCATCTTCGCCTTATTCCTAGTATATCACGTATCGTGGCCTTAGGGGACTTTTGTTCCTCTATCCCTTAAGGTTGGGTCTGAGGAGCCGAAGTTTTGGATTTGATAGAGAACCAGGATGGGTGATCAGCCCTATAACTGGCGTTAGGGTGAAAGAAGTGTATGGTAGTATGAGGGAGTGATAATGAGTAGAGAAGGTGATGATGGGGCAATTGATGGAATGATGGTGGGGAAAACTGGAAATCCTGGAGAAAAGCCGCTCCAGGGCTGTTCTGTCTACCACAAATTACACTTTGTGATCGTCTAGGAGCCACCTTGATGAGAGTCGAGCTGTCTACCCACTTGACCACGGCCGCCTAGTTTTCACAATAGGTAAAAGTTCTAATTGAAGTACTTCTGAGATCTACAAAACAATTTCAACATACGTATGCATTGTCTACAAAAGCTGATACACACTTTATTACATCAGATTGATATTCGTTCAGTGGACAGTTTGAAAAACACGAAAGATTTTAGTGAGTTTTGGAAACTTAACAGTCGAGTCTAAGATAACCTCTACAATATCGCACTGCGAATGTGTATAAAAAGTCTCTCATAAAGAACACAAGAGGTATTTGCAATGCAGATGTTAGTTTTCGCTAGTACATCGCTTTGCGCCGATTTTTCCCCGTGGCTCCCTTTTTTATCATTATTACTTTATCTGAGTGAGCTCCATACATATGTAAAACACAGAATCAATTCCCGCCGTCTTCCTCAGTCTCCCTTTGTCCAATCTAGCAGCGAGTAATCCCAAATTCACTTAAGTTGTCAGATGCCCATATCCCTTGTATATCCCTGACACAGGTAAGGGGTGAACGTCGCCATACATATGCATAATGCAAGCGTAAAAGGGAACGGATAAAGGAAGTGGAGAGTGAAGCAGACACCGCTAGGTGCTTCAGCAAAATGGAAAGTGACATAACAGAGCTGAAAAATAAACAAATAGCCTCAATGTTTACCGTCATTGTAGACTTAACGCTCCAACGCATTCTTGTATCTTGCAAGTGAAGCATAATTTTATGAAAGTGGGCGTGAAGTCTACGCTACCTTTCAGCAGTATTTTATCGCCTGCTTTCATTAAGGATCATGGGTTCGATCAGGGTTACGTAATACCTTTCAAACGACTCCAAGGGTGTTTTGAATTTCTTAAATGCACTAAATCATTAATCATCATAATTATATCAATTATTATTTAGATTAAGTACTTAAATGTTTATACTTTTTTACTTTTTAAATGTTTCGTCTGTGTTCTGCATTCGGGAGATCCGAGTTCGATTCCCTTGGCAGCTGGACGCTTACTTGATCCATGGGGGTTTTCGTGGTTTTTCTCGGGTTCTCAGGCGAATGCTGGGTAGGTTAATCACATCCCCCAATTTCCTGTCCCTCCATTTAATCCCCATTATCGTTTTATATCATCTCTCATCTAGTGGTCTCTTTCAGGGTAGAAGTTTCGGCGGGAGTCTCGGTATTGCATGGCAGGATGTTATGCTCCTGGTAAACACTTTCTCCTCTAGTACGACGGTTTCCAGACCGACTTGGTGGGCAGTTTCAGGTCCACTGTGGTTGGGATGCCAGCTGTACTCCCTGTCGCGGAGTTTCGAACTGCTCAGTTGCAGGGAACCTGACCTTTTAGGCTGGCCGCCTTCTGTTTTCTCTCGCCTCATTCGTTCCTCTCGGGGAGCCCCACTTGAGGCATAGGTGCAATGTATCAAGAGTAGTCGCAGGGCCGAATCGCTTCCGTAATATAACCCAATAAAATATATTCTTTTAATAAAAGTTTCTGAAAGTATTAAAAAAATAAACCAAATCATTAACATAGACCTAGGCTCACAAGTATTGTTTTTATCGTCCTAAAATTTAATTCAGACATATTTAGTTTCTTTTAGAAAATTGATTATTTAAAGTTCAAGAAAAGTCTCTTCAAAGCACAAAATGGTGAAAGCATACTCGCATATATTTGGAAATAAACTTTTCACATGTCTAGGACAATAGAAATTAGTTTACTAACGGTAGAGTCAATTTGTAGAGTGAACTTTACTAAAATATGAGCTAAGGTTTACTTACTTTCTCAACTTTTCCCTGTAGTAATGCTTAAGTGGCACTACAAAATGGAGATAGAATACAGTTTTTGGCCAGAGAAGATATAAATTAAATAGAAAATTCCAGTTAACAAGTGCTATTTTGGGCAACTTTGTCTCATCTTAAATTATTATATCATAACTTCATGAGACGTTAAGGTTTACAGGCACTATTTGGCATTAAAGACAGTAAAAGTTCACTTATCTCCCTTTCATAAAGTGGAAATGGAGTCCAGGTGTGAACATGGGAGTCCTGCAGCGAGACCTGAACCAGCTACATGTCACAGTGTGGTAATTACAAAATTTTGGAAATATGTACTTAAAAGGAATAGCCAGCAAGTTATAAAACGTGCCTCTAATGGGTAATTAGCAGTGGGCTTGGTATAAAGGAGACATTCAAGAGATTCCTAAGACTGATTGATATTCGTGCCAGCTACCTGTGGTTAGTCCAGACATGATTTTTATAACGCTCACTCGTCGTTTTTCCACCCCTTTGTCTCTTCCCAGTTTCGCTTTAAGCGGGGACATGCTTGGACTAACCCCCATGTGTCTGTGGCCTGCTTTCGGGAGGCCCGGGTTCATTTCCCGTGGCCAACCTATCTGACCCATGGGGTTTTTCGGGGCTTTTCCCGGGTTCTAGGCGAATGCTGGGTAGGTTAATTACATCCACCGAATTTCCTGTCCCTCCATGTCACGTCCATTATCATTTCCTACCATTTCTCATCTGGTGGTCTCTTTCAGGGTATAAGTTTCGGCGGGTGTCTCGGCTGTGTATGACGGGATGATATGCTCTGAGGAAAGCTACTTCCTCCTCCGATAGATCGGTTGCCGGTCTCCGTTCCTCTGCTGGGACCATTTCGTGGACCGCCAGCCAGGGACTTTTGGGGCTCGGATCGCCTGCCTGGGACCAATAGGGCTCGGCTGCCGGGCTCATTGTCGTCCCGCTGTGGGCGAGCGAGTTCGTTGTGCTGGCCTGTCGGGGGAAGTCTCCATCCAAGTAAACTGTAGGGACCCTGCCCTCTGTACTGTCGTGGCTCCTTAGGTCGGCCGCCCTCTCCGGGGGGATGGGAACAATGGGCCCAGTATGGTGGCCTACGTACCGAATCCCCTCCCTAATGAAATCCCCCAATCCCATCCCCCATGTGTAGGATTCTATCTTGAACTACTACATAAATGCCAGACTACAAATACCTCGATGGTTACAAATTCATTAAGGATATGTAGCACACTTTAAAACTGAACTAGTGTTTCAGTTGCTAATCAGTCAAGCAGAAACAAAACGCTGTTGAGTTTTCTGTGGGTTAATAATATAAAAAGGTGTTTAACTCATTAAAATAACATATACAACACTGTGGAAGACTTAACATTACCATATACCTTGAGAGTGAATGCTCCCATGGTTCGATACTTTAATGTTAGTAACATTTTAAGTGCCCCCGTTTTTCATCCGTTAAAGTTACTATTTTGTACTGTTATTTTATCCCCTTCTTTTTACATGACTCGGAACGGAGGTCAAATTGAATAGCTCTAGAGGATTTTTTAACAAGTGCTCAAACGCTACACTAACACGTGCCATTCAGTTTGCTTGTTGATTGATCGTTCGTCACAAATAGGTGCAAGCATTTCTCAAAGTTCCTCTTTCACACTTACCAAACGCATGCTGGCCTCTGGAAACTGACGTGGTTTCTAAGACTATCCAACAGTTTAGTGCTACATTCAGGTACCTAGTTATAACTAATTCTACTACTACCTTTAGTTGTATGACGTATGCTGTAAAGACTACTAAAACCCTTGATTTCACAATTTTTCTACTAAATTTATTTGAATTTATTCTTATTTATATTTCGTTATGCTTGCCTTAGAGGACAATGTAAAATAGGTTTACCTTTATCCAATAGTTAGCTAATCAGGACATCCCGCAAGGGGTTTAACAGCAGTTACAATCGCGATGCAATCTCGCGTCCTGTAATTTGTTAACTTCGAGGACCAAAGTTTACGCACCATTATACTAGAACGTACAAATCTTTGTTCCATAAACCCGGCGTTGTTATTGCGTAATTCACATTCAGTCTTTACTATATAAATTTTATTTCAAATCTGAAGTGTTTCTGTATTTTCCACATTTCAATTAATTGTATTATTATTGAGTTTTAATACCAGCAAGCCCAACGTTACCTTAAAATAAGCACATCACTGAGAAAGGAAAACGTTACATTCTGAGCCGAAATTCTAAACCAATAGTTTTTATTTAAATCACAATTTGAATTTCGGAGCAGGAAAAATCTATCAACGGGCTCATTACGGCGCAGAGAAAGCTGTGCTTTCAAACCATAAAGGACTGCAGAGCTGTCAGGCGTAGAGATTTTTTTACTCGTTAGTTTTAATGGTACAAAACAGGACTCGCTCTTCTATTCATGCCCTGCTCTTTCGAAGAACAAAATAAAAAGTACGAAGCCTGTGATTCGATGCCCTTCATAACGTGAGATTTAGAATAACACGTTTTAAATGCCAAAAATAGACATAGCAATAACGCCACATGCTTAAAGCCGAACCTACAGTACAAAAATATCTAAGAAGATCTGTTTCACTGATAGAGCTGCCTAGGGAGAACCGTGACCAGAACGACCCAGTGATCAAGCAGTACTTTAGTGTGCTTCCTTTCCTTTCAGCAAACATTTGCACCTTCTGCTTGATACTACCATACGCCACGAAACCTTAAATCACACTGAAAGATAAAAAGGAGACGGAATAAAATTTATACGAGGAATCGTGATAGATGAGCAATCACAGCATTTACCTACCGGCCAGGGAATACTACGACAAATTAATGATCATAGTGGACGTTCGACAAGAATCCATCTAGAATTTCCCACTTTACATGGGAGCTCTCTCGCTCTTCAACTGTTTTTCTCTACATTGCAATTGTTTTTGTGGATTGTTTTTCAGTCTATGTGATATAAACTCTTTTTACGACAGATGTTCCTAGCCAGAATGGTTTACACGAAGTTCATCATTACTATTGGTTCTGTTTGTAGGCATTGTATGCAAAAAGGAAATGGATGTGGTTCTTTGAGAAGGGGGAGAGTAGTTTCTTATGAATAACCTAATTACTGAAATAAAATACAGCTAATAAGTTAATCTAAGTCGAATTCAGAGATAATAATCTGACAACTGTAAAGCAGGCGATGATAAGATTAGACATGGTTAACATAAGTGAGAACTTTTCAAGTTCAATGATAATGTCTCTTTAATGCAAGTTGTATGATTTCTTCTGCTTTTATTTATAAGATTAGCACTTCCTATCAGTACGATGAATGTGATGTGTTTTCCCTTAACTAAATTTGGAAGCTACACATACATCTGCTTCGTCCTTCGCGTAAGCAGATATCACTTTGTGCATTAAAACAGCTGCAGAACGAAACGGGGAAATTCCAGTTAAACACACGGCACTGGTGTAAGCGGACTACACAGGCAAGTTTATTCTTCTTGTCGTTTGGAGCAGAACCAAGCCTGCTCACACCACTTGCATGCGTTTACTTGCAACTGCCCCGTTTCGTTCTGCAACTTCTTAAACGCACGAAAGGATATCTGCTTAAGTGACGACGTAGCAGCTGGGCCACCTGGTATATGCAAAATAAGAAAATGTATAATTTATTTTTATCAGCAACTACATGTTTGATTGCATATTTGAATTATACGAACAAATGCGTTCACCAAACCACAAATATTCCTTTTATATATGCGTACACATTATAATACAAAGTCGCTAATATTGTAAATTTCCATTAAAAGTATACCTTATTGTCAATGCTTATTTTATTCATACATTTTAACACAACTGCACGGAATACACAGCAAAACTTATATGTCTCTACATTGGAAATAAGTCGCGGATACTATCTTGCTTTAATATTTTCGTGCAGTAAGGTAAAACAAAGAATAGAAAATTTCAAAATTCCTGTTTTCCCCTCTTATAGAGTTGTTTACGAAAACAAAGATATAGATTATTCCGGAAACCACGATCACGTGGGACCACCGATAACTTCTCTTTGTTCAGGCTCGAAAATGCAGAGAAGGATCGGAGGGAAGAGGAAGAATGGAAGAAACTTGTGCGTAAGGAAAGTAAAGTTTTCTGTGCAGCAAGGGAAAATAACCAGTGCATTTTTCTTTGAGGGTGGAAAGTTTAACATGTTGGAGCGTGTGGGGGCGCCACGTATATTCTTATTTGTGGGCCTCTTCAGCGTCGTCTCCGTTTTTGGAGGAAGGGGTGGCAGAAATAGAAGAGTCCACAAGAGGCAAAGTTTCTGGATGCTCTAGGGAATGATGTGTGCAGGGAGGGGGCCACTGAAAGGTGTTCGTGTGGCAGATGAGTTCTTTGCGGACCTCCCTCTCAAAAAAACTTTTCTTTCAGTTTCGAAGTACATATGTGGAGGGTGCATATTCCGAGAGTTAAGGACTGCAGGTTCAACAATATGGGACGATAAATGTATCTCTTGTTAATCTAGAGAGCTTCATAAAGGAATAAACTGTAATGAGACGAAATGCAACACAGTCTTGCACGTCGTGCCTGACTTTATTTATGAACTCTTAAAGAGAGCGGGAATACTGCAACGAAGAGGTACAGCATCTCCCCTCTAAAATAAATTTACATATCTAGCTGCCATAGAGTACTAACTTAGCAGCTATAATAAGAAAAGCTGGAAATTTTTGGGCAACAATATAAAAGAAATGCCTATTAAAATAATTAAAATAAAATATCTGGAAATGTAATAATTAGGCTGATTTCAGGCATTTAATTCGTTTATTGATTGGGGGTATCATATATCTTCAGTAATCATGATTCATATAAAGTCACATCTAAAACTATGTAAAACTATCAAAAATATTTTGTAAAGCACTATGATATCTTGAAACGCGAAAGGAAGGTTAACTCCTTTTTTGACTGGTATTGACAAAAGTATGGGGATAAAATTCCAAATCATATTTGCTGAAAGATAACCTCTGCATTTCATTATGAACATGTGATATTTAATTTATTAACTGGTCATTGCTGTTCTGTATTCAGGGTAAACAAACCTTGATAAGCGTCTCTCATTGCTATTGTCTCGTCCACACTTTTTCTCTCGGACTCTAGATGCCAGAGATTGATACAGGGCTTCTCCAACAATCTGGCTTTCCAGTGACGACTGTAAACATCCTACATTCTCCTTACTTCCGTATTAGCTGATATTTCACATTTCTCATTTAAGGTGTCTGTCTAGGAGTGATTCATTGGCTTCGACAGAATACTACTTTTGTGTTAAAACTACATTTTATATTTATCTTTAAATTAAAAGCTGTCTGCGTCTCATTTATCAGTCCCAGATCCTTTACACTGAAAGAGTTTTGTTTCATTGCATGATCAACATTTTCGTATCGTTTGCTGTGCCGACCCAAGGGTGCGTTGCGACCTGTCAATAGCTGGCGATGATGGATGGCTCTAGTGGCTGATGCGGCGTAAAGAAGTGGATGGGGGAGGTGCCCTCGAAATTCCGCTGAAGCGAGAGTAATGCTGCCTGGACCCGATAAGGGCTACACATACGTCAGCGACAGAAAAACCCTCTCTCGCTCTATCTGTGTTCATATCACCGAGGGATACACCAGTAATTAATGGCACTGGCCTACTCCATTATCTCTCACGATATGCGTTTTACAATAGAAAACAATAAGGCCCACAAAAACTCATGAGCCTACTTTCTGCAAAGAAAAGAAATCTATTGATATATGACCTTCCAGGGAGATATAGTATAAGCACGGGCATTTCTATCTCCTTACTTTCCTCTATCTTGAAAACTCTTCTTCTACTATTTCTAAAGCCACTGATTACAGACTAACTACTAATTTACTAACTACACCATTAAGAGAACTCGTCAATCCATACCTCACTAATGTTATATTATCTATGTGATGATCCATTTTCTCTAAACTGACTTGACATAAAAATGTGAAATTATTACCTGATATTGATTCATTTTCTGTGAGTACACTGATTTGTTTTAATGTTAAAATACTGATTTTAAGAAACATTTTTAACCTCTACAATTTTCTACGTCTTCTGATATTTTATTTTAAAAAAATAAACTACTCGAGAAATTTCAACTAAAGCAGTTCCACACAATTATAGGATTAGTTGTGCTATGTGGTAAAGGTTTAATGCAGAAAAACCTTGTAGTTTCAGAGAAAACGGATCATATATGTTGAAAAATGTTTTTATTAACTCGCTTTTAAATTAAAAACATCTACAAAACTTTCTTGAGCTTAGAAAACAATCACTGAAATCTTCCAAAACGGAGTTCAAAATGTTAAAGTTAATTATCATATTTTTGTTTGCTTTGCATTCGTTGGTTTCACTGAACTTGTCTATTTTACCTGGGCTTTTTTTCTTGGTAGCACTTGGAGGATTAGCAATATTTGAGCTTTCAGAATTACCTATAACCACATGGTCACTACCACTTAGTTCCACATTAACTTCACTTTGCACTGTTGTTGCACTTACTTTGCAGCATTTCCTATCCTTCTATTTTATTTTCTTAAAAATTCTTTAGTTTAGTCATTGTGAAAAGTACCAAAATTTACAAATACACAGAAAATATCAAGACTTGTTTCCTAATTCAGCTTTCACTTAAGTTGCAGCAATATTGGATATTCAGTTTTTCCAACATATGAACCATTAATTTAGCTGTAAAACAAGCCAAACCACAAATTTTAAGTTAAATACTTCCGGAGATAATACCCCTGTGTGAGGTGCTGCGAAATTATTTCTCTAATACCTGAATAGAGTAATACACTTGAAAATGTATTTAAAATGATAAATATTTGAATAGACCAAACACTAAATTAAGCAGAATTAACTGTGTTGTGACTTTGTGGGTTCGTGAAATGAAAAGTCCAATTTCACCACTCAAAAAAGTTCTTTATTTCCACCGACTTACAGTTAAACACTTGCCAGTTACACAAAATTACGTAATGCACACAATTACGATTCACCAGTTCGTCCGTTATCGTTCCGATGCACGTACACAATTACGTAGTGGCTTCCGTTGCACGGCGCTACTTCACTAGCACGTCCAGCACTAACACTGACTGTCTCTCTGAAACCCTTTTTATAGGCATCTCGTCGTATTCTCGGCTTCTCTGGTTTCCAGGCGAATATTCCAGATGATAGAAGAAGGGGAGAGAAACGTCCAGGGACGGGTGACATTCCTTTAACCACCCTTCAGTTAGTGACAGAGACTAATGGGAGGCGTGGCTCAGCTCCCTCTGGTTTCCTCACAGCTGTGCCGTCATACCTTCCGCTAATTGGGTGACAGTATTCTCATTAGAGATAGGAATTGTGGAAAAATAGGAATGGGAGATATATGGAGATTAGAGGAAAGGAATACATGCGATATGGGTAAATTGGTAAAATGCAGAATAGAAGATATAGAAAGACAGGAAATATGGGGAAATCTAGAAAATATGAAATCATTACAATTTTGCAAGAAAATAAAAAGAAATTGGGGACGAGAAGCATATGTATATTACTGCAATAGGCAAGAGAGAGAAGGGTTAGCTTGGATGAGATCAGGAAGAGTATTTCTAAGAGGGATAAGAGGTAGGGAAAAGGGAATTTGTGAATTGTATGGGAGAAAATAAAGCATAGAACACTATGTAACGGAATGCGAGAAGGTTGCATTGTGGAGAAAAAGGTTTGGGAGGAAAAATGGGAGAAAGAGAAGATGATAGTAGCTATAAAAATGTTAACGGGCAGGGAGGAAAAGAACGTAAGAAGTATTGGTGAGTTCTTGCAGAAGGTAAAAGAAAAATGGGCCAGAAATGTAAAGAATATAAGAAAGGAAGCTGAGGATGAAGAATGGAACTAATTAAGTAAAAAGGAGACATGGAGGTTAAGAGCTACCTGCCAGAGCAGAAGACCAGGGTGTCATGTAAGCTAGGTAGCAACAAGGTAAAGACAAATAAATGTGGCCATAAGTTTTAAATTTTAAGATTTTGGAATATGCACAAAAAATAGTCTAATCGAATCTAAAAAAATGCAAACAAGTAAAAATATATATTTTTCATTTTTGGCTTGATAAGTTCCGTTAAATATATGGGCATTACACTCGTATGTTTGTTTTTTACTAACAATTATGATTAATAACTCCGAAAGTATTCTAATAATATCTTGTTTTACCCTTACCAATTGATTTTAATCAATATAAATCTTTGCAGAAGAAATTCAGTTATACATTTCTTGTGTAGGTACAAGTGCGTTAGTCAAATATTAAAACCTGTCACTAAATCTTGGTTTGAAATACCATGCTCCCTCCTGGCATTGCCAGAAACGTACTTAAAAATATAACATTACAAACCAATAACAAATAGTTCGAAATTGATAAATCTCACACAACATTGTTGTTTAAGGCGTTCGACTGTTTTCCTAAGGTTCAGAAACGTTGAAAACCTCATTTTCTGCGCTAACATGGCCGTCTCTATCCTTATACAAACTTTTATGCTTTCATTTAATGTTAATCGGGATAAACTGTTCCACTACACATTTAAATGTAACATTTATTGGTTCAGTGAGATATGAATGTTTCTAGGTAAAAGATTTTTATATCTCTTACGTTTACCATAAAAGTCTTCCAGAATGAGGATTGCTGAGTGGAGTCCCAGAAAATTCAAGACACACATTTAGTTTATATTAAGTTTTACATATGTTAAACATCTTAAAGATATATGTAAATCAAAATCATTAAAGGCATTTTAACGATCTTCATGTAGGGACTAGTCTGGAATTGGAGGATTTTCTAAAACTCATGTCGCGCCTCTGAAAGTTTCTGAACTTTTATGCTAAGTTTTTGTTTAACCGACTTTTTCAATTATGCTGTTTAAAACATGCAAACTTTGCTTTATGAAGGTCAGAAAATAATGGAGAGAAGAGCAGGTATGATTGATAGATAACGCTCAAAAATATCTAAACCCTTAACATGAAATATTTTGAAAATGGCAAATGCTCTAAAACGTTTGGCTATGTTTAAGACTTTCTTGCTATAAAATCTATACAAAATTAACTCAAATAAATGGATAGCTACACAAAATATTAATGTTAATGTATTAGACCTGTAAGACTGAACGTACTTGCCAGATTCATTTTAGTAGACATGTTATGTAAGTTGCTGTTGTGTTGCATCCTTGTTAGACGCTAAATTAACCACAAATCTCATTTTGACCGACATATTTTTGAGTAATGCTGTTCAGACCCACATGCTAGTCACTTCTTTATATTCATTCATGGCCATACCATGAAATATCCAGTTATCTAGTTATGGTAAGGTGGTAGGGAATGTAAAACGGAATAAATAAAAGAGCAGAGCGCTATGCATTCTGTTCACCCCTGCGCCGCTGCCGATATAGGTTTAATTACTTGCAGAGCTGCCTGAGGCCTTCTAGGGCTGTAACTAGGGACTGTGCACTCTCCTAGAATATCTCTAGGCTTCAGCCTCGCAGGAAGCTCGCTCAGTTCTCGTAATCCTTTGTAGATTGCTTTGGCTGCTGTAACCAAGCAACCTCATATCTACTTTATTAGCCTACCCTCCTCCTTCATCTGGGTTGCCGTTTGTCTCTGTGCTTGCATCTAGAGGAGGAGGAGGGTAATGGATGGTACATTCCACACAAGGTGTACTGAAAAATTTAAAAAAAAAATCTTATATCGTTGTACCACATAACTTTCACTACTCATTATGCTACAATAGCATAACCACATAAACTTTCATCACGCATATACATATTCCTGGCTATAATTTATCTACTAGGCTGAAGTGAGTAGCTAGTCAGATATTTAAAAAGCAAAGTGCTATGTGATGGATGTAAAGTCCCATGCCCTTTGTATGTCTACAAGAACAACCGAATAGCGACTTATCTCCTTAATTATTTGTGTTGCATTCACGTGACTGTTACTCAGTTCTCCACAGAATAGTCCTGTTACTCTATTACCTCTCAATAGAAAACAGTAAGATTAAGGAAAGTTACGTCTTCAAAACGCCCCTCGCTCATTTATGGCTTTGACATTCTGTTCTCGTTAGTGCAATGCAATATGAATGCAATAAGAAAGAAAGGAGAAGTGAATAAAAACACGGAAAAGAATAGCGATTTGTGCTTAAGTAAAGTATAAACTATTTGAGAATTCAAACAAATAATGAAGATGATCTCGATAGTCATTAAAACCTTAAAGTTTTTTTCGTTTACGAACTTTTCTTGAGAATCTTTATTTCTCTTACCTGGAAGATCAAATTTGGAGTTTAACCGGCTTTTTTTAATTGGGCTGTTCACTCCCTCACATAAGGGCGCACGCGTTTATTATTTTTTTTCTAAAAATTCTGTTTTATTTCGCTGAGAAAATTTTGAGAGTAATGCAATGTTTACTTCCATAGATGGAAATAGAAAAATTACCAAGCAGTACTCATTACATTGATACCGAAATTATGGTTTGCCAGAAGCAAAGAATCATGATAGATGTCAAAGGAATGTTGGTTCTTTGTTACGACAAGGGCAAGGCCAGTTGAGTTGGGGGAAAGTGTTATAACAAAGCAATGTTAGAAGCAGTGTCATTAGAAGATTTCTAAAGTGGCTCACTGACTAGTATGAATAGGAAATTCTTCGGATCATTTACAATGGCGACAAAACAGCCACAAAGGGATTTTGGTTGAAAAGGAGCTTCCTGAGAGTGAAAGTTAGATATACACACAGGCGCAGCTGTGGTGAGGCAGGACAGTCTTCGGCGTCAGGCCAATGAGAAGAGTCTTCGGCGTGAAGCCGATCAAAAGGAGTCTTCGGCGTAAGGTCGATGAGAGCAGTCTGAGGCGTGAGGGCGATTAAGGCAGTCCGCTGGTGTTGTCTGGAATATTTGTCGGTTCGTATATATGAGGAACGAATAAATTTATCGAGTAATAAACATTCTGCAGTCAGTAACTCTAAACAGAGATTGGTAACCCTTGGTCGGCAACTTTCATTTCGATGTTTGAAAAGAAGAAGCAGTAAATAAATAAGTTGGAAACGGGCATTCCAGTGTTATTAAAATCTCCTTCTCACACACATCCACGCATACCCTGAGAGAAACCTCATTGCTCGCCGACTTATTTGCTCGCCATTAAATTATTGCTTCAAATTGGCGTCCACAACGTGGAATTGTGTGCACCCAGAAACGTTTCTGTATCAACATACTCCTCGTCTGTCCTCCTCTGTTAGTTTATTTCGTTATTCCTTCTTTTCTTAAAGTGGACTATATGTTTTATTGTTATAAGTTCAATATATTATTACACACATATCATGCTTTAAAAAGTTATGTGTGAAACTACAAACGGAATGCATTCTTAAATTTAATTTTATTGCAGAAAGGGAGGCTTTCGTTTCATAGCCCGATCTTGTGTCGCCTAGCAACATATCCGTTAGTCACACAACTGTGACCGAGAAGTTGCCTATGCGTTAGGAGGACTGCCACTCACATGAGCAGTCAAAGAACCTGTTCGGAGCATTGCTTCTCTTAATGTACAAATTAAGTTAAACGTTTCTAAAATACTTCTTGTATACTGAATGTTTCAATATTTTGCAACGGAAATATGCGTAGAATGATTTTAAAATGAACTTGTCACTTATCTGTCAAATATAAAATATCTTAATACTGTTTTCGAAATTAAACATGAAACACTGGCGCCATCGACAATGTATCCCGAAATGAAGAGCTATGACTTCGTAGCCCTTGATGAATTAGTAATTATGAAAATATTGTAATGCAAGTGTCTAACAATTAAGTGATTTCATGTAATACTCAGAATCCTAAATACATTTATTCTGGTTTCTGATACAAATTTATGGGAAATTCTTAGCATTCAATAATGGAAACAGAGAGGGAAGATACAATTTGAGTAAATAAAATACAATTGTTTTTTGTGCACTATGCTTAAATACACTATACCTTTCTTCCACTTTATTCTAATCTTATCGGGGTTCTCAATGAGAAGGAAATTCTGTAACTTATCAGCTCATGACATTTTCTGCGTCATATACTTCTTTCCTATTTATTTTCAAAACACTTTATTATAATGTTTAAAGAGATGCTGATTCCATTTTGGATTTGTCATTTCCAGAACTTGAAAGCAAACTAAAAAACAAATCTGTAGCTTAAGATGCTGAAAATGTTCATATTTTCATATGAAAGAGTAAATTAAGATATTGCTTTTATGTATTTCCTCTGGTAACATAGTTCCATAAAATTAATTCATAATGATGTTTTCATGGATTATTTACGAATATGCAGTATACATAAGTTATTTTCTCTTTGCACAGAAAAAATTGTGTATTTTACTCAAAATGGTAAAAACTATTTTCTAAAACGTTCTAACCTAGGAATACCAATATCCCTGGTTCAAATTCCGTCCATATTTATGATTGTCAAGTGTATTTATTTGCCTCAACTTCATATCAGCATTTTACTAGCGTGTAAAAGGATTAGTGCGGGACAAACTTCCGGCATACCGGCTCAGATATGATCCTGACAATTGACGAATGTCGTTTCCAAGCCTCATGTAAAGGATATGCGTAATTCATAGTTAAAATATTCCGGTACGAATACAAGGCGCATTACATAAACTTTGTCCAGAAGAACGCTTACGTTCGGTACCACAGCTGGTACAACTGGAGTTTCGTTTCAAAGACACGAAATTTCATAATTTTGCAGTGTGGTTGGTTGCTGGTACACTACATTGGCTGCTGAAAGTACGGCGAGGAGACACTGTGTTAGGAAAGCACTTACGTATATTTTTAAAGAAGCAGAGATGAACCTATATACGGAAGAAAACCTTGCGTTCTCTGGAGCCATACATTTATCACTTGGAACAAATGCATATCTTATAACCATTTAAGCAAACAGAACCCTTCATATTGTCTCAGAGTACAAGCCAATAAAACAAGAAATTTTCTAAACGACTTACCCTGTACCCGTTCCCATCTTTAAAAAAAAAAATATATATAAATCACAAAAAGTGAAAAATAAAAAGAAGTAAAAGAAAAAATATACAAACATAAAAAATAAAAAATTAAATAAAATAACAAACTTAGAATACACTTGTTCAATAGTCTTTCTTTCCTTAGAGATATTTTAAATGATTACTTAAGACACTTATACAAATAGTTAAGTAACAAAATAAAAAGGAAAAAAGATAACACTAACGGTTGTTTATGAGATGGAGAACGGCTTGCTAGTCATTTGGTAGGTGCTGCCACATGTTTGTTGGGAGAGAACACAACGAACTGTCCGAAATCAGCTTGTGTCGCATACCATACCATCTTGCTTATGTAATGCTTAACACTAAAAGGAAAACGCCAAGAAGAAAACCGGTAAACACCTGCAGTTCAAATGAACCTTCCTGAGTAGCTGTGACTACAGCGACACACAGTGGAAGTCTTACGCAACGCGAAGTACAAGACGTATGTTATAGATGACGCCACGTGTGCAATTGCTTGGTGTATATCAACATGTCTTTGGTATTAAGAAGATTTTGCAAAACATTGGAATAGTGACGTTATGTTTTGGTTTAAATCATGTCTTAAACGTGAACAAAGGCAATTTGTAGCTGTACTGCATACAGAAAACAATATACATAGACAAGAAATGTTGTGCTTCCGAACAAAAGTTCGCGAGAACCTCTATAAGTTCTAAAAATTTAAGTTTTGTTCTAAAATTTTTATTCTAATACCGCTTCCTTTCTGTGTGATTTGTTAATAATTATAAATGTTACAAGGATTAAGGTATTACCAAATGAGATGCTGAAGTGGTTACAGAAAATCTGTATGTTCTGTCGTTTAGAAATATTAGAAACAACAGATCTGGCAGTAGATATTCGTAGCAACGGAGGCATCCTGTATTTACTTCTTATTCCATTTATAAAATCGAAACGTCTGCTTTCCAATGTATTTTGGGAAATTGCTGTAGATTAAGTTCTTCGTGACATTTAATTAAATATCCTCTATAGCGGCAATAACCTCTCTGTTAACATTGTGTTGCTGTTTAGTTTTATGAGCCCTATATGGAAATTTGATCGCGCCTTGTCGTAAGTGACTGAAAACGAGGTAGAATTTTAAGTTTAGGTGCTATTTCCGATAATCAATTCCTTTCTCAAAATCTATAACCTCTGGTTGCACCTATATTTCGCTGTTTAACAAATTTAATGGGTCTAATAAAGGCAAATCTGTTTAAAAAAGTAGCTCAGTGAACACATGTAGCCTTAAATGGAAAGAAACAGTACTATCGACTTACTGTTTTCTTGCTCTGTGACTTACCTAACACTTCTTAAGACTCCAAATTCATTCTACCATGTACATCTTCTACGCTTTTAAGTAAGTACCTATTTTCTCGTCGATTTAATGAAGATGCTAGATGCCGCATACTTCAAACGTGTCATTATAAAATATAAATGCAAAAGGAAGTCGATCAGTTATGCAGCTACCGCAAAGACTTCAGTGGAGAGTAGAGCTGAAAGGGCGAAATCCGCCCTACTACAGGTTAATCCCACAGTAATGTACCCTAGGAGCTGACAACGCTCTAAGCAAAATGTGGGTCATATTAACAACTAGATATCCACTCGGAAATTTCCCTGCAAGTTCCTCGAATGGGCGAGTTACTTCAGGCAAACGGCTCGTATAATCAGAAAGTTCCAAACCGGTATTATATCTCAAACCAGTCTGTGAAAACGTGTATTGAAATAGCGTACGATCAGATACGAGTGTGACGAGGATCGAAGGGCTTGTAAAATACACAAAAGCTCTTATACATCACTAGGACTTTAAAATGCTTAATAGCGTATATGGATTGCGTACCACTTTTCGGAACACGATGAAAATTACATATAATTAACGCTGCAGAAAAATACATATATACTTAATTTATTCCATAAAGCATTGCTAAACTTAAAGGTTTTTATAATAAAAGTTTACACGCACAAGAAGCAGTAGAAGTTTACTATTTTTGAGTAAAAAAATACTTTTAGAAAATACCCCTTTTGTGTCCGTGCAGGAGCGCACGTCTGTATCTACGACTGTGTGCTCAAAAACGAAAATACAGAGAAATAAAAACACATTATTCAGGTTCACCACTTTCCATGGATGCGACACGATTTGCAGGAAAAATAGAAGTCTTGAATTTTCTAGGAAGAGCATGCTTTATTCTTTATAGTGACAGATGTTTTTAATGATTAATAAACCCCACTACATAAAAATATAGATATCTTAAAGTAAATTACATATGTGTACTAAAACATTGTGACGTTAACCATTTGTGTGATATTGCCTGTTTGTGGTTTGAGTTTTAAAATACTAATACTCGTAGCTTTTCAAATGCTAAGTCACTATTTATTTTTCTCGTGCTCATGCAAGAAGCAAACAGCTACCCGTTTTAGCCCACTGCCTACGATGAAATACTTAAATGTGTAATGAAAGCGTTTCTGTATCTCTCAAGCCACCTTTTACATCCACAGAAAATTTCCACAGCGAATGTAGAGTCACAATAAACTTATTGCAGAAACAAATGAATCGAATTATACTCAACTGAGCATCTCCATTGTGAGGTCCTATTCTTGAAATTTAGAATATTAACTGTCAGTAATCAATTTAACTTAATTACTTAATGATAGCCAAAACCAACTGGTGCTGCCTTCAGTTACAATGGAGTAGTGAAAATTAATTCAGCTGGGAAAAATAGTTTTTCACCAATGCTGAACTTGACAAAATTAAACTAAAAATGTTATGAATGTTTTTATAGATGTGTTTAACAAATAATCTCGGTATTAACTTACTTTAATTAGCTTTATATTTTTATAAATCTAATCCATTATAATGCTTTTTATAAGTTAGAGAAGTTCGTAATGTAATCATACTTTAATTTGTAATGCTTTGACCTGATGTGGTATTTGCCCGTTAAGTACCTCGTTGAGCCCTCCCGGCACTCAACACCTCATGTGATAGGATATGTGACGGGTGAGGTCTACGGATGGGAGGTTTACAACAGGTCGGGGTTTCTCTCAGGGTAGGTCTGCATTGATTCTTTCTTTTGGGTTTTAGGGAGTGGGTGCGTCCTGACAGTGTATGGGTATTATCACATAGAAGACATCACGACCGTTGAATGTCAAGTTTATTTATACCAGTTGCCTTTCCCACTCGTCACTGTTGTGTTGATGTTATCCGCACATTAGGCGCTAGACTTAGGAATTGCATGTTGCTGTGCGCGTGATATGACGGCTAGTTTGAATCACAGTCGCGAGTGAACTTGTAAATTACTAGGACGCGTCGAGTGGTGTGTGTAGCTGTGTACGCGTTGTCGCTTCTGGACGTCGCGAGAGCATTATTTCGCACACTAGAGTATTTCCGGAAGATTATACAAGAACAGAGTTTGGTAGAACCTTGATGATATAATGTGTGCTGCTTCACTCGCTCGCTAACACAGAGTGTTTGATAACCACCTAACGTGTGTTGCTCCGTCCATTCGCGAACACGGACTTTGATGAACTTTCCGTACTTGTTGCTCCTTTCACTCCCCAAAACAGTGTTTTTCCTAGCAAATATCAAACGTCACCACTGCACAAATTTTCCATTCCTTTCGCTGAAGTTTGGCCACTTAGGGGTCATGTGACCTGTTACTCTTTCCTTATAGGTTGTGTTGCATCCCTATTCTTAAATTTCATCACAATTTCGAATTTCTGTGGCATGTATTCCATGCAACTTTCTCTTACTTACGGTCTAGGTAATTGATGCAGAAGCACGTTTGGAAAAACGTAGCTTGAATTACGGTGCCTATTCTCTACATCGCGTATCAAGTGCAGAACAATGTATCGACGGGCGAGAGGTTGTCGCTTAGGTCTAGCCTTAGGTGATTCTCGAACAATGCCTCTTTGTCGGCTCAAAACAAGGAAAATTCCTGTGAGGGTAAGTGTTCATTTTCCAGGCTCTCTTTACACGTTGGGTTCATGTGCTTGCAATAAAATATATGTATTGGCATTGCCTGTTTAGTTTCTGCACCTGTATATTATATCATTATCCCCTATATTTGATATAATTTAGCTCAATTCATAGTGAGGTATATATCCGCCCTTAATGATGCATTTAGTATGACTTTCGCTGTTATTATGCAGATGTTATTCCTAACAGGGACCGTATCAGACCATTGCCATGATGTCTATGTATTGTTTTTGGAAAATAAGCGAATTCTATTACAATATCGCTCCAAAGTAGTAAATGTTAAGTTAACTTTCACATTTTTGTTTGCTCTGTATATCGTACACACGTTTACTGCATACCTATTTAAGCAAAAGGTTCACATGGTTGGCAATCTTTGTCTTTGAGTGTAGGCTGCAGGTATTGAACTGCTTTGTTTCCCATAGTACAACCTTCCAGTCCATTGCAGTGTTAACCACACAGTCAGAAATGCGGACATCAAAATGACCTAGCGCTGGTAATGAGTTGACGGCTTATATGACTGTATTACTGTTTTCCAATCACATAATGTTACGTTTTATGAGCTTTTCACTGCATATCCCACTATGTTGTATTTTACTTTGTGATCATTTGTGGTCATAGAAGCACTAACAGCAGCTCTGTTGTTAATATTAGGCTCTTTGCAGATGACCTTTGCGTTTTATTGATCCCAATGTTTATGTGTTCGTTCTTGTAATTACTATTGGTTTCAGAGATATAATAGCTCTTTAAAATAGAAGTAGAACTGTTGAAGAATACGAAGAATAAATTGTTGAAATTGTGATCAATATTTTGAATTAAAAGGCTGGGTTACTCGGTTGATGTGCAATATCGCTTTGATTGAGGGTCTATCCACAATAAATGTGGAAATATTGTTCTATCTCTGTCACATATTTTGCAAACATGTGTATCTATAAATGATTTATAACTAAGCAATAAGTGCTTGGTTAGAAATAGAAACAGCATTCACAACTTGAGAAACAACTTCAGAGGTCATAGTAAAAACATATTTGGGCGAGGAGGGAAAAGAACCACAGTCCTGGAAACATACGTCACATTTGGTTAAACCCAAACATCCAGTGTAGTGACTTAAAGCGAAAAAGTAAAAGAACCCTTGAAACAAAGTTGCATCTATTTTAATCATTCCTATATTTGTTCTATAGTAAATCTTCACCGTTGAACACATACTAATACCCCCAAGATTAATTCCAAATGGTTTCTGGGAAAATAAAAGAATACAAATTGGTAATGTTTAGGATTTTAGGTGTGGTAATAGATTATAAATACATTTTGCTGGGGGTAAGATGATATTAAGTATGGTAAGTATCGAAGGCTGGTTTTGGGCAAATTCGTAGAACTAGTTCTGTCAATTACACTGGTGAGGAGGGAAGGTGGCTATCCAAAGTTGTCAGATTAGTTATGGCAGGCTAGCTTTGGATTTTTGGAATGTGAAGTAGACTTTCATAGAAATGTATAGATGGACTCTTGAGTTGTATAAAGCAGAAAATTTCAGAAAATTAGAAATTATTTTTTTATAATTTTTTATTGATCGATCAGCAGTACAATGCTTTACAGATCAGAGTGAAAAGAAGGTAACAGTACAATAAGAACAATAACACTCAGGGGTAGGCTAACAGGCCACCCCCTTACTACATTAGTTAGAACTTCAATAATACTCTCTGAGAAATTATGTCAATATTGAAGATGTAAGACAGACATCAAGCACTAGAATCACTCGAATCAGATGTATCACTTAGAAGCAGGTCCTGTGGTAGTCTCCCCTTCAAGAGTGAGGTCTGGCGCGTGCGGACGCCGATGTTATAATGCACAGCTCCTGGAACTTCTTGCAGCGT
Organism: Mantis religiosa; assembly: GCA_030765055.1. Lineage (NCBI taxonomy): Eukaryota > Metazoa > Arthropoda > Insecta > Mantodea > Mantidae > Mantis > Mantis religiosa. The sequence goes on from CM060959.1 coordinate 78,464,060, forward strand.
GGAAAAGAAACGACGAGCGATCCTGCGAATGTAGTCTTGAAGAGGTAACAGTCCTAGTTCGTGATGGAGCTGCTGATTACGAATGAACCATGGAGCGTTGGTAGCGATGCGCATGAAGCGATTCTGTATGACCTGAAGACGACGCAGATGACATGTGTGTGCGGCACCCCACACTTGGCAGGCATATGTAATGAGCGGACGAACGAGTGATTTGTAGATAACAATGAAGACTGTAGACCGAGGCTGGAACGGCGATGCAACAGAGGTGAGAGTTTTGAAAGTCGCCCGGAGGCCAGTGAATTAAGAAAAATTAGAAATGAGGTACCAGCTTCGGATTAGAAGCTTGTAGTGGGATTCTTAGTCATTATCGAAAGGGAGGTTATTAGGAGAGTTCTGAAACTTAACAACACATTCTGGGATAATCTTAGACACTTCTTGTCTGATCGGTGGTGGGACAAGACGGATTAAACGTCATTGTTGCCTCAATGGCAGAACCGCGTGTTATCTCTTGGTAAAGGAATCAAATACTTTAACACCACACATTCAGATAATAGTTTCCCTTGATCGGCAAATTCTCCGCTGAAGTGGAGACGGTCCATTAAAAGTTTCGAAGTCAGAATCGGTGTCACGCTTTCTTAGAAGAATATAAATACACGTATACCCTAAAATAGGTTTCTCGCATCTTGAACAGATAGCCGGAATTAAGATTGAGGAAAAGAGAGTCTGCAGTATCGTGAAGCGACATTACACCCTCAACTTAGAGCATTATTTCCGCACAAAATAGCAGTTATAAAACATATTTACGTGTAAGGGTAGTCGGGAAAACTCCTCGTGCCCAACGTTTATGAGCAGAAGACCAGGGTATCAAGTAAGGCAAGGTATCAACAAGGTAAAGACAAATAAATGTAGCCAAAAGTTGTAAATTGTAAAATTTCGGAATATGCACAATATATTGGATTAAATACAACATGTGCTATTCAGTTTACATTTTGGTTATACTATCTGCTAACTTACAAGAACTTCATCGCGTCATATATAAGCATTATTTACAGGATGTTCAGTCAAGGTTCTATGTGAATTTCAAATAAAAGCCAGAAAACCATGAACTAAATACTTTACAGGAAAACACAAATGCATGAACTTTTCTTTCTCTAAATTGATCTTTCTTATTGTACTGCTAACGAAGTATTCGTGATATTTTCCCATCAAGATTATAGTTTCAATGTAAATGCTGGTTACAGAATATGTTGCAGATTTAGCCCTGAGTGTCTCAAGAAGAGCCAGACAAAAGATTCACCCCAAAAGTCTTCTAGCGTTCATACTATTATGTCCATCTCGCAGAACCTTTTTAATTAAAAGAGTGCGGGATACCCGAGACACATTTTCATGACTTGTCGGTAAACACAACTCTCCCTCCATGTGTTTGTATCTCTTGCCCTTTTTCTGCTCCTTGTTGGCAACAAAGAAACAATGCCACGTTAGAGAAAGGGAGTCAAAAAGGCATGAAGCGAGAAGTGGGAGGTAGGAGGCGGAACTCTAACTGAAAAAGCACACAAAGTTACGTACATAGCAGGTGCTACAGAAGCTGAACACATCATGACGAGTTATAACAAAAGAAACTTTGTTCAGCCTCTTTCTTTTGATATGATCACGGTCCATAGGGGGCCTTTGTGCTGTACGAAAAAACTGTGTTTTTTTAATTCATTCAAAAGCCGAAATACATGCAGCACTAGTTGCTCAACTAATGCGGTTTTAATTGCATTTGTCCTAAGACTGTGTTTGCACATATGTCCCATTTAATAAACTCAGTGTTCTTCTATTCTATATCGAGTGGAAGTGTTGTAAATGGCACATTTTTCAATACACGTGGTGAACTAGTCTCTATGTATTTTATTTCTCTATCTCATACCTACAGTCAAGAAGTAAATATTGAATCCTCTGGCCATGTGTGAGTGTTCTATAATAAACAAGTCCCCAAAATGAAAGCTTAACCATATTTATAATTTGAAAAGGCGTTTTAAGTATTCTAGGAGAAGATTTACAGGAAAATTTTAAATAAACATAGTTCCCCGTAAATAGCAAATATTTTAATTACTTTCGGTATATTCAGTAATGACTGTAATGCTTTTTTCATAGCTACAGAGAAGTAACATGATCATTAAAGTATTGAACTTTCTGTAAATAAGTTCTCTTCATGCTGTTTGAATTTTGTATGTCAGAAAACATAAGGCCACGCTGTGGCCAAGCGATAAGATGGCTTGACTCTCGGCAAGACGGTCAGGGTTCGATCTCAGGTAACAGCATGTGAGATTTGTGGTGTTCAACACGGCGCTGGGACAGGTTTTCTCCGTGATCTTCGGTTTCTCCGACACCATTCCACCAATGCTCCATTATCATATTTCCTTTCATCTACTTCTCTCACTCTTATTCCGGAAATCTGACTGACCACCCATACTGAGTTGCTCTATCTGATGCCTAATGGCATAAGCGGCAGATGACCAAGAATCCCCTAACACAAGATAGTGGAACAACTAGGGAAGTTTAAAAAAAGAAGAAAATAAGGCATAAAAAGTTAATCGTTCTTTAATCGGAAAATGGAAATCTTGTTATAACAAAATTTATTCTACAATATTTCATTATGAATAGCTTCAAGATATTCGTTGCTCCTGGCTTAAGTTTTCAATAGGTTCTATTCAAAACCATATTTTTCAATCTTGTGTTTCTGGTGATTCACATCGGGCAGTTAGAGAGATAAACCAACTTGGGAGAGCTCTCGTTCAGAGTAAACACCTCAAGTACTATCGACTGATAACTATCTTCTGAAAGTTTGGCTTTCCTCCATCTCCTGGAATTTTCGTTTACATTAGTGAAGTTATAGTTGAACATTGGACAAAGTCAAAATGCTCTGGAACTCATTTTAGAGTATCTAACATATAACTATGAATTATTCATTTAATTATGTTTTTATTAAAATCTATCTAGACCAGGTATGAAAGCTTTTAACGGTCTCATACTGCATTTCGTATTTGGCTTCTGTTTTGGCCCGAAAGCAATGAGTTGGCCCACTAAAACCATATTTTGTATACTTTCACACATAAATGACTAATTCCTATTCCTTTTTAATCTGAGTTAATTTTGGTTACTGGAAAAATAACATATCTATTGTATTTCAATGCACTTCAACGTGAACAGCACGTGATGGTTTTGAATTTAGGAACCATTTTATGTAGTAAATAATTCCTAATTGTAACCTGCAGTAAGAAAAACATCACATACTTTTTGTATAGAATCGAGAAGTCAAGGCAATTCTTCGACAAAAGTTGGTGTAAATGTAAATAAGTTATATTTTTTCTTGCGTGTTTATCATAGGTATAACTTACATTTTCATGCTACACAATTGGGCTTTTAATATCAATTATACCGTTTTAAGTAAAGCACTACGTTTAACGTTCAGTTCCATTTTTATTAACTCCCTTTTTCCCTATGTATGTCTCTTTTCAAAATATTTGTTGGACCGTGCATTATATCTGAAAATCTTAAAATCTTTGTAAGAGCTTTAGGAATGACCCATTTAAAAATAGGGTTATACTTTTACGTTCGCAAAATGTTGTACCTCCAAACCGGGCAGACTTAAAAGAGCGCTGACAAAACCAGTCGAGGTTAAACTCGAAAATTTTAGGACCATTTGCAGTCAACTTCTGTACCAAGGACCCAGATATACATCTTGCAACATTTACGTTAAGGAGTACTTGTGGCACCAAGACGGCAAAAGTAAGAAAGCCGATCCATTTTAAGAGCTGATCGAGGACATATGAATATTTGGTTGAGTAGCTTAGATGTGTAGTCGTACTCTGGCTTCCGTGGTTCCGGGTTCAAATACGACAGAGGATGATGTAAATTTCTTTCGCACGTAAAATTCGTTAGCATGTTTTTTCGGAAGGGAAGTAAATCTGGTGGTACCTTGTCGTATATTTACGGTACGTAAAAGAACCTTAGCCATATAGAGTCCTCTGAGCAAAATTAAGCTGTCTTTAATACCCAATTTGAGTGGGATTCTGAAAACTGGTGGTGTAGATGGTAGCATGTCATATTCAAGAGGTCCCGAATTCGAATCTCGGTCAGGGTGAGTTACCTGGATAAGGTTTTTCCGGGGTTCTCCCTTATCCTGAAAGACTAATGTCGGGTAACTCTAGACTCCAGTGACCCTGGAATCATTTAAGCATCATTTCACCCATTTAATTCACCGTCCGATGTGACATAACGTTGGAGGACGTAAATTACGAAAAATAAAAAAAGAAAAAGAAAACAAACGACGCCCATAAATAAATCTAAAGTCAGTTTAGATGCGTAAATATAATGTTAGCTTAGTTTGTACAGTAACTATACTTTACAATAATTTAGGTCACTGAAAACTTTTTCAGTTTATTGAGTATATTAGCCTTTTTAACGTTGTAGGAGCAATTTTGGCAGCAGTGCATTTATTTGCTTTCTACCTTGACGCATGTGTAGTGTTGACATTTAGAATATTTAACCTAAACGTGTTCCAATCGTATTTGTAGCTTCCTAGAGGACGCAAAATGACAAATTATGTTGAAACTTAAAAATACAGACATTGGGGAACCTGAATTAAAGAACAGCCCGAAATTGTGAAATAGTTCACGCGAAATTAACTTACAAATCTGGCATTGAAAACATTTAATAACTCAAAAGTATGTAAACCAAAATATTTTACCTTCAACTAATTAAAACTAGGCAGTATCTGCACAATAATTTCTTTATGTTTCTACACTAAAAAGGATACTTTCTCTCCCCCCTCTCTCTCTCTCTCTCTCTGATGTGGATGAACTGCGCTTTCTTGCAAAAAATATATCAAAAATAAAAATACCTGTATTCTTATAAAACCCTACCTAAGTTATAAGGCTGTCCGGTTTCCGATTTTCCCAATATTCAGTTGTTTTTTTGGGATGGAATAATAGTTATTCATTGAACACCAAACTATAAGTAGACTCACAAAATAGTTTCCAATTAAGATTTCATATAGCGAAGATAACATTGGCTGCAATAATGTTTCACTTTTTTCATAAATTGCCGCCTGTAAGAAAGGAAAAAAATTTAAAGAGATAAAATATGCACGTGTTAAAATTACAATACTTTTTAACAGTTATATATACAGAGAATTAGATATTACTACTCAATTATTTAAATTTGCACTTTTTTTTTCTTGCGGAACTTGGTTATATAGAGCAGAAGTTCGAGACACAGGCAATCTTATTTTCAATCTGCAGTCACTAAAAGTATCCCAGTTTGATTACCACAACTATGCGACAGTAGCTTCTTGTAAGCTTAAACATTTTGAATCTGTGTGATACATCGTATTAATCAAGTGCTGAAAAATAATATATTATCAACGGTTTCACATAGCTCGCTAAAATATTGCACACACTATATGTTTTATGTTTAAGTAAAATATGGCAAATATTTTAAACAAAATAAATGTGGGTGTTTTTTTTCCACAGGTGTATTGCTTTAAGCATGAAAACATAAATATGATGCTTAAGAACACACTCAACTTTGTCTTACTCTCGCTCTCTGCATTTCACGTCTTTCATTTGTCGTGGAAAAAGACCATTCGTGACAGTTAACATTTAGCGTTTACCATTCATTCCCTATGAATATTTAACCAGTAAACTCTACGGAGCGCATGCGCAGCAGGGTGAAATTAAACTGGTAGCATTGAGTGTATGTGTGTCTATGTTTGAACACTTGAAACTCTCGCACCCTCTCTGCAACGAACCGAAACCCTCGCGCAGGTTGTAGGCAATTAATTATTCATTAATGTCGTCTATTCGGCGAAGGAGAGGCAGGTATAGACATGGAATGTGCATTGCACCCTTCACTAATGCTGATTCTCTGTCCGCTTTTACCTTCCCAAACTGAACCCATTCCCCATCCCCACTTTTCCCCCCTTTTTATTTCTAACCCTTAGAGCGGTGCGTTTGTGCAAGGGACACAAACACGTATCAGGGTGAAAGAATAATTAGAACAGAATCCATGGCTGCTGCAGGGGTTAATTCCACTTGCATGTCGCTTTAGCTATGTCCATATATCTGCTTCTAGAGAGACATTTTTAATAATACTTGAAGGTTAATCCACCACAGTCGTTTGAGGCTACATTGCAAGCAAGGACACGTGTTTTACATATCCAGGGACGTGTGCAATTTCGAATATTTGTTCTTCTGTAACTTAATATGCACCCAACTGAAGCTGCACACCTCGTACACTCAGGCGTACATAAATCCATTGGAGCTACTGTACCCCGGAGGAACGGATGAAATTGCAGGCACCTCAAACGGATGTTTAACTTCTAGAATCCTTTTCCTCCTCCTTCGTATTTTGCTGTAAAACACAGTTCTGCTCATTTGTGGTCATCTACCCCTTTTGGTATTTTATGCGTCCGGTGAAGGAGCCACAACTACGGATCACAGAGAGAAATCCAGTGATGGGTGATCAGCCCTGTCTCCGGAATGAGAGTGAGGGAAATAGATGAACGGAGTGAGGGCAAAGTGGATGGAAGGAAAGAGGATAATGGAGCAATTGGTGGAATGATATGGAAGGAAACCGGAGGTCCCGGAGTAAAACCGCCCCAGCGTCGTGTTGTCCACCACAACTCTCATTTTACGGTCGCCTGGGATCTAACCCAGGCCACCTTTGTCCGATGTCACACAATGAAGTATAAAGTAACAAAAACAAAAATAATAATACTAAGATCAGCAACCAGGACGGAAGACGCCCGCCTATGGAATATATTGGTAACATGTCTGCCTCACATTCAAGAGGTCGCGAGCTTGGATCTCAGTGAAGGGGAGTGATCCGGATAAGCTTTTTCCGGGATTTTCCGTTATTGTTAAAGATGAATGTAAGATATCTCTAAGTTCTATGGACTCTGGGCTCATTTGAATATCATTTCAGCCGTTTCATTCATCGACCGAAATGACAGTTAAATAAATAAAAAGGAAGGAATGCTTAAGGTAAGGGTCACCGAAACCGCTCACGTGGTTTCGTTTGTGGTCCGTATTTGTAGGGCCCGGGTTCGTAGCCGACCTACCTGACCTATGTTTTTTCGAGAGTTTTCCTTGGCCAGCAGGCGAATGCTGGATAAGTTAATTACATTCCCCAAATTTCCTGTCCCTCCAAGTCATCTCCATTATCATTTAGCATCATCTCTCATCTGGTGGTCTCTTTCAAAGTATTAGTGTCGGCGGGTGTCTCGGCGGTGTCGTGGCTCTTTGGATCGGCCGCACTCTGTCTCCTCATTCCTCCCGGGGATGCCCCACTCGGGGCTTCGGTAGGAGCGGCCGGTGAGGCATTTTATTGGCGGTGCCATAAATAAATAAATGAATGAACGAATGAATGAATAAGTTAATAAATACATAAATTAATTATACATAAATCAATAAACAAATGAATGAATAAATGAATGAATGAATGAATGAATAAATGAACGCATAAAATAAATAAGGGTTGTTAAAATATAAATATGTGTACCAATTTCGAACGATTTAGGTAATCATATCAATAATTCATCCCTTTTTATAATATACTGCAGCAAACAGAACGTACAGTGAAACGGAAATAGATATTTTCTACATCCGTACTCTTGTTACGCACAGGTGTAAGGAGCATAGTAAAACTTTGATAATACAATTCTTGGAGAATGTGATACGAAGCGTTCGTGTACGATTTCGCGACAGTGACACAGGTATCTTAAGTCCCGTGTTTTACTGCACTCTAGCGGATAAAACGTAAGTTATGCGCCAGAGAAATCTCGGCACTACCTGCTCCCAAAAGAAGCAGTGTATAAGCAGACATTCTAGCCCTTAACACAGGCGCTTATGAGAGTAGAAGTTGCCGTTCTGGCATCGGCACCAAACCACAGAAATCAATCAGGACAGAGCGCTTTCGTCTACCGTGCCTAATCACACGAGGGAGCACATACACAGAAACAATCTTTCTCGCGCAATTCCTATACACTTCTCTTTCTTTAGTTTTGATACAGATGGTGTCATGGCACAGCGGCAGTACCTCAGAAGCCGCCCATGGGCTTCGGCACAATAAACCACAGGTTGCGGTGCAATCCTAATCCTATTGCTAAAGTAAGGATCGGTGCTCGATGGAATTCGAACCCGGAACCTCGAATATCAGCCTCACACGTTACTGTGCAACCTCTCCGCTTAGTAATTCATGCTATTACTAGCAATGTACAGTTTTTGTTTGAGTCCAGAGGTTCTACTCCCATTAGTCTTGAACCAGTAGGAACAAGACCCGGGCCTCTTTCAACCAGGGAGTTATCCGAGCTGTCCCAAAGGGCGCTCGGCGTCCACCGTGGGGCTTTCCGTAGGACAAGACCTGGGTAACAAACAAGCCCCCCCCCCCAATCTGGTCCTAGGACACAAGACGGGATGGAAGTGGATACGCCACTTACGCGCGCCAACACCCAGGGTGAAGGCTACCGATATGACCTCGGTGGGGTCGCCTGGCGATCTAGCACACCTTCTACTAGCTTTGCAGGCTAATACCCGGGAACTAGCAATGTACACGGTATTTACGCTGTCATATGATCTAAACTGTCAACGAGCTAAGTAAATTGAAAAAGTATGCTTTAGTTATGTGTTAGTATTTTATGCCAATAGATAGCACCCCATGTGTGCACGACTGCGAGGATAAGAGAATTTAGCACCAGATTGAGAATCAACAGAGTGTGTTAAACATGCATGCTCAAGTCCATAGCGCGCTTTAAGCCAGCGAATTAAAGCAGTAGTTGAAAGAGCAACTGTACGCGTAATGTTGAATAGCAACTCTGTAATAAAACCCTTATAGTGGATATTCCCGTTTTCCAATAGAAATTTATTCATGCTATTCATTACGTCAAACACCCCTTCACTACCAACCCATAAGAGAGCATTAACTGGCTTTTAACCGAATACATTTTCAGCCACATATCCAAATAGCAAATTAGGTGCTTTTCGTAAATTCTGCAGTACCCACGCTTTGAAGAACAAAATTCCAAAACGCATTCTGAGCTCATATTTCTCTCAAAACACCGCTATGGTTTATAATTTGAAAATTGTTGCGTAATATCAAATGGAGGGTTATATGCTACGATGCTGTTCTATCTAATACATTAATAAGTACAAACAGAAAAGATATTTCTGTTACATTCACATTCAACTAACCGTTATGTACAGTAAAATGCTATTATGTTCCGCTTCATTGCGTATTTTCTAATAGGTACAACAGGAATAGCGGAATACAATAGGGAATAACGGTGGTCCAGTCTTCGCAGTTTATTTGCTTTGTAATTTTGTTCCATTTTCATGACTACAGAAAGCAAAACAATAGCAGAATTTCGTGAGAGAAAAGTATAAGTACTTAACAATTCAAACCAATAGAAAAGAAATATATTAGATGTATAACACGACAAATAATATTTATTTCACATAAACCACGTACTTTAATGAGACTTGCATTTTTTGTATGATCTAATTTTGTCTTTCTCCGGTTTAGTGTTTTACAGAATGATTCCGAAGGAAGAGACCTTCACAAACTAATCACAGAGAATCCAGAAATCTCTGTGTTTGCTATGAAAAAGTTTAAGCATATGGAGGGCCGTAATGGAGGGGGAATGCAGATGTACGCCGCCCCCTCCGCATTATTTTTCGGAGGGGAACGCAGTCCCCTTACTAATAATATTATTTATACTTTTTAATTAATTACCTTTCTTAATTTAACACTCAAGGTACTGCAAAAATACAAAAAATATACATTCAAAATACATTCAAATAATGTTTATGACTATTAATGGACCTCCAGTACATATGTGGAACCCAGAGGATTACATAAAATAATGGATAAAAAGTCGTACGAATGCTGAGGAGAACCGAAGCAGGAAGGCGAATCTACAAGTGCAGAATTCTAATCGGTTTTCCAGCATCTGGAAAAATTTTAGATGTGCGTACCTCCACTTTTTCTGTTAGGAATACGGCTCTGACCATATGGTATTTCAATTAAAATCTTTAGAGCCACTTTTGATCAACTCAAAAATACGTTAGCATTTTCCATGTAAAGGGCTATGGGTATGTTTCTTTCTGTGTCTTTGGTAGTTGTGAATCTCTTTTAGGTCTTATCAGTTAATTATTATCTTCATACACACACACACACACACACACACACACACACACACACACACACACACACACACACACACACACACACACACACAGCCACAGATATGTGGGTATATTTCCGTTGAAATGTCGTATCAAATATTTGGATGGAAGCAATAGTTTATTCCACTGATGCATAAGAATATAAAAATGTATGCCATAAATGCTTCTCAGAAAATTAATATGTATTTTAAAAACTGTACGGAATAGTATAATTCATTAAGGAATAATTAACGTTAGGCTTGTAAAATTAGTTATATTTTAGAATAGCTACTAGGCTGAAATTATGTTTTTCTAATTTTCTAACGGCTTCGTTTCTGCTTAGTATGAATCCTAATTTATACGGATGTTAGGATGTAACCGCATCTCACACGGTTGTGTTATCTTCCCTCTCGCTTACATGTGCATTCTTTTATCCTTAATTGAGTGTATAAATAAAAGCATTACCTTATTCATTATTAAAATAAAGTGAGTTATTTTGTTTAGTGTTAAGTAAGAGGAAGCATTTTTTCCTCACCGAATGTGAACAAATGAAAAGGTTTGATTCTAACAGCTACAAACTGGATTGGACTCTGCTATAGAGAGGTTCCGGCATAGAAGTCCAAACTTGGCCTATTGTACGTATGTACCAAATGGGGCAAACCGCGAGGAAGAATGAGTCGAGATGAGACAGTGGGAGACCGTCCCAAGGAGCTACGAGAGTGCAGAGGGCAGGGTGCCTACAATTGACCAGTTGGAAACTCCCTGGCAGGCCAGTACAACCAGCATCCAACCCACCGTGGTTCTAAATCGGCCCACCAGGCCGGCCTGAAAATCGCAGACCATTCCATCGGAGGATAAAATGTTTAATAGGACTATATAATCCTGCCATGCAACACCAAGACACCCGCTGGTACCTCTAGCTTGAAAGAGACCACTGGATGAAAGAAGATGTGAAATGCTAATGCTAATGTACCTACCATGAATGTTCCTGGTGACCCGGGAAACCATAGTAGGCCGGATATGAGATTTGAACCCGGACCTCTCGAACGCGGACCACAGTCGAAGCCGCTTGACCTGTCCCGCCTGGTTATTTACAAATTAATTTGTGGTTTTACAGTAAGTGCAAACGTTTAAAGTAAAGGCACTCTTTCGTTTTAGATTTTAAATATAAGTGCTGAATCATCTGATTGGTGCAAAGGCTATTTATAGAAGTACATTTCAAGTTATACTTATGTGCTTCGGTTGTGGTTGTGTTCATTACACATTAAATGTTTTGTGAAAGAGCTATCTGGTCAATAAATACCACTAGCAGAGTTAATATAACTCCCACAACGCAATTACACCTTCGCAGCGGCATCGTAAAAAGGATTGCGCATCTGTTCTGTGTCAGGGAGATAGCGTTTTCTCTCGAGTTTGGTTTGCCCACTTACCCCTAATGGTGTTTTATCCTACGTTTTGGTTTTCACTAGGCTGTTTTTACGGCTTCTTGTATAAAGGTGCCTTTTTATGTCAAGGAAACTGGAAAATATATTTGTGATTAAATATTGATATTTAGCCCTTTTAAGTGGAATAGAGTAATTCCTGTACGAGACTGAGAGAGCAGACATTAAAAGTGACAATATTGAACCCCACAGTCTTATCTTTTGATGAATGCTCCAAGGTATGAGCATAGGGAAGCAATATACGCTAGAAGGCTTGTAAATAAGCGGAACTACACGAAGCGGGGAGTTTAATACAATCTAGACGAATGTGACACGGTTGAGAGAATTGCGCCATTTGTGTCGTCAGGTGAAAGTTTGACGTTAACATGCCTTTCATCGCCTGCTCGCGCATTTTCGTTCACTTTGAGGAGCAAGCTTCGTTCACCCATTTGGGATATTGACAAAGAGATGAGGTGCATTCAACGGTGAGATTGAGACCAAGTTCACGGCAAATCTGCTTCCCGCAGAGGAGGAAACTTTGATCTGTACACCCTCTGTAGTTCGAAATTTGTGGAAAGCACCTTTTGTGTCGAAATAGAATGTTACAATGCGCCGGAAATTGCTAAGAGTGCGCTCTTGAGGAGCTTTTATTTCTCTTTGTTCCACTTTCAAAAATTAAAATTCGCTCGGTTTATGTAAAACGCGCTTAAGATGATTCGCTAGGCATTGTTCCTCCCCCTCAAGGTTTTTTGCCTCAGGGATGAAATTAACTAGGGGAAGGGATAATTCCGCAGTTGTGAAAGGTTTATGATTACTCAAAGCCTGCTAGGGACAGCAATTTTCCTCTCTGCATTCCACGTACTTATATAGATCGCTTAAAGGAAAAACACGGAAATACACTTTGTATAGAAACGCACAGATATAATCTTATTCACAAAAATATTTGCTATTTGATTCTTGGTATTGATGCGTTTCAAAGTTCATCTGTTTAGTTCTTGGGACACTATTTGCAGATCAGTATCTAAATATCATTTCTGGTCTACAACCTGAGGACTATTAAGAAGATGTTGAGGCCAATTCTGTTTTCAGTCTTACACTTAACCTTTTCTATCCTCTCTCTCCCTCTTTCCCTGTAGTCCTTCCTCACTCTTGCTTTTTGCTTATAACAAATAAATAATAAATAGCCAATCAATCTCTAAGGGCCAAAGGCCCCATATCGTGTAATATTCTAATATTGTTCCTGGTCTAGTTGAAAACATCCTACTAACTTGCTGAGTGATGCTAGTTCTGTTTACAAATGGTCTTCCATTTAGACTCTTTCTTCATTTGTTTTTTAAGTTTGCGCTACCACAGGTGATGCAAGTGTCTGTGAGGCTGGCCCCGTAGCTCAATCGGTAGAGCCCTGCCTGCCGTACTAGGTGTCCCGGGTTCAATTCTCAGTTGAAGGTGTGGATATTTCTCCAAACATTATGATTCCTCATTTTCCTCGGAGTCTAGAAATATGAATGGGACTGCGAATGTGTGCGTGATCTAATGATATAAAAAGGAGAAAGAAAAGAAATCGAAAGTATTAAGAAGTGGAACTTGAAGAGCATTAAAAGGAATAATTCCTGATGGAGGTCAAGAGGATCCTAATTCAATTGCAGGAGCTAATCCAACGCCTACAAGAGCCCGCCTTGGTAGGGTGTCTGCCTCACGTTTAAGAGGTCCCGAGCTCGAATCTCGGTCAGGGAGTTTCACTTATCCTGAAAGACGAATGTCGGATAACTCTAAGCTCTATGGACCCTGGGCCCATTTGAGCATCATTTCACCCATTCCATTCATCGTCCGATATGACTTAACGTTGGAGGACGTAAATTACAAAACAAAAGTCTACAAATCCCGGATTCGATTCCCGGCGGTGGGGGTGGGGATTTTTCTCCGTCCAAGATAATTCCTCATCTTCCACAGAGTCTGGAAGTATGAATGAGAGTGTGAATGTGTGCGTGATGTAATGATTAAAAACCAAAAGATAACGAGTTAACACTTTCGGTATGTTCCAAAGGAGAACGGCCGCCGATATGGCCATAGTAGTTAAAGGCGGGGTATAACTGGAACAATAAAAAGGTGTCAGTGTGTAAAGTAAAATTTTCAAAATATGATATCTCGTGAACTGCTAGCACTAGAATCCTACGATAAACACCATTAAGATTGTAATTTACCATACTTTTGTTTTTTGTATAATTAGGCATTTAACCATTTAAAATGTATATGTTTTGTCCAAATATACATCTTCTAAGTGTCAGTAAAATCTATTTAAAGGCTAAAACCACAGTACTCTAACTGCCAGACAATGCTGTGTTCACAAATAGCACTTTCCATTTCGGAAATATTGGCGGTGCAAGTTTTAGGTGTTCATCCTGTATATAGGTTGTTTCGAAATGGCGCCGATCGAGCATAGCCGTTTCGTAGTTTATAGCTTAGCTAGTCCGAATTTCAGTGTCTCATCTTCGAAATTAGGTACAATTTTATGCAGCATTAAATATTACATTACTTTGTGATTAGGCAGCGCAGGAACCACTTGTGTGCGAACTTCAAAATTTGTTATTGGGACGCACCGGCCAGGAAAACAAAAACATTACTCCTTGCTCTTTCTCAGTAACCTTAGCCTCGCTTTCAGGTAATGGGGCAAAGGGCAGTTACTTGTGAAAAACGCGAATAATAACTCGGACAGTTCCAAGGTTGCTCATTTTGCTATGATCTTAATTGTACAGAACTTTCAACCAGTTACTGTAAAATCAACAGCAATCAAATGCTTATTATTAAACACAGTGAAATAAAATGCTTGCCTCATTCCATAAGACATTTAGTTTCGGTTAACTTTATCAACAATTCTCTGATATTGATCTCTGTTCTTTTTATCATTTAATGCTTCCTTCCTCATTCTCACTAACTTCAACTTCTCTCTAAAAGTTTCAAGTTGCATATGTTCACAAGCTTATTTGCCTTCATTGACTGTTATAACGGAATGTTGGAACACGTTAAACACCCATAAACAAATAACTAAAGAACAGCTTCTTCAATACGGTTTCATAAATCAATGAAATTCTTAAAAGTAGCAAGCTACCATAAAATGTGTCGGCATGTTTACAAACAGCTACAGCAGACGTCACGCTGTGTCACCTACCTGCGAACTTCGATACCGTGAGGCACGCGGCATTGTTCCTGTAACTGCCTAATCCACACTCATTCCGGAGCGTCTTTATGCAGCTCTTTTGGCGGTAAAAACTATCTATATTGTGACTTTGTGGATTCGCAGAATTAAAAGTCCAATTTGCCGAAATTCTAATTGTTCTTTATTTGCGTAGAAACACACTGCGTAGCAGCAGAATTACATCGCATATCACAATCTACAACAGCAAGGTCGATGACAATAACAAACAGCTTACTTAACTTCCACTGTTTAGAACGCTCTTGTTACACGTCTTTTCAAGTGTTTAATGCTTACTCACCACTGACTCTTGGCGAGTCGTCGCTCACTTAAATACCTCATTGATCAATTCGAGAGACTTCTGGAGCAAATAAGGAAAACGACTATTTTCTGTCAATCGATATATCACTAGAACCTATCTGGTCCGGCAAGCCACTTTCTCAAGCGCTGTTTATCTGCTTATGCAAGCACTGTCCGCCTGTTATCTTTATCTGCAGGCTCTTTGTGTACTCAAGCAGCGCTTATCTCTCGGCACCGAAATTTTTGTGCTTTTCGCCGCGGCAATAGGTATCACTTAGAAGCTGAACAACTACTTTATATATACGGTGTCGTTTCGAAACATCCTGTATATAACCAGAGTTACATATCTGGTAAGCTACATTCTTCGGATTATTGGTGCAATAATTTTCACCCAGAAATGATATTAAACACGACATCTGTTTTATAAAACTTAGGCATTAATTCATTTTAACTCTTTATCTTAACGGTAGTCAGAATTTATAATTATACCCTACACATAATTAATTTTATGTAATTTAATTAATCTGTTTCTTTTTCAGATGATAAATTTAGATGTAGTCAATGTAATTTTAAGGTTAAATATTTACGAAAGTGACATCTATCCTTTTTAATTAACGTCAAAAAACGTTAAGTCATATCGGACGATGAATTAAATGAAGCTGAAATGAGCCCATAGTCCATAGAGTTTATAGTTACCAGACATTCATCTGTTGGGATAAGGGAATATCCCGGAGAAACATTACCCAGACAACTCACCCTGAACGAGATTAGAACTCGGGACCTCTTGAACGTGAGGCAGACACCCTACCACCTAAGACACAGAGGTGGACAAAATGATGTTTACTTCTATAATTACTGCTTTATTTTAACTTATTCTTATAAGAAGTAATAGCTGTATTACCTACTCTGCTTTGTAAAACCGTACATGCTTTTCGACCCATTTACAGGATTTGAGGGTGCAGTTTTTAGGAGGTTAGTGTGCGCTGTGTGAAAGGAAGAATAGGTCATTTGAAACAGTGTAGGTGTGCTTGACGGGCGGCCATTTAAGCTAACGCTAAGAAAGAAAAGTCAATTCAAGTTTTAATCGTTTGCGCCTGGATCAACTTTATATGGTAATGAAGCAAGCACATTAAGGCAAAATAGGTAACAAGAGGTACGAGAGTCAAAATGTTCTATTTTCTTATGCATTATGGATTACGTGTATTTTTATAACATCCAGTTAGGTCTGTCCAATATCTCGTAAGGTCTTAACTACTATGAGAGTGCAAAATTAAATAGTAACAAACCAAGAAGTGAATAAAATGAAAGCCAAATTACTTTAGTATCCATATTTTGATATATTTCTGTCCTGTTTACAAAATTACAAGAGGTAAATTTATTTTTGTGGTACCCGAAGCTATAAGATTATTCGATATATTGAACTATTATATTAATTCGTTAATATTGTAAAATGGTATGTTTTGTGTTCTCTTGTTCTACACTTATCCAATGTTGAGTGAACTACAATTTGCAACAAATTTTTCAAAATGACACAAGGAATGGGTCAACAAAAGTAGGTTCCTGACAAGTAAAATAAGACCTGAAGCTTTCCTGGCGACGAATACGCTCACTTTCTTCTCGGGCAGCCAGCCAGGTGAACAGATGATTAGATATCAACGTTTTGGGAGTGGACATCTCTCCCATCATCAGGATATTTATAAAATTGTATAACCACAAATGAAATACTGGATATAAAACAACTATAAACAAAGATAAAACACTATCAGAATTCGCATTACTGAACAAGAGAGTGTTTTCAGTAAATCAAATGTCAGGTCAGGAGATGGCCTGAGTATAGAAAATTGTGTCAAAGAAACGTAACTACTTAACTTGATTATCAAGCTGTATTGATCTTTGCTTCTTAATTCTATTGATTTCCATTTTTAAGGCCGGTTTCCAAGAGGAGCTGAACTGAAATCCAGCATCACTATTAAGTCTGCTCCTTTCAGAGGAAATTGCCAAAGCCTCCTTAATTCTCCGCTCCCAGTAACTGTTGCATTTTGCCAAGATGGTCGTCTCCCGAAAATTGGCTCTATGGTCGTTATCAAAACAATGCTCTGCCAGCCCAGACTTCTCCGGTTGCATTAAACGAATGCTCCGTTCATGTTCGGTTATTCTAGTAGCGCTGGTCCTTCCGGTTTGTCCTATATACGGTGTCCAACATTCACAGGGAATGCGGTACACTCCCGGAACTTGGAAGTCCAGTTTGTCTTTCACTGGTCTCAACAGATGTTTAATCTTCGGAGGTGGATTGTGGATGGTGCTGATGTATTTGGCGAGAATTCTGCTGATTCTGCCAGATAGATTGCCAGTAAACGGGATGCAGGTTGTAGCGGTAGGCTTACCTGACGCTTGTTGTATTACTGGTTTCCGCTTCCTAGCTTTGGTGATCGAGGCTTCAACGTCATATTCGGAGTAGCCGTTTTGACGGAAGGTGAGTCTCAGGTGCTGTAATTCTTGTTCTAAGTGACTGGGATCAGAGATAGACAAAGCTCTGTGGGCCAGAGTATTGAGAACTCCCACTCGTTGAGACTTATGATGGAAACTATGAGCGTTCAGATAGAGATCAGTGTGTGTATGCTTGCGATATACAGCATGCCCATGTGTACTGTTGCTGTCTTTTGAAACAAGAATGTCCAGGAATGGAAGAGTTCCGACCTTCTCCACTTGCATGGTAAACTGTATTTGAGGTCGAAGGCTGTTGAGATGCGCAAGAAAGCTAGGCAAAGTGTCTGATCCATGTGGCCAAATTAAAAAAGTGTCGTCCACGTATCTATAGAAATGAGATGGTTTAAGTGGAGCTGTGGCAAGTATTTCATGTTCCATATAGAAATTAGCTATAGCTGGCGACAAAAGGGAGTCCATTGCTACTTCGTCTACTTGTTCAAAGAAAGTACCAGAAAACAAGAAGAAAGTGGACGTCAGGGTATGTCGGAAGAGCTCTATGGTATATAGTAAACGTCGATATATAATCATCTTTTCACCTTGCTGGCTGCCCGAGAAGAAAGTGAGCGTTCCTGACAAGTAACTATACTATAACGATAAAGCCATTCATGTATTTTAGAAGGCATCAGATATAATAATCGGTTACCTAGTTAAGTACAAATTTCGTTGGAAGTATTCTGCTACAGCGAAAACATTGCACACGCAATCTGAAACAGTTAGTAGATTAAGTTGTTATAAAATTTATTAGTTTTATTTTTCAACGTATTCCGTTATATTAACGCCTGAAAGATAATTTCAGCGTTGCTTTCACTCAGTAGTAATATACAGTATGAGCCAGAAAATACAGTACTGGAAATTATGTTAACTCTTGTTGTCATTACCTTACGTATCGAGATGATATTGTAAATGTTCAAAATGTGCTCCATTGCGCTGTAGACAGCGTTCATAATGATCACGCAGATTTTTTAACATATTCTAGAAAGTAGGTTGCCGCAGAGTCCCGAAGAACGAGACGATCTTCTGACGTAATGCAGACAAGTTTTGGGTGGATCTGGACAATTGAAAACTTTCTCCTTTAATGTTTCCCACACGTAAGCATAAGGTGGTGTCAGATCGGGGGAATATGATGGGAGAGGAACTCAGCCCCGCGGGAAATTACTCGTCCTGGAAAGGTTTCTCGCAGCATAGTCATAGACTGTCGAGCTGTGTGACAAGTCGCCCCGTCTTGTCGGAACCATTGTTTATTCATGTGCATGTTTCTGGTACGACAAAACCTTCTTAGATCCTGAATAAATGGCCTGATTACCATGTTTCTATAGCGTTCCTGGTTAACAATAAGAGGTGCACCATCATTCTCTATGAAATACTGACCTAGCACACCGTTTCTTGACACTGCACACCAAGGAGTCACATGCACACTGTGTAGCGGTTTCTGGAATATAGTGCCTGGCCTCGCGAAACCAAGAAAGTGGGTTGTTTGGCGATTGATAAAACTATCCAAGTGAATGTGACTTTCGTCGGAGAACAACACGTTGAACAAGAAATCTAGATCCTCGTACACCATGGCCAAAAGTCGTGCACAACATTCTACCTTGACATTCTTATCGTGATTCGCCAGTCGTTACCCAACCTGTATTCGGTACGGAAATCCTCCAATATCTTTAAATTTTGAAGTGACGTATTGCTGATGTTTAATTTCAGAGATATTCGCCGAAGACTTCGCTTTGTGACTGCAGCACCTGATTGAGCACACGTCCATTATTTTAGTTTGTGGACACAGTTACTGGTCTATCAGACCTTCCCTTCCGTTGCCACAATACACTATCCATACGACGTAAATTTTTAACAACAGAATGCAAATATTTCGGGCAGTTATAGTATTATTATGTAGATGTGAAATTTACATTTCAACCAGCAAAGAGTAAAGAAAATAGAGGCAGGCCAAAATTAGGTAGCTGTGGATGTTTGTATATATGAAGAGTGAACTGTTTCTGACATAAAGTTTTATCTGTGAATGATCCCTAACGCTTCAAATCGTACGCTTACATTACATCATAGTACGTGGAGCGCTGCACGGAGCATGTTTGGCTCGCAGCGTTTCACTCCGAGCGCTCTCTCAGGCCACGTGGGCTATCGATCTCTGTAGTACTGTTTCTGATCTGTTCTCACTGGAAATCCAATACAACCGTGACTGAAGTAAAGGAGACACGTGTAACAAACATTTACATATAAAAATGCTATCTATGATGTTTAAACAACCAAATTACCGAAAGGAAGATGATATTTTAAGAATATCCAAGATCGGACCATTTGCACTTCCGTACTCCCCTGGTCACGCACTTCTCTCATTGCAGATTAAATATGTCCAGATCAGGAAAAAATATTACATCTTAAGCAATCGTCTAATACATAAACATAAAGGTGAAAAAATGTTGGTGTTTTGTAAGCTTTATGACATATTGCAGGCTTAAGAATTCACAGATTTATACATTATTGTTTTGTTGTTAATTTAATGAAAGTAAAATGGATTTGAACATTCACATATGAAGCCTGTTTGAGTAGGCGAGTTGCATGCAAGTCTTTGTCTTGTATCCGCTAAGATTTGGAGTATATCGAACTACTCAGTTTTTAAACATTGTGTATCACACACATACATGTACACGCGTGGATATTTATCTATAAGTTCATTTTAAATGATCTCAAAGCTTTACTTCCAGTAAAATCGCATATTATATTAAATTTTATCTATGTATAGCAATTGAGTATTTGTATTTTAGTTTAGAAAACGTGAAAGTTACAGTTTATTTGGAATTCGTTTACGTAATCAATGATATTTTTTGTTTCAATTATGTAACATCGTTAACTCTAAGGTGATATCGCCAAATTTTTGCTTATGGAACAATTGTTTTACAATAAAATTGCTACAATTTCCATTAATTGATGTAGAATATAACAATATTAAATTTTATTTCACACAATGTGCAAAAGCTGCATGTTACATTAAGTACAAGTATATGCACTGTCCTGAAGGAGAACTTTGCTCAGAGCAAAACTGATTTATAGAGACTTCTCTTCCTGCAAGTCATCACGTGATACGTATCATATGTCCATTGTACAACACACACACACACACACACACACACACACACACACACACACACACACACACACACACACACACACACACACACACACACTCACTCACTTACTCCTGGCTGGCCCGGAGGAACGATTTCTTGGTACAGATACGGTGGCGAAAGCCGTGTATTGCAAATCGTGTCACCAAATATCTCAAATTGTAGTCCTCTTTCATCTAATCCTTATTTATCAGTGGGTCTGTACTGCAGAAAATTTCCTCGAGAGAGTCCCCTTTATTTTTTAGTTCTCGACGCCGTAATTGATGTATAAGTGGTCTAACTATGAAGCCTTACGGTATAGTAAGTCGCCACAAAAAGGCATGTCATCTCACTGTATGTATATGAGATCTCCTAGTGGTTCACTGGAAAAATATGAGTCTCTTGAGAGGTTAATGTCGTGCTAGCATGTCGCCATGGTAGCTCAACCGTTAAGAGCAACCGAACAGAGACCGGGAGATCCGTGTTTCAACTCCCGGTTGTGGCATTGAATTTTTCAGTCTGACTCTACCTATCGAAACCTTGCCCTTCACACGGTAGTATACAAGAATAATTTTCAGCAATGTTGTTCGTTTCTTTAGTGCTTAGTACACACACACACACACACACACACACACACACACACACACACACACAAACACACACACACACAAACACACACACACATCGAGAGACTAGGGAGGATGTGAAATAATCCTGGATAAAATATATTTTCTACCTTCCAGCCAGGATCAAACCCCGGACCTCTTGGATTTAAAGGTTAGAGTGCTAACCACCAGGCCACATAGGCTGTCATCTGGAGATATTCGTAGATACTGTCTCTAGCAGTTAAATGGTTTATACTTTCACTCAAGAGTACATATTTGTTGGCAGCATTGGAAGGTTAGGAAATTTGCTCCCTGAAACTTGGAGCACTTTAAGAAACTGTCGCAGAAGACAAATTAGGATTTTGATTTCTTAATGATTGTATCTTGCATTCACGCAAGTGTGTGAGAGAGCACATTAATCCCAAACCCGAAGTTGGTGGCGGCGGTGTCTTGAAGAGGATGTGGGCGGAAAGGAGCGAGCAAGAATCAGGTTGTAGCAGTTGCTGATGGCACTGCTTGGCTGGGACATTCAATTAGAATCCCTTCCACTTCACTCCTGCCTCCCCCCTCCGTCGTCCCATAGCTTAGCGAAATGCATTCAAAGTTAGAAGGTGGGATTCGAGTCGACTTCCATTTCATATGTTACTGCCGAGATCAGTGGCGTGGCACATGCATCAGTGTCGTACTTCACGAGAGGCACTTTTGAGAGGAAAGCAAATGCGTACATGTTACAAGTCGGACAAAAGGTGTTGGAGCACTAGGTAGCTAAACCAGCAACTCTTAAGTTTATAAATTGGCTCTAATTAAGTATTTATCTGAAACATAACTACATAGAATTTTTTTCTAGCAACTATAAGGTATATTTTGACTGATGAAACTAAAGGTTTGGAACCTAAAACGGGTTATTTTAACATATTTGTGCCTTCATTGCATTTTGCAAGCACAATGAACGATAAAGTAGTTATATCTTCTTCTTCGGGAACTAGCAGGCTGAGAGGCCTGCAAGGGGCTTTAACCACGATGTGACAGAATGTGATATTTACAAGTGGAGGGTGAAAAATGAGATAGGGGGAAGAAAGCAGATATCATTTTTGATCCTCAGTGGCTGCAGTCGAGGGTGCCTCAGATCTTGTGCACCGCTGATGGATTAATTTATTTAAATGAATATTGTAATTTTGAAAACCAGAAAAATTCTTGGATGGATTGCAGTTGGTTTGAGGCTGTTGGAAATTCTTTATGGTATGTTATGCCCGGATGCCATGCGGGGAAGCTAGCGTTCTCTGGGACGATAATCCCCAAGTCACCTAGCCAGGGTGCTCTGACTGTGTGGTAGTTAGTCGTAAAATGTTGCGACCCGGCGCCTAATTGCATCTTCCACATATGGCAGAGATGTGGCTTCGTGCAGTAGTCTCACGGGGAAGCATTGATAAAGAGAATAGATGGCCCCGAGGTATCTATTCTCCACAAGATGAAATAGCAACAGCTTATGAGGTTAGTTTAATTTATATACTTTGGAATGGTTTGGTTGTGGAAATTAGATATTCTAAGGGGGGATTACTTTAATTTAGTATATCCATTTGTTTTATAAAAGGAGAAAATGATCACTTCCACGTTCATGGTCGCTGTTTTAACCTATTGGTTGGTGACTGCATAACGGCAGAAATTCCTTCCTAAATTAAAGAAGCGTCAGTGATATATTCCCCTACGGTTCGTTGCTGCTGCTAACCTGTATAATGGATATCCTCAAATCGATAATCTCGCTTTTAAACTGTTTATATAACATTGCGTCATTCCCATATTAAATACGCATGTGTTGTTTCTTTTTCCCGCTTAGTCTCCTTCTCCAATTTGCATATCTGTTAGTCTTTCTTTGGGCCGCGCCGTGGCTCAGTGGTTAGACCGCTTGGCTCGCACCAAGGCGGCCCGGGTTCGATCCCAGGCGACCGCAAAGTGAGATTTGTGGTGGACAACACGGCGCTGGGGCGGGCTTCTTCGGGATCTCCGGTTTCCCCGCCATCTCATTCCACCGTTGCTCCATCTTCATCTCATGTATCATCAGTGTCACCGCCTGCGGTGCCGTATGTAGTAAAAGCGGGCGTTAAACACTACACATTTCATTTTTGTCTTTCTTTCTCTCCGTGTCCCATTTCACTCGTACTCTTCTTTCTCTTTTTCTCTTCTTCATCACTCTGAGTGCAGCACACGTATCATATGACGGTTGAAACATAAATGACTTGTTAATAAATGTTTAATATAAATAAACATTTCGTAGTACATAAATATTGAATTTTCTTGTGCTTGCAGTGCCATGACATATGCTACTTGCACTAACAATGTGATAAAGCTGGTAAACTTAATTATATGTTTCTAATTTTGTTACTATTTGTATCAAATAAAAGTGTTTCTAGAATATTCCTTCTTTTTTATTTGAGTTTTCCAAATCCTATTATTTTCTCAATGGTAAATCCCTACTTGTTTATTTACTCCTAGTAATTTAAAAATGATCGGTAACCATTTTCTTATTTGTTTCTCATTTGTATAAACGTTTTAAGTGTGACACAAATTTATTGCGTATGTTTACGCGGCAATATCGTGTAATGAACATTCCTCAAACATTGATTTTGGATAAGTAGTTGTACACAGTCTTAATGAAATGTTAATTTGTTAAAAGCCAAAGGGAATTTTAAGGATCCTTCAGGTTGTTCTAAAACGGGAAGGACAGCAGATATTTCAATCTTAAAAAGGAAGTTTCTGGATCTGGTTGTTTATCTGTTGAAAGTATCGTGTTACTGATAGGGGAATGTTTCCTGAGTTGGGGCTCCCCTTAGAAAAAAAGGGGGGAAAGAGTTCAGACGAGGGAGCAGAAGAAGAACTAAAGGAAGAAGCTGATGATGATAATAGCGTCATAAAAATACAAATTACGGAGATGGAAAATGGTGTGCTGGGGAAAAGCGAAGATGCCGGGGAAAAAGGAAATGAAAGAGGAAACATGCTCGACGTGGGAGAAAAACGAAAGGTGAAGATAGAGAGGAAGAAAAGAAAAGAAAAGAAAACATTACAAAGTAAGACAAATTTTAGTCATTTAAATTAGTAAGTAGGAGGGTGCTCTTAATACTCTTGCAGAACTGGAAGCCTAGGCTAAATGGATCTCGTGCAGGCCGTTATTACAAATGCATGGCTTTACTTTACGGTTCGCTTTTATCAACCCTGTCTCCTTCCTTCCTTGCTTGAATAAATAAACTCTATATTAGATTTTTATACAAATTATATATCGTCTTTTACGTATAAAATATTTCGGTGGGTTAGGATTATTACATTCAGAATTCATTTTTCCTTTCTCTGCCACGTACATAAATTGATGCTGAGATTTCACTGGAAGTAAGTGTTTTGAACACCTAGATATCCAGAAAGGAGTACTTTTAGATTCCTAATGTACCTAAAAGGGCCAAAATATCTGACAAATACCAAAGTTACTAATATTTGCAGACACCGAGTGGTTTCATCTGTGGCCGAATTTCGGGAGGTCTGGGTTCGATTTTCGTGACTAACCTACCAGACCTATGGGTTTTTCCAGGGTTTTCCCGGGTCACCAGGCGAATGCTGGTTAGGTTAATTACATTCCCCGAATTTTCTGTCCCTTCATTATCATTTCACATCATCTCTCATCTGGTGGTCTCTTTCAGGGTGGAAGTGTCAATGGGTGCATCGGCGCTGCATAGCAGAACGATATGTTTCTGGTAAGCATTTCCTCCTTCGGTAGGACGGTTTCCGGTTTCCGGGCCGAGCTGGTGGGCCGCTTCTGGACTACGGCGGGTGGGATACCGATTGTGCTTGCCTGTCGGAAAAGTAAATAGTATGGACCCTGCCCTCTGCACTGTCGTGACTTCTTGGGTCAGCCACCCTCCATCTCCTCTCATCTCATCCCTCCTCGCGGGGATGTTCCACTTGGAGCTTAGGGACAGTAAACCACAGGTACCACAGATACTTTCTGAAGATATGAATACAAGAAAATCTTCCTATCAAAAACTATTCTATATGGAAGACCTTTCAAACTTTTTTATATTTTTCCTTAAAAACGGATAAAATTTCTATTAATATCCAAAATATTAAATATATTTACATGAAACTTAAGACGTACATATTGAATATTCTGGGATTAGTCTGTGTTCCATTTCATTAAAAAAGAACCTTTTGTAATCTTGACGAAAAACCCAGAAGATTTAAATCTCTTTAAAGGAAACAATTTATATTCAATTTGCCATTTCTTTAAAGTTATATCTGTTTTAAGTTATTTCTTGCAAAGTGTTGGAAACAGTAAGGAACATTAAGGCCAGCTTACAGTGCCCAGTTCTTATACATCTAATTGTTCATGTTATCTACATATAAGAAATGTATCATTTCTGCAAAATTAAAATGAAATAGATAAAATATGTTTTCACAGACATATCTTTTATATCCACTATTAAACAATGAAAAAAACTGTAATTTTAATATAACATATTTTGGTAGTAGGTATATGTAAGAAGTATTGTGCTTCCCTACATTATCACAGGAACTAAAAGAAAAAAGGGAATTATAAAAAATTGCAAACCTAAGTGAACATGTGAGTGTGTACATGTGCAAAGTGAAATTTGAATCGATTTTTATTGGATGGAGGCAGCGTTGCTGTGAACTCTACTCCAGCCAATGAATTATGGGGATGCAAATCGACTGCATCGTTCATTCACTTGATGTATTTGCCACTCCGGTTCTATCCAGTTGGAATACTAACTTGAACAAGCCATCAAAATGTCTTCCCCACGTGGGAAGATAACTGCTTTACGTTTAAAATTGACTTTACAAAAGTAGTAGTACCGGCCTCCAAAAAATTGTGTACTTAGTACAATTATATATCTGAAAGAATATAATTGTTAATCAATATTGACTTTCCCCATAAATTTCAGCGAGTGTTCTGCATATCTCCTAACAAACCCCACTGCTTACTACAACCCTTTGTACATACAAAGGTTTTTATTTTGCCATGCAGCGGAACAAAAGCCCAGATGCGTTTCAAGCCGCCTAAGGCATCTTCTGTACTTGACTCCAACTTCTGAAAATATTTCGGTTCATTTATTGCTTTCCAATTTCGTATTGACGAACCAGAGGTGGTATCGAGCGTTCACTATTGGTTTCAAATGTTAACATCGATATCGTCCAAGTTTATTCATTTGTTTTATCGGTTTAACGCTGTTCTCTAACCTCTACGGTCACTTCCAGATTTCCTGGAGGGCTCTGTATCGGTATTCTTTTGTCTTTGGCTTTGAGAATTATACGCCTTTGCATCTAACAGCATCAATCAAAGAGGAACCAACGATTTCTAGAATTCCGCAAAAACACTTTATAATGAAAATGCTTCTTGTTTGTGAAGTTTTAGCACATTGTACTTCATATATTAGGTTTTAAGTTTACAACTTGATTCGGTATTAGAAGTCACCACTAAACAAATAAAAATAAAAATGACAAGTACTTTAATACATTAAGTACGTGTACATATCTATATCCCATTTGATTTAGTAGCTCTCAGAAGAGCTAAAGTGTTTATTACTTGTACTTCACATTTTGGTTTAAAGTACTTACCAGAAGAACGGATTAAAATTTAATAATTTAATTTAATAATTTAATTTGCCACTCATATGAGCATCCCCACTTATACAGTATATGAGTACGCTACGCTAATTAGCTTTTTGAATGAAGTATCAAAATGTTGATGTTTGCTCTTGACCACTTTGCCAAGCACTTAAAATTTTAGTTAAAAAAACGCTTTTGTTGATTTCACCGAAACTACGAGTGAAGATGTCACGAAATAGTATAATTCAAGCGTCTCCCTACTCTTCAAATGTCACGTATAGACAAATAATTTTTTCGGCATCAAAATAATAAAGTCCGTAAAATAACTTAGGAGTTAAGATAAAATACGAGGGCTTTTCAATATAGAAAGATCATAATTTGTTACGGTCATAATTTTTCGAACTAAATTTCAATCTTATTATATTCTGTTAGCTTAATGTGAAACAAACACGCTGTAGTAATTTCATTGTTGGTACTCCTGGTTCCCGCCGCGAGAACCAGTTAAGTTCAGACATGGTCAGTATCTCCTACCGCTACAATAGAGGTAACACGCGAGGTACAATATGCGGCTTTGAAATTCTGCTTTCATCTCAAACAATATTCAGTTGAGGTCTATACAATGTTACAGGAGGCCTATGGAGAGTCTGTTCTTTCCTACAGCACAGCTCGAAGGTGGTTTAAAACGTTTAAAGAAGGGAGACAATCAATTTCAAAGGAAGGTGGACCCGGTGCTCCAGTTACTGCTCGTACGGAAGAAAACATCAATACTGCTGCCATTGTGAGAGAGGATCGACGAATTACCTTAAGATCACTTTCTGAAATACTGAATATTTCATAGGGTGCCACCCACACGTTGGTGACAGAAGCATTACACATGAGACGCGCTTATGCGCGATGGGTTCAAAGACTGTTGATTCCCGAACAAAAGGACATTCGCATGCGGGTCTGATTGCAGTTAAAGTTTATGTTAGAGGAAGATAGTTTCTTTCAAACGTAATCACTGCTGATGAAACTTGGCTACATCGTTTTGATCCTGAGAGCAAGCAGTAAAGCACAGTGTAAAATTCTCCTTCATCACCAAACCCCCCCCCCCCCTACCAAAACGCAAAAGTGGTTGCTTCTGCTGGGAAAGTTATGGCCAGCTCATTCTTTGATATTCATGGAATGGTTAATCAGCATGTTGTACATGCACACACATCAGTAACTGGACAATACTACAGAGATATCCTGAAAACATTGCAAGTTCATATCAGGCGCAAAAGACCACATTTCCGTGAAGCAGGCTGAATGCTGCATCATGATAATGCGCGGCCGCGTATTGCCAATGTTTTTGCTGAATATCTTGCAAAAATCAACGTGAAGTGCATCCCTCACCCTCCCTGTAGTCCGTATTTAGCATCACGTGACTTTTTTCTATTCCCTAACTTGAAAAAACGCCTTCGTGGAAGGCATTATCCATCATCAGAAGCAGTGGTGAAGGCTGCGGTGGCGATTTGCAAGGACATCTCAAAAATTGGTTTCCAGCATGTCTTTGAAGACTGGCAGAAACGCAGGGACAAGTGCATCGCATTCACGGAAGACTATTTTGATAATGGCCATCAAAATTATGAGGATGAGTAAAGGTTCGTTGTCAAATCAAAAAAAAAAAAAAAATGTGATTATTCTTTATTCAACAACCTCGTATGTTAACCAAGGCATCACGGGTGTTCGCCGTGTCAGGTTAATGAAAGTCGAGCTTTCAGCCATGTAGTATGCAGTGGCCGAATGCTCGACTTTCATTAACTTGACATGGCTGATCACCCGTGAAGCCTTGATTAATATCGCTCGCCGTGAAAGCTTCAAATCTCACGTAAAATATGTTCTTATTCTCAAATTCTAATATCATTAAATAAGCTGTTCACGATCTACGGTGTACGATGTGGGTGTAATTCTGATCATCTCTGAAAAATGGGATGACCTACAGGCCTTGGAATGTATTTTCCCATCTTTGTATTAAAAATGTGAAAACATAAAACATTTGATAGTAATAAAGCTGATCTATCTTATTGGGGATTGTATGAGCGGCATAATTTTAGATTGAAATGACTATTGCCCTCCGTATACGCAAAACAATGATTTGATTTCATTTACAAAATTCGCAAAATATTACGGAAGTGCATGTTAGTTATCGTGAGTTACAACCAAGGTTAATCTGTAAAAAGTATTGCATTAATTTACACTATGTACGTTTTCTCTAAGTAGAAAAAATTAACTTCTTTTCCATCTTTTGATAAGGATCTACACTGTTATCAATTTTTTTGGCAGTCATTTTACCCTCCCGATCATAATAACATCTCATAGTCATCACATAGCGACAGCTCATAAATATTGTGTTATATTTTAAGCCCATTCCATTCCCCGACTTCCAATGTATATACAGAGAAACATAAAATAGCATATTATGCAACGAGACTATAATGGTAGTCATTAAAACGCGAGTATTATTATTAACACCGCTTCTCTTTGCTGGCTCAGTTAGTCATAATACTCGAGTTTTAATTCCCATTATACTCAAGTTTCATACTGAGGCGATCCGGCCCGTAGCGAACCACGTCGAGCTCTCCCTTGAGCTCAACGCCTCACAATTAAGGTGGCGTGTGGAGGACAGGAAATGGAGATTGTCGTGACTGGCTGTGGGTTGAATGATGACACCTCGAATCTGGTAGACAGAAGTTTAATGTTATCCTTAGGCTCCTTTGCTCGCCACCGTAAAGTCGTCGTCGGTGTGGTTGCTGTGTTTAGCGTCACTGTCAATGTTGTGATGTAAAGCACGGGGGCAGTAGCACTGCGTAGTCGAACTGGATATATTTATCGTCCTCCCTATATATTACTCTTTGTGCTAACTCTCACTGGAGAGATTGTTAGATATTGCACTTTGTCTCTGTGCATGGCGCGGAAGTGTACTTGTTGGGCGGCGCCAAATGCGTGTCCGTCTCACGTAGAACTCAGTACCGAAGTGTCCTTACTACAAAAACCTTCTTTCCGTCATCACTTTGAATTACCCCCACTCTAGGTATTTCTCGGAGTTTGCAAAATCACATGAACGAATATCAATTTTCTATTGCCTGGTAGCTATCCCCAATTGAGATCAGTGTTCAGAATTTCCAGTTTCGGACCTGATATCAGAGACGCTTTCTCTAACGGTCCTCATGCAAAAAATTTATGCGAAAGCATGTGCTCTGCGCTTCGGTCAAAATCTTATAGCCTGTTGTCAGAAGCATGCATGGGATTTTAACAATGGGTTGGTTTCCGACTGGGAGGCGCCAAATTTTCCTTGAGGTCAAAACAGACAATAGAGTAGGTTGTTTGTTTACAGGGATTGCAAAGGGAGTTTACTGACCTTCATAGAGTGGTCTTGTCACTGTGGCGGTCTCCGGAGTATATGCTAGCATTATGGCATATATCTATACTGGTATACGTCATTTATTTATATTTATTCGTTTGTTTGTGTTGGTGTCTTTCTGATATCAGGTTATATGTCATCTCAGTGTTACTAGGTGACAGGGGATGCGGACTATTTATGCTATACCAGGTATCTAAATTAAAGTTTTCATTTCAAAGTATTCATTTCTCGTTTGAGTGATATGTGTTATTGTTTTGTCTAAAGTGAGACGTAGTGCGTAGTACGCAGGCGCAGATTTATTGCTTACCTCCCTATAAACAGCTGTTAGTGTGTGACATAGTTTAACCGAAAACAGTAAAACAAAACATTGGTAATATTAGTATAAGGAACTTGCTTTTGTCATGAGGTGTTTAACATCAGGTGCTTCATTTATAAATGTTTTCAACTAATCAGGTGTAGCGCTTTGGTTTTTTCCCTTTATATCCTTCTGATTTGTGTTTTACTAAGCTGTTCAGTTTTGAGTATTTAAATAAATTAATTTGGTGTCTAATGTTGAGTCTTGATTTCAAAATACAATAGTTAGTCCACAAGGTCGATGATTTCATATTTTGAGACAGTTCCTCGAAATACACTAGGAATACGTTTTCTGAGAACGAATTTATACTTTTCGATATTCTCCAATCCATGAATTGTGAATATAATTTTTCTACATCTTTCTTGACTTTTACCGCAAAAGTTATTGGTAACATTGGGTGCTTTTCTCGTAAGTTTTGGGGGTGTAAGTTCAGTGTCACTGGTGTCAGACATTTTGACTTTTTTTCTAAACTGGTGCTAGTAACGTCGATCGAAACGAGAATAATCGATACTTCCACTTTCATGATGTTACGTGGCCACTTCTGATTGGTCGAATACCAATACTTCAATGAACGGGTGTACTTTAATGAGGTTCATTAAAGTACTGCCACAAGTCGTATAAATACTTAAGTTTGGCATGGTCGAGTATAAATCATTTTACAATTGTTTATCTTAAAGCAAGATAGGTATAACAGTACTTTTAAAAGAATAGTTTGTTAAATAATGAGTTGAAAAAGCCATTTGTATGCAACACATACTCTTTATGGAATGTTATCTTTCTCCAGTAATAAAGGTAAGTGGCAGTGTGTGTAAAATTGCATGATAATAAGATACTTTTGCATATGACAAAATGAAAAATGGAAGAAGGAGTAATTACTGAAAAGTGTTACCTAGCCTAAGTGACAATTCTCTTCCATGTGGTTTCCATAACAACAGAATGTTTTCCTCGCGCCGTAGCGAACCAATTTTTACGGTTTATTACAGCGCAGTAATCCATTATATCACCTGTCACTGACAGTAAGGAGTAAATATAAGCATTAAAATCAATAACACAGCACTATTATTGAGACGCGACATGCAAAGCTGACGCATTTCGCTTTAGTGGCGAAAAGATGAACAAAAGTTGCCTCACATTAACGTAGTTGACACGTTACTTCTAAACAGCCTTATGCAAAATTAACCCTATTGTGTAGGAGCACACCACATTATCATAAACTGCAGTAATCATTTTAAAAGGTTTTGTAAAGCGAGTCTAACAATGAATCAAGTGACACCTGTGCACTACATAATCATTTTACTATACAGATAACCCTATAGCCTTCCAGGTTCTTATTGACAATATATAGCAAAGGGAGCAGAAAAAGCAGCCCATTAGAAACAACGGGACTTGGCTTAACTTGGTATTGATTTGTCTGTATTCTTACCAATTAATTACTCTTAACATTTTATTCTCTTAAGTTGCACCCTCCAAGGAACAGGATATAACAAAATAACATCGTAACAGTCTGTGGGCTAATAAGTCACTTATCACAGATGTGAGAAATCTCATTGGTAGAATTGGTTGCTATCGAAATCTGAATTTGTTTATAAACTTCTCTAACTTTTTATTTTATTATTCATTTATATGTGAATTACCTCATGTTTTTGGCAAACTATGGACTGTCGTTTCATTGAATGCTTAATCTTTCATTTCTGATTTTAAGCCTATGAAATTTCCATAGAGCCAACCTCTCACTTACCTGCTATTTC
The DNA here is from genome assembly GCA_030765055.1 of Mantis religiosa. Taxonomy (NCBI): domain Eukaryota; kingdom Metazoa; phylum Arthropoda; class Insecta; order Mantodea; family Mantidae; genus Mantis; species Mantis religiosa. The sequence goes on from CM060959.1 coordinate 78,496,473, forward strand.
TTTTCTACTTTATTGAGAATTCCAAGATATTACGCACTGTCTCATTAAGTAGCTGAATTGATATAAAGAAAATTCCTGACATTGAACATCAAGAAGTTAAGTTCATAATAGCATAATTTTACTAAATATCCCGATAGTAATCCATGAATTTAACTGGGTTCTTTTACTACTATGGCCACAGAGGTCGTTTTGCAGTAGTAGTAATAGTAGTAGTAGTAGTAGTAGTAGTAGTAGTAGTAGCAGCAGCAGTAATAATAATAATAATAATAATAATAATAATAATAATAATAATAATAATAATAATAATAATAATAATAATAATAATAATAATAATAATAATAATAATAATAATAATAATAATAATAATAATAATAATAATAATAATAATAATAATAATAATAATAATAATAATAATAATAATAATAATAATAATAATAATAATAATAATAATAATAATAATAATAATAATAATAATAATAATAATAATAATAATAATAATAATAATAATAATAATAATAATAATAATAATAATAATAATAATAATTATAATAATAATAATAATAATAATAATAATAATAATAATAATAATAATAATAATAATAATAATAATAATAATAATAATAATAATAATAATAATAATAATAATAATAATAATAATAATAATAATAATAATAATAATAATAATAATAATAATAATAATAATAATAATAATAATAATAATAATAATAATAATAATAATAATAATAATAATAATAATAATAATAATAATAATAATAATAATAATAATAATAATAATAATAATAATAATAATAATAATAATAATAATAATAATAATAATAATAATAATAATAATAATAATAATAATAATAATAATAATAATAATAATAATAATAATAATAATAATAATAATAATAATAATAATAATAATAATAATAATAATAATAATAATAATAATAATAATAATAATAATAATAATAATAATAATAATAATAATAATAATAATAATAATAATAATAATAATAATAATAACAACAATAATAATAATAATAATAATAATAATAATAATAATAATAACAACAATAATAATAATAACAACAATAATAATAATAATAATAATAATAATAATAATAATAATAACAACAATAATAATAATAACAACAATAATAATAATAGATAAGTGCTAGTATATTTAAAATTACAGTTCTGCCAGAAGATTACAAGTATGCTACTACAAGGACAGAATCGATTAATTAGCTGAGGATTGTAAACAAATAAAGAAACAGGGTGCTACGTACAGCTACAAATGTTCCTTGGTTCATCAGAAACCAACAACTTCATCACGAGTTTGGTCTTCTACCAGTTCACAAGTACAACCGCCGGCTGGCACGACCTTTCTTTTACCATCTCCAGGAGGTCCCTGGAGCTGTTACGTACAATTCGCCTCAAGCGCAGACTGCCACAGGATCTCCTGAATGACCTCTCCAGTACAGATGACCCAGACGAGTGATACCTATCAAACTTAAAGTCCTCAATTTGTGTTATAAGTGATCCTGTCATATTTAGCTAGAGGAGTCGTTCACGGCTACCTCATTTGTTATGTATACTGTTACTAAGTATCTCAATAACAAACATCTGTAAGGCATATTTGCTGATCGATGTATAAAAAACCAAGAACTGGAACATATTCGTTGCCAGGAAAGCATCAGGTCTCATTTTAAATCAAAGATTTATCAATTTCCACTCATTTTACAAATTGATTAGCTTAAATTTTTTCCTCGGGAAGGTGTGATAAATATATTTCTCTTATCCAATTCACACGAGTATATGGCGTGCATAACTACCACTTACGAACAGGAAATCAAGCTCTTCAGCCAGTCAGAGAGGAAGCGACACAGAAATCGCTATTCAAATGTTTCGCCACGCCTACTTTTGAGAAAAACCAAGCCTGTTTTTTGTGGCAGTAAAAAGGGCAATATACTGCCGGTTATAAATTACTTGACAGTCTGTTGAATGCAAACAACCCGTGTCTTCAGGCAGCTACAAGAAAATTACTCCTAGGTTTTGTTTATTTTCCTTAACTTCACATGATTGTTTACACAGGTTCTCTTCTGTTTCTCAGAGATAGTCGTGCATTACCTTACACACCGTTAGTTTGTTTTCTATGTATTTCATGCTTTTGTATTGCGTAAAAAATTCTATATCCCAACAGCTTATTAAGGCTTGCTTTTATGAATAATTGAAAAATACATTCATAAATTATTACGTAAAACATTTGAGGGAACTGAGTGAACCTTACAAAGAGAAGGGTTAGATACTTTTGTCAATTACAGTATTGACAATATGAACTGTTTTACCTCATTTTCATCGAGTCCTGTAAGATAAATATGGAAATTTGAGATTAATTTTTAATTTGAAAGACAAGCTCGAATAAAACAGTCCATGAAAAATTTCTCAAGTGCTCTATGACACATTCCTCACATTAGTTTTGTATGTATTTTCACGTGGTTTTTCTATTCACCTTTCCATAAAATTTTGTTAAAAACACCTCATTGTAACAATATCGAATTGGTTGCATTTCTATAATACAAAACTAAACATAGGTGTCCCATATCAGATCTCTTTGCTACTAACAACCTATGCGAAAAAATATGATTATTGCACTTACATTATTGTCTTTCTCTACTCCTGAACACATTGTTCTTACAAACGCCTATTCTTCTACGCACTTCATTGTTAAAAGAAACATTTGAAATAAGTGCCTTATTACATACGACGGGGTATCGTAAAGTTTTAATTATTATAGTAGTTTGTATTCTAGAGTGATGAATATTTGTCAGTGTGATCATGGATTATTTGGGACAGAATGTTGGTAGTTTCAGTGATTTGAGTCCTTTTGTTGTTTGACAATGAGTTCCATAAGTGACTGAGGTGTAAGCTGGAGAAAATTGAGGTTCGTAGTGGTCAATTTCCTGCATTTGAAGGGTAAAACTGCCTGGGAAATCCTTGATAAGATCGCGGATGTTTATGGAAATGATTGCCCATCTTATGACACTATTATGAGGTGGAAAAGGAATTTTCAAACTGGTCACATGTCCCTGACAGATTAGCCAAGAGCTGATAGGTCGTCAGTGACAGACGATACTGTCACAGTGAAGAAAGTGGAGTGTTTAATACTGGAAGAAAGACGAGCAATCATCCGTATGATCATGAATGAGACACATCTTGGTTATGGTAGTGTGTGGAAAATTATTCATGATGAACTGCACATGTCTAAGGTGTCTGCACGGTGAGTTCCAAAAGCAAACACGGCGTGACCTTTCAAGACAGATGTTGATGCTGTTGGAACAGGATGAAGATGATTTTTATCGTCTGGTAACCATGGATGAATCCTGGATCTATGAGCATGTTTCAGAGACTAAAACCATGAGCATGGAATGGAAACATGCCGATTCTCCCAAAAAGGAAACGTGCAAAAGTCAGCTGGGAAGGACATGCTTTCATGTTTCTGGGAATGTCGTGGAGTCATCCTTATAGATTATCTTACCATGGCTCAAACCTTTACTGGCAGATACTACTGCAACCTTCTGGACAAGTTACGAGCAGCTCTGATTAAGAAACGACGCGGTATGCTCTCCAAAGGTGTTCGTCTTCTGGCTGGCAATGCCCCAGCCATTCATCTCAAGTTGCAGTTGACAAAACATGGGAATGTGGCTTTGAAACCCTACAGCATCCGCCTTATTCGCCCGATCTTGCACCAAGTGACTTTTCCTTGTTCCCGGAAATGAAGAATTTGTTGCCGATTTGACAATACAAATGACGTCGTTAATGAAGTGGAAGAGTGGTTCAAAGCGAATTCTGCAGACTTCTACAATAAAGATATTCGGAAGTTCAAGAAACTCTTGTAAAAATGTGTAAATCTAGATGGTGACTACGTACATCAGAGCTAACAAGCACATATCAACACAAACTCTCTATCACAATTATGTGACAATTAAACCTTTACAACACCCCCTCGTAGCTCCTTGTAGATACAAAAGAAATATGAGATTAAGTTAGGCTTAAGAGATAATCGAGTTTTTGTGACCTATTCCCTATATGATGGCTTTAAAATTCCATTCTTTGTATGGCAGAACAAATGAAATTGAATAACATTTTTCCTGTTAGAAAATGTAAGTATAATTTTTTATAAGTTCAAACACATAACAAAGAATAACTTGGAAATGGTAATCTCCACAAAAGTATTGTTGATATAAATTGTGTGATTTAACAAGGTCAGCATTTCCTGTTTAGTAAAATCTCTTATAGTTTACAAATTATACCAAAGTCCTCCAGCAAAAAGAGAACTTCAAACGCTATTCTAACATTAAATCTGAAATGTAATATTTTTTAAAAAATATCTTAAGCATATTGTAATTACTTTAATCAAAATCGTTGCAAAAATTTTTTTAGATATTTTTTCCAAAACTGCTCCATTTTATGTGTAATTTTCAGTGAAAATCTCTGCGTCACATTCTTTGGAAGATGTTGAAATTTATATACCATAGCTGTATTTAACTTACTTTTCGTTTTGGATTATTGCTGTCCACCCACTCACCTTCAAAAACGCACACACATACATAAACACACACATAGTTCTTTTCTAAAGATGCCTCTTCTTTTACATTTTTACGTTTTTGCAGTAAACAGAGTAAGTATTGCATTCTACCTAGAAATTCGATACCAAGCTTTCAATTGAAGCCCACGTTTTGAAAACCCTTGAAACCAACAAAGCAGTTTTAGAAAAAGAATTGTGTGTATGTGTAAGTGAATACGATAACCCGAAAACTAAGACATTAGATACTAAACTTGATAAATAATTTAAGTTTATTCCAAGAATGTTGCTAGATTTAAAAAAACACTTCAAACTGCCCCTTTTACACATTGGTTTCCTCGAAAATGGTTCTAGGACTTTGATTAAAATCCATACGTATACAACAATTTCATGATGAATAAAATGTACTTAACCTTGAATTTTCTGGGGATGCCCTTAGATATCTTCTTCATTCTGGTTGACTTTTGCATACCTAATACACCTTAAGATATAGACAAATAAATACTTATTGCACAGTAAATGTCAATCTTATTAAAATACACGCGATAAGATTAGCAATAACAGCGATAAATGTGACGTAAATAGAGGAGTATGCGTGTGTAAGAATAGTTTATACAAAAGTAGAGAAAGTCATCTTAGTGTAAAATATCACATTGCTATATCACATTGCTAATGGGGTTTCCTCCTGCTAAGCAGCCTGGTCTTCGTTTGTTTAGTTTCCCAGGTGGTCTCGCGTCTTGCACTAAGGATACTATGTTTAGGTACGTACTAGAACCTTGGATATCTTGTATTCATTTATGCAATTTTACTTCTTGCTCATATAAGTCAATTGTAGGTAACGTCAACGACTTGTGATGTATGTGTTTCCTAGATATTGATAAATGGCGATTTATTCAAAGGCCCTGACATGTTCAACGTATAGGGGACATACACGTATGTGAGAAGCCGTTTTGTATCAGCTTATCCTCTTATCCTGGGGGTGCATGTAATGTTCATAGATCGAGCACTTCAGCATCCCAGCAAGTTGCGTCAAGATAATGTTGTACTGTAGTTGATTCCACAAATTCTTCTATTTACTATTTTCTATAATATAGAAAATATTATGCAGAAGCTACTCTTATCAGAAATTTAATTTGCTGCAACTTTTCTTGTGGTGCTTTTGTAAAAGTTATAATTTGTACAGTACAATGAAATAAAACAAATCTACAATCATACCATGGATAAAAAATTATTATTTGCTTTTGTATTGCATCCTCGAGTGATGACAAGTGCAATAGTTATCATAAACATATAGATCTGAAGGTGTTGTGGGCAGGTGCACAAGGCTGCAGCATAAACCTTGTTGATATATCTGAATCCAAGAGGTGCAACCAACATGTCCTCTATCACTGCAGTTGCTGATTCTATAAATTGCTATCACAGGGGTTATTTAAGTAGAGCACAGCACTCGGTCATTTTGAGAAGTGGTCCATTATGATGTGTGCAGATAAAGGGATTCAGATATTAATGCCTGGAACTATTTCACACCATAGCACAAAAACTGCTAGTTAACAAAAATAGACACAAGTGGTATCACACAGCAGATAATACAAGCAATCTAAAAACCCAAACAAGCTTCAGAACATACAACAATAACTCAAAACACAAGAACATAATAACAACAAATATAACAACAATAGAGGAAACAAGTCCAACATTATAAGAATGACCTGTTATATACAATACATAAGCAAAACAATTTACCAGATGAAATGAGAGCAATAGCAATAGCCACAGAAAATGAAAGATATCCAGAAAAAGAATGGCTCCGAATATATACAGATGGATCCTTTATAAACAAACAAGATGCTGGTATAGGAGTATACTGCAAACATTTTGCACAGTATCTAACACTAGACGAAACTTCAAACCATTATGATGGAGAACTAACAGCCATAAAAGCAGCACTGCAGAATGCTCTGTACAGACCGTACATAAAGCAAAACATAGTTATCTTAACAGATTCAAAATCAGCCATAGATGGGATTGTAAATTATAAAAACAAAACAACAAGAAACATCAAAGAAATAAGAAGTTTAATTAAAGCTGTCGAATCAAGAAACCATGTCATCCTGCAATGGATTCCAGCCCACGTTGGACTTTTAGGTAATGAACATGCTAACCAACTAGCAAAAATGGTGCAATTCAAAATATAAAACCCGTAAGACGAACTGAAATTAATAAACAATTAAACAACATTAAGCTACATTTTAAAAGACAGCAGAGACTTGATGAAGAAGATAAACTAAGAGACAAGGATTATAAGAACATTGGAGACAAAACTGACATACAAAAACTACCAAGAAAAACTGCAGTGGCCCTATTTAGAATGGAAACTGGCCATGATTGTCTTGCAGAACACCTTTATAAAATACACTGCATACCTGCACCCAAATGTACTATCTGTAAAGAGGATGTCATCATGAACAGACACCATTTGGACAAATGTAATGGTCTCAAAAGTGGGAACCTACAGGCTTTATATTGGGAAGCTAGGGGGGAAATGATGTAAATCAACTAATCCCCAGTGCCATTAGTCAACAAAAACTATTTCACACAGACGTATTTGTGACTAATCGTGGATACATTTTCAACACTTGTAGAGCTGCAGTGAGGCACCAAAGCTGTTTTCAAACATTAAAAACATCGTATTTGGATAGGTGTGGATAGGTAAAGTCAGGCTGAAAAACTCAATGACATAGTCGGGATGTGAACCAGGGATCTCCGGTCTGCGTTCGGTTGCTCTTAACCATTGAGCTACCATGGCAAATATGTCCACATGACATTAAATGTTCCAACTGACTCGTATTTTTTCCAGTAAACCACTAGGGGTTCTCATATACAATGACTAAGTACTTAAGTCCCAGGATTCATAGTTAAAATACTATTAGGTTAATTGTTGCATTTGTTTAGAAAACCATTAGCCTTTTTGTTTGTGGGCAGCTGCGTTCAGCTGCGGACTAGCCGTTAGTTTTCAATAACAAAAAATATTGGTAAGATTTGCATCATTACCGGTAGCGAATAGTTGCTTTAATGGGCATTTGAGGGCGTACTCGAGGACAGCTGTACTGTCAAGGTACGGTTAATGAGTAGTGGATCTCCCTGTGACACACTCTCCTGAGAACCCTCGACACCTGATACAGGGCTAGAGACGCACCCTGGGTAATCCCTCATTGTTCACATAAGCATACACGCTAGGTCGGCCACAAACAGAGGCGCAACTCTGCGGCTTGTGTTGAGTCCCAAGTCTCCTGCAAATCCGATTATGCAACGTGCGAATCACAAAAAAGGTTACGCTTTCTCTCACATCAGCAACTAATTTTAGTAATCCAAAAGCATGCGAGAAAGAGTGCGTTAAATCCAAGTAAGTAACAGCGGTAAATGTATAAGCACGGCAATAAATACACTTCTGCATGAAATCCTATTACATTCACAACATTTTGGAGAGAATCAGCTAATCTGTACCCTTGTGTTTTGTTTTTATTTTAACTTAGTAAAGTTAATGCATAGCTTCAGCTTAGAAGCAAAACTGTTGTAAAACGATACTTTTTGCTGGATTAAACTGAATAACTACCTCCACTCACTATCATTGATTATAATTTATCTTGTATAAACTATTCCTAATGCTTATTTTTATATTTTATTTTGGATTGAATTCGATTATTCTACGGAGGTGTTTCGGCACTGCGACCAGACTTGATTTGTTGTACCTATGCCTCAAGTGAAACATCCCCAGGAGGAATGATGAGGTGAGAAGAAAAATAGGGCGCCCATCCCAAGGAGCCTCTACAGTGCAGAGGGCAGTGTCCTTACACTTTAATAGTTGGGAACTCTCTGGAAGGCCAGTTCAATCGATATCCCAATCACCGTGGACCTGAAATGGCAATCAGGCCTGGTCGGACACCGAGACCGTCCTACTGAAGGAGGAAGCTTTATCCAGTTATCCTGCCCTGCAGCTCCGAGATACCCGCCGACAGTTCCACCCAACAGAGATAATGTGAAATGATAATGGAGCTGACAAAAAATTTGATGGTTGTAATTAACTAACCCAGCATTCGCCTGGTGACCCAGGAAAAACCCGATAAAAGCCTATGGGTCAAGTAGGCCGGTCACATGAATCGATCCCGGACCTACCGAATGCAGACCACAGACGAAACTGCCATCTCACTCGCTTATATTTTATGTTTATTAGTTAAGAGTTTATAGAAATGTTTTCATTTATTTGCAGGTACACGGGGTCAAATCACCAAAACGATCATCTTTGCCACTTCATCTCAATGTGAGAAATAGAATAATGGTGACGGAATACTTAAACATACAAAATTGGAAAATTTTGCATTAAGACTAATGAATATCTTGGAGTATTAGTGTCATAAGAATTTTTTCCCATAAATTGTATGTTTTAACAACATCGATATCAATATGTTTTCTTGGTACTCTTTTTTATCCTGTAGTTTACCAAGTTATTGACAGAAATAGTAATTATACATTTTATGTTATTTTATTATTCAGAAGTATCGCATACAAGTGGTACATAATTTAATCAAAATAAGTAGAGCCTTTTTTGTGCAAAAGGGAATAATGATCAATATGTATCCAAACAAACGCTCGTTTGGAGTGCGGACGACTCCTGCTGAATTGTTGGAAGAAGTTGAACCTGAAAAAAACAAAAACTTGGATGCAAACTAGCTCCTTGTTTGGGTTATACTTTTCACACGGCGATACGAACCTATTATAAAATATTTTATACAGTTTCACGGACCTAAAATATATACCTTTCATGAAATATGTTCACTGATGGAAAATTTTGTCTGGAATGAAGTATTTTCTGTACTGGGTGGTAAAGCTGACTAAGTTTTACCTCTATAGCATACAATAGGCGTGAGATGGTTGAGAGATCAGTGGGTCATGGCCATATTTTGCTTTACTTTTTCAGCTATTTTAAGTCAGTATACATTTCAGAATACCTAACTACTTTGAAACAGAAACAATGAAAGATGTCAGTCTCATCAGTCAGTCAAACTGCTAAGAGAATAGGGAACTCACAAAACTTTATAATTTGTTAATGTCTATAATACATTCTTCTTTGTTTGTTCTTTAACATTTTTTTTTTCTATAATGGTCTTCCTCTTCCCAATACATTCTTTCCACTGCTATATCTACTTTTCTTAGTGTTTATCCTATACAATTCCTTTATTTCTATTACAACTTCTTTTTCTTTTTTATTTTCTATAATTTTACATATGAAACTGTATATGGCCATCTTGTTAATTCTTCTTAAAAATCTTTTGGTTAATTTTTGTACTTTGCTTTGAACGATTTTACTTTTTTTCACGTCACATGTAATATAACTGATTTAACTTAGGTGCCGTTGAGAGTTTTAAAGGTTAGTGACAACTTGATATAATGTTAAACTTCCACATTTGATAAGATTAACTTAAGGCCAATATGCACTCAATTAGTTATTAATCAAACAGCACCCAATTTTAGTGGTTTAGGCCTCCCAACTTGCTCTCTTGTGCTCAAGATGGTATTCTACATACTACTCTGATAATAGACAGCTGTTGCAAATTCTATGTACCGACTGTACCATGTAAAGTGTGTAGAAGTTTGGCGTAGGTCGGAAGGTGAAGTGGAGAAGCTTACTGAGGCGAAATTAAGCGATCTGTTAGGAGCTGACAGGCTAAGCTCAGGAGGAATGCTTCACCTCAAGCATTATAAACATCCACGTAGGGGAAACATTTCTGTCGAATGCACCGCAACGTGTACAAATCCTTTAGCACATACAAACACGTCCTCTCCTGTCTAAACTGAAACATAGTAAAGTTAGGTAATACTCCTACGAAAGCTGGGGGAGAGCTTAAATTCGAGAGAAAATGGGATGATTTGTTACAGTTACATTATTTTCTCTAGTCATTCTTATACAAATTGTACCTAAAATGCTATTTTTACATCTCCACGTAAGCATTCACTTAAACATTTAGGAGTGTAAGAAAATATAAGGAACTAAAACAAATACTTTGTTTACTTTTTGAACTAATTCCTCCTCTCTATCCTTTGTGTTTTATGTCCTCCTTTGCTTGTTTTAGATATTTATTTTTCCTTCACCTTTCTCCCAAAAAAGCCTTATTTTAATTTTTTCTTTCCCTTCTCGTTCAACATTAATACTTACATTTTGTTCGGCATTACTATCCCACTTATGTTTCCAATTTGTTTTTCCTCTAAATGCTTATATCTTTACATTTAATGAAACCACTGAAAACAAAAGTAAGTAGTTAAACCTTAAATACAGAAAACTTGGGTAGTTCACTGGGAGCAATTCTGTACGTGAACTGCATAATAAGTTATTAGTATATATTAACAGATACTAAAACCAGTATGGGCTTACGGAATTCAGCTTCAGGACTGTACGAAGAAGAACAATGCAAAATATATACAAAGGTTTCAAAATAAAGTTTAATAGCAGCACTAAATGCACTATGGTTTGTACGTAATGATAATTTTCACAAGGACGTCAAAATGAGTACGGTCGGTGAGTAAGCAAGAAAGGCACCTGGCAAACTTTTGGAAAGAGTGCAACATCACGTGAATATTGAAATAGTGAAAGTGTTTAGTGAGTGCCAAGTGCTCGATTGAAAAGAATTACACTCCAATTAACTTGAGGTGGCAGCTGAGTAAAGATGCGCATTAAAAGAATCAGTCTGATACTAAACCTGTAAGAAGACTGAGGATGATTTTATACATATGGAGCTATTGATGGTACATGTATCAACTACTCCACATGTATAAATCACCTTCAGTCTTCTTACAGGTTTAGTATCAGATTGATTCTTTTAGTGCGCATCTTTACTCAGCTGCCACCTCAAGTGAATTGACCTATAAAACATTTGGCTTGACAGGGAATCACAAGATATAGTCTGTGCAATCCTTGGGGATTTTCATTGGAAGGCTCTCCATTAACAGTGAATATATATGAAATGGATATTACTAGATGATCACACAGCTCAATTTTAATTTAAAATTAAAAATAAAAATCAATGAAACATATAAAATACTGCCCTGATTCTCACACACAATATTTTATATCAGTGATTGGAGAGCCACGTGATTGCAATCGTTCAGTTTTTATATATGCTGCTTGCAGATATAGATGGATAATTTATTATATAAATTATTATCTTTCTTAAGCTCAAAGTCGACACCTAAAATGTATAGTTCCTAATATCGATAATTTGAAAGAAATATAATTTTTCCTCCATTTACTACGTGGTAAACATTAGCGGAAGTAAAAATAAAATATATACTTTTACTTTTTGTTAGTGAACACCAGAGTAATCGACGTTATAACCATAGAAGTGAAAAGGAGGTGGAACAAATTTCAGAAGCCAAAAACATGTGGACTTTAGGACCGTAATGAGGTTTACCCAAGAGTAGGTTTATCAGGTTGAAACGGAAATAGTCAGGAGCCGTGTACTTACCCCAAAATATAGAATGTATCTTACATTCTCGTTATTTTCACTGCATGGGGTCCCACCAGGGAAAGGAGTACGGCGAATGAAACAAATTGACGGCATGAGAAACAACTCTTTTGTAAAATTGTGGGTAGCAGACGCCAAACCACCGTCTGTTCTTGACAGCTGCTCCAAGTTTACGAGGCTTGCTGTTTGTCTACAATTTCCTTCTGTCCCATAAAAACCTCTTGCCATGTTCTTCGTATGTTACACAGAAGGAAACGGAATGGCAGCTCGTCACTTGGCCTATCACCTATGATTTGCCCAAAAGTTATGTTATAAAGTAAAAATGATAGAGGTAAACGGCCCACAAAATTCTAGTTTATAAACTCTGTCAAGACATGTTAGCTTCCTGCCCAAAAGCATGCACTTTATGGCAATTCCTTACTATCTTCCTTTTCTTAATGTCTTCTCTTCCAAAACATATTAAATGCTGAAATTCAGGTTAACTGTGGGACTTAAGGAACAAGCCTATTTTTCAGCTTTAGTGAAGCTTAAATTACATCGCTCTGATTTATGTCTTGTCTAAACTTCCTGCTCCGAACCATTGTTGCAGTTATCGTTCTATAAACTCTGCTCCTAGAATCAGTTTATTCTCATAAAATATTCCTGGCGCTTTTCCCGATCAGTAATAATTTAGATCTGCAGAGCTCCAATTAGTATTTCTCACTTGGCCACAAAGCTAAAGTTACCATGTAGTGTTTTGTTGATCTCTTCCTTTGACATGTAGCTGCTAATACCTCAACCCAACGAGTAACGCCTGAGGCTAGCGTTAGAAAGTTCACTGGTTCGATTTCCACCAAACGTACCTTCTGATACATAACCTGGAATGTATAACATGGAATGTTTCATGATTTTCTCTGGGAGTATTTTTCATTTACCACGATTTCCTTTACAGGATTTTTATTTTATTTCCTTCTCAGTTTTAGGTATATAGGTTTTGTGGCATATGATAATACAAGACAAATGGCGCAGATACTAGCTCAAATCTAACAGTTGTCTGAGGGCACATGCGCACTGCGAAGATTGGACGTTCATCGGTCTTTCAACGCAGCTCTAGATGTGAAGCTAGGGACTTACGCATGGGCTATTGTCCGCCTACCTACAGCCTAAGGCCTTCTTAGTTCCTTCTGTGGTGATACAGCAGTGTGTGAGGTCTCTCCCTCCCATACCTCCAAGAATTGTATATCTAAAACTGAGAATAGACTCTATGAAAATTTTGGGAGGGGATTTAACACTTCGATTTATTAAATCCTTTATGCCTATGACTCGGAAAATGGATTTTTCAGGAGGGATAAGGTGAGAGACCGAACTTTAGGTGACTAGACTTTAGAGGACAGGTTAAACGTCCCGGTGGTGGCCCGTTCAAACGCTTTCTCTCCCCCTGGAGACTTGGAACAAGCTGTCAACTTACTTGATAACTGAACAGTTTAAATGTTTTTGCTTTTTTCCCAGCAGCCGTCTTCCTCTTTTTATATAATTAGTTTGGGAATGATCTTGCGAGCATTTCACAGATTATGTTTCTATGATTAATGAATTATGCTAATGAGTCATGAATCTTCATTATTGTTCATTAAAAACTAATACCTAATTATTACACGTTTCAAAGGTAATTAATATACCACAAATCCAAAACGCTGCGACCTCTATGTGTAGTATCATAGCAGCCAATTCATTATGAAGATAAAAAGATCACATTCTTATGAATAGAAATGATTAGAATGGGGATCATTTGTGTTAATATAAAGTAGCGTTAGGATTTTTCGGTTACATTTTTAGATTAGATTAGATTGATTTGCGTTCAGTAGGTTCACTTGTAGCCAGAGAAGGCTGTGAACATTGAGCATGTTCAGAGGTATAAAGTTTAATAGCATATATATGTACTTGAATAGCTAACGTAAGACATATATTATAGTATACAGGCAATATGAACAACAATATGGAAAACAAAGCAGAGATAATTATATACGATACAAAATCAAACACTTTTTAAATCAGCTTTCACTTGGCTACGTCTCAACCATTTTGTAATGGATACCATCCATTGTAATTTCTTAAATACATATACATTAAAATAAACTTTCAACATGCATCAAAGATTTATTGGTAATGATTTGTCATTGGAACAGTTAGATACTACTTACAGAGCTACAGAAGTATTATCAGGATAATTTGTCATTCAGATAATCTTGTACAGAATAAAAATATTTTGAGCAAAGGTACTCTCTAACACCATTTTTAAAAGCACCGAAATTATCCATTTTTTCTTTAAGAACATTAGGAAGTGCGCCAAATATTTTGATAGTTTCATAATACATACCTTTCTGGACGAAAGAAAGTTTAGCACTGGGATAATGGATCTTATACTTTTGTCTAGTGTTTATTCTGTGAATTACATTATTTGTTGCAAATAAGGCACGATTGCACACAAAGAAGTTTAGGATTGAGAATATATACATGCAAGGAAGCGTTAATATCTTCAATCTTCTAAAAAGGTATTTACAGGAGCATCTGTTGTGGGTGTTAGTAATGATTCTTATAACCTTATTTTGCATAAGAAATTTTTTTTTTTTTACTTTCTACTGAGTTGCCCCAAAATAATATTCCGTATTCCATGATAGAGTTAAAGTATGCAAATATAAAAATGTTTATTGCGCTCATTTAAAACTATAGACAATTATGGGGGAAGAAATCATGTTACTGTTTTGGAACAAGTAGTGAGCGAGTACACATTTTTCCTACACCCTAACTGTACTTTGACGGGACACATCCGTCACTTTCTGACACCTTTAGGGTCCCTGTTCCCCGGAGGAAAATACGCAGTACACTTTTATATCGAGAATTGCTACCCGATATCGATTATCAATTAGGCCTACCCAAGGAAGCAGCGTCTGCCTCCTTAACGCTTTGAAGGAAAAAAAAGCCCCACCCTTTCACTCCCTAAGGTGTCGTTATTGTTGCGGTAAATATCGGCTTCTTATAATATTGTTAAATTACTCTAGCGGAACGACTTCGATTATGCATGCGATCAAATTTTCTCGCCGTTTCTCAGGGAGAGAAGTAATCTGCTATTGTGTGCAAGATTGGTCTGGTTTCAATTGCAAATATGAGGGTTACATTTATGGTATAGGGATATTCCTTGGAGTAACCGATTACTTAATTAAACTACATTAACTCGGAAAATAGGAGGGCTAGCGTAAATCCCAACGAAGTAGAACCAGAAATGTATCGATGTTGTAACACCATTAGCTTTTATTCTTATCATTTTACACCTTATTTACATACACCTTCCATTTTCTATTTTACAATTTGTTTTACGCTCGATTGGATCGTATCCTTCATTAACTGGAATAGAGTTCTTTACTACCCCGCTTCAATACAGTATCTATATCTTACTTTAGTCAATCACAGATGTAGAATATCTTCCCAACATGGTATAAATCACGTTATAAGAGCTATTTCCACTTTTCTGTCATTAAAACTTTAATTATAAAATGGTGTTATCTCGCACAGTGGAGTTAACTTCTTGTCTTGTCTTGTCTCTAGTATAGAAATGTGACTAGTTTTGTATCTAATCTCATAAACCATTCAATACACTTTGAAGTTCGTTCACCATTGTCAAACCCATTTCATGTTAACATAAATGTACTATAAAATATTTAATGTATTTAATAAACAACCAAAAGGGTTTTATATAGCTTGCTCTTGACGAAGAATGCCATGTTGTTATAAAAGAATGTATTTGCCAAAATTATTATTCGATTCATTACTAGTTTTAATCAATATTGATTGTTACTTTCCTTCATTTTTAATTGTTTCCTAGTATTCAGGAAAAGCTGCACACTGAACTTTAAGCTCCACCTTCTCAGTTCCTGAT
The DNA here is from genome assembly GCA_030765055.1 of Mantis religiosa. Lineage (NCBI taxonomy): Eukaryota > Metazoa > Arthropoda > Insecta > Mantodea > Mantidae > Mantis > Mantis religiosa. The sequence continues at coordinate 78,512,491 of CM060959.1, forward strand.
TTTCAACATTTTTCGCTACTCAAAGTGCTCCTTGTACCGCAGTTCATAACTCATTAGCTTGCAATTCTATGAGAATTAAAAAAATTACAAATTTAGAGGTTAAAAATTCCAAAAAGTTTAGTTGATATTGTTTATTTTTCGTGGCTTACATTGAAATATTGATGTCTCACTTAAACTAATTAAATGCTTGTACAACAAATCCTTAAAGTTTCTGTACTAAGTAGAAATTAAAGGTTTAGACGTGAAGTGATAAGCTGTAGGCTACATGAAGTATTTCTTATCAACATATCAAAAATAACTAATCAGGAATAAAAATTAATATTGTGGCGACCTAACCATGGATTGTAAAAGCTAACGAGCACATAACCAGATGGTACTCTGGAGGAATTACTCAGGATAGGATCAACCCTCGTATATGCTTTAAAGTCACGGAAACTAAAGAATAATTAATGCACAAGTTTACTACTTTCCATATTTGCTTTACGAGAGGTTGGGATTTTCTATTCGGTTACAAAAGAACTACAAAAGATAGGAGTGACATTAATTAGCATTACAATCCACTTAATAAGAATATTTACTAAACTAATTAATTACATAGGTGACCATAGCGGCCGTTACCTTACAGGGCCAGGACATCACGCCCTGGCAAGTCCGAGACCTGTACACAAAAGAGGATGAGATTCACACTTTACATTCAGTTATACCAAAGCTGGAGGAGTGGAGGAATAACGTCACACGTACTACTGAAGTCACATGAACTATTATTTGAATTAATTAATACAGTCACTTGTGACAATATCATAACGGTCGGACATAATTCGTTAAAATGTCTTACACTACATGTTCAAAGTTTATGATGAAATGCCAAAAACTCAAATGGAAAACAGGAAATTTTGGATTTTAACGTATGGAGTATAAGTTGAACTTATATAGTTAAGATAGAAATGTTATACATCTGAACATCCTGATTTATCTTGATAGCAAAGATAATGAACATTTGACTTTGATTTCTTTTCGAGAAATCAGCCAGGTAAGTGCTAAATCGCTGTCCAGCTTTCGAAGATGCACTTGCTTGGATAGCGATTTAGCACTTACCTGGCTGATCTCCCGAGAAGAAATCATTCATAGTCAACGCCGGGAAAGCTTCAAGTCTCTTAACATGTGGCTGCTAAACAAACCATTTTGGCTAATGATAACTTTCTTTAAGTGCCCATACTGTCGATATGATTGGACTGAATACTGTAGCGTGGGACGTGGTCAGCGCACCGGTCCTTCTCAGCCAGTATAGGGGTTTCGCAAACAGACATTGCTACCTCTCAGAGCACCAAGTGCACCAAGGACCAGGTCTCCCCGAGGGAGAAAATCCCACGCCGGCACCGGAAATCGAGCATGAGCCTCCAATTTAGTAAGTAGTACCACGATCGCGCTGTGGAATTATAAGACAGTATTTGTTTTAAATGGTACCAGCGTATTTTGTGTTTTCTTTCAGTATTAGTAATGGATTATAGTATAGTGCGTTCTAGTATTTCATTGTAAACAACGAGGTTTGCAATATTGTACCTTCTACTATCTTTGTCACTTGTTAGAAAGCTATGAATCAATTACGAACTCACAAAGTCATTACAGGTTATCATGAATGAAAAAAGAGCAAAAAGTAAACCTTTAAATACTCACTGTTGCGCAGAATGCAGTTTATGTACGCCAAAGATAAAATGTCAAGCCCTACACAAAAAGGCAAATGTGAAAAGCTTTATATTGATATATTTTGATGTTCAAATATTCAATTTAATTTTGCCCGGAGGTATGTTCTTTTGTTATGCCATTCATTTTGTTTTGCTTTGTTCTGTTTCATATTGATATAATTTCATTTCAATTGAGTTTGCTGTTTTCACTGAACTAATTGGGTAGATAATTAGAAAGAGAGCCCTTTTAAAACATTTTTACCTAAATATAATATAAAAAAATGTTCCAATGAAGTGTAAAACCGGTTCATTGCGCAAGCGTACGAGCGGCATGTGAGGGGATGGAAGAGATACCTGACTTCATATGGACATTTAGTAGTCTCTTCTCAGATAAGAGTCGAAAAAATAAAATAACAGAAGTATAGCTCACAGAATAAAAACATCGTTTTATATCCTCTGGCATATTTATTTTGCTACCGAAATTTAGACTCGACTTAATTCAACGCTTGGCTCTTTCTTTTACTTTAAAGTGAGCTCTTTTTCATTACAGTAGGTTGCTAACATTGAGTTCTTAGTTATGGTAAAATTAACTTCACGTATGATTTGTACAAACATTAGAGTTTCTTACGTATCTTTAACTTTGTATCCATTTAAAATGTACTTAAAATGTGTTACTAAACATTATTCACTTACTGTTAAGAAGACTTCAGTTCCATATTTTACAGTGGTTCCAATAAAAGTAGTAAACTTGTACATTAATTATTCTTTGGTTTCCGTGACTGTAAAGCATCTACGAGGGTTGTTCAATAAAGAATGATCACTTTTTTGACAAGGTAACTTTCCTCATCCTCATAATTTTGACGGTCCTTCTCAAAATATTCTCCTCTGAATGCGATGCACTTGTCCCAACGTTTCTGCCAGTCTTCAAATACATGTTGGAAACCATTTTAAAGAGATCCTTCAAAATCGCCTCCGCAGCCTGCACCACTGCTTCTGATGATAGATAACACCCCCACGAAGGCGTTTCTTCAAATAGGAAATAGAAAAAAGGCATATGGGGCTAAATCCGGACTAAAGGGAGGGTGAGGCATACACTTCACGTTGCTTTTTGCAACAACATTGGCAATATGTGACCGCGCATTATCGTGGTGCAGCATCCATCCTGCTTCACGGAAATGTGGTCTTTTGCGCCTGATATAGACTTGCAATGTTTTCAGAACATCCCTGTAGTATTGTCCAGTTACTGATGTGTGTGCAGGTATAACATGCTGATAAACCACTCCATGAATATCAAAGAATGATTACCATAACTTTCCCAGCAGAAGCAACCACTTTTGCTTTTTTGTGGGTTGTTGATGAAGGAGATTTCCACATTGAGCTTTGCTGTTTGCTCTCAGCATCAAAGTGATATAGCCAAGTTTCATCAGCAGTGATTACGTTTGAAAGAAACTCCGAATCTTCCTCTAACATCAACTTTAACTGCATGTAACCTCCATTACAGCGGTAGGTGATACTGAACATGTCTGCAGTTGCTTGTTTCTCACAGGCGGGAACTCGCGTACCAACAATTAAACTACTACGGCGTGTTTGTTTCGCATTAAGCTAACAGAATATAATAAGATTAAATTTTAGTGCGAAAAATTATGATCGAAAAATTTATGATCATTCTTAATTGAACAGCCCTCGTATGACAATAAAGCTATTTATACGCGATGTTACTCACTTATGTGTACCCTCGATAAAATTTCTGCATCTTGCCGCCTTTAATGCTGCTTTAACCTAAAGGCATTTTAGTTACTTTTATCGGATTATCTAGACATTCTAAGCCCTAAATATTTATTGGAGTTAAGCAATATACCAAGTGGCCAAATGCGCCGTCCTTTGTGTAAGCATATGTCCCTTATGGGTTAAACCAGTTGCAGAACCAACGGGGAAATTCCAGTTAAGTGCAGGCAGTGGTGTTACCGGACTACAAGGCTAGTTCAATCCTAGGGACTGCCTCTTGTCGTTTTTTAATATATGTTTATTTATTTTTGTACATTTGTTTCACATCCTGATCTTTACATTTTGGACAAAAATAAATGAGAGAACAAACTTTTTTTCTTCTTCCATTTATACCCCGCCTTTAACTGCAATGGTCATATCGGCGGCCGTTCTCCTTTGGAACATACCGAAGGTGTTAACTCGTTAACTTTGGTTTTTAATCATTAGATCACGCACACATTCACACTCTCATTCATTCTTCCAGACTCTGGCGAAGATGGGGAATTATCTGGGTCGGAGAAAAATCCCCACCCCCACTGCCGGGAATCGAACCCGGGGCCCCTAGCACGACAGGCAGGTGCTCTACCGACTGAGCTACGGGGCCAGCCAGAACAAAATTGTTTGACAGTAAAACGAGATTGCTAGAAGCACTAAATGACTACAGAAACATTTACCTTCGTTCAAAAAAGCATTGATATGCCTTATAAAACCTGGCAGATTTTCCATCACCAAGGAGCTTAGCGTGTTCTGTTTTCAGATAACTCACATAGTCAAAGGGATTCATTTACTCCCAATGTTGCAGTACATAATACACTGTATGAGCTAGTAACCACACACAAAACCGATGTCTGGCAGGCGGAGTGAACACAAAGTTCGGTTCAAGAAGAATTTTTGGGGTACACCAGGTATATCGGGTCAAACAGAGATGCTGTTAGATAATCCATGAGGCGTCCCTTAATCGGCGTCACAACTGGGCATTCATAAGGTCTATGCTGTAGCGTATCTTCCCCATCACATTTCAGCCACTTACTTGAAGCTGAGAGCCGTTTTGTTCCGCAACTCTTTTAACCCACGAAGGGATATCTCCTTACATGAAAGACTGGAAGTTGGGCCACCTGTTATAATTGAGTGCAAATAATCGGGAGGAACAAATTCCTCATTTTAATTTAATTAAGGTTCATTAAAAGAAAAATAGATCACAAATGAAATTCAGTGGCTGAAACCTAGATTTATTCGACACAAACACTACATGATGTAATGATATGTGCTTACGTTTGTCAGACTACAAGCCGAATTATGACTTCTTCCAGGATACCCTTTAAGGTATTTACATTAATTAAAATATACAAAAGCCACCATTAAATCTAAAGAAACCTTTGTGTAATTTCATAGTAATGGACATAATGAAACTACCTTTCTGATGTTTACTAAATGACGAGAAACAAGTGAAGGTGTGAAATAAAACATGTTACGGAATTCTAAATAGAAGTCTTTAAATGTTTAATATATGGTTTATTTCCTAAAATGTTTATAACTCTAATAAGCAAAGCACAAAATGTTGAATACACATAAAACGCACCACTTTATAAACTTAGGATGTGAAGTTAATTCATTCTATCTATATTTCTAAAAATATGAAGTACATTGTTCACAAGCTATATCCTCTGGGACATTTTAATCACTAAAAGTCTAACGAGAAAAGTGCATTTGAATGAATTACGTAGTATCAGATGTTGCACTGATGGACATTTAAATGATAATTAGTTGATAATAATAATTATAATAGAAAACTATAAAATAGTAATCATTTTCATATAGTTCACAGAGATTCCAATGAAAATTTTGAAATTGGACTTCAGGGAAAGATATATTTCGAAGATACTTGAATGCAATTAAAACTTTAAGGCGCATTTGTGACTATTTATGCTTCTGCAGGAACAACTACTGCATACTAAAATATCGGGTAAGTGTCAAGCAGATCTTCATGTAAAATTAACCTTCAAAAGTCCATATTTATAAGATATTTTCGTCACAAATTAATAATGCCTAATTGGTGAATCGTGAGAAATAGGCAAAATATTGCTAAATAAAGCACGCAAATTATGAGAAATATATTCTTGTATTGTTAATGATCTTCATATACTCTTAGTAGCTCGAATTCTTAAATTGTTATACTTTTCTGCGTAGGAAAATTGCTATTCTTTTATTTCTGAGCATCAAAGAGAACGTAACTTCAAAGCGATCGCTTAGTGACCAAGTCCTAACATATCTTACCATCGCTTAAGTCGTCTATTCTTCTCATGCCCTTATAAGTAAATATGTAATGAAATCATGTTTATAAATATTGGCAACATGTCATCGAACTCAGACTAATGGAAAAATTTAGTAGCGAAAATGCCATAAAAATCCTTGAATTTATGAAGTTTGCAGTACTGCGATATTACGTCATACGGCCTCGCTTTCTCAACACTTTCGCAGTTTCCATTCGGTATTAAAATAGGCCATAGAAACAAACAACAATGATAGGGATGATTGTGACGTTACGCTGCGACGAACTTTCAAAAACGTGTTTACGGTCCGGTAGGCACGATTCAGCTCGAGTAATTATTGCATTGCCAATATAGAGAGAGCCGGGTTCGGAACCTGTCATGCCAGATTGCAGCATGTTTTATGGCCAAACGCATCTGCGTCCCGTTTTACTGTACACCAGTTATGACGGACAAGCAAACACAGCTCCCTGCGAATGTGTACATCCCGTTCTAAACATGTTAGCTATGGATACTAAACCTAAACGTTACGGACGATGAGAATTTGCTCTAACTCCTAACAGTCACCTAGTGGCGTACCACGTTTATAATTTGTACTTTGCTTCGAGGTTCAATGTGAGAGGATGTGTTCTGAAATCCTGATGTGTGCGAGTGATGTTAAGGCAGAAGTAATGTTCAGCTTTATAAATGTTAGTAAAGTGTAGGAGTCAATCAATGCAATTAGGAAAAATAAAATTTTAAGGAATCGATTTACCAGATATTTTTGTCACATATTCTGTAGCATATCTAATGGAACTTCCAGATAGTCCCTACAGGGGAAAAACTAATGCTCAATAGAAAAATCTCCCTGCTGTTCGGAATCAAGTGTCAATTATGTCTTTTAAATATAAGCCCCACAAACCTTATACCTTGCTTTGAAATTAAAATTTATATCCTAGAAAACAAATGAAAATAATTTACTTGCCTTTTACGCTCTTTTAATTAATAAAACGAATTCCAAGGACATTTTTCAATATTACTGATTGGAGAGAATCATGGTTCAATGTGATAAATTAAATTGGTTTTATTATGTAACACATAAAGCTACGAAGAGACATGCACAGGATGTGGCTTTTACTTTTCTGAACGCCTAATAGCTATACGTGAGATATAATTTTAATTATGACAACCACTGAAGAAAAAGAGGAATAGACAATCTTTGTAAGGTAGATTTAAAACCTTCATTTCTGTTTTGGCTTGCACTTTAATGATTTTATATTTGTACCAGGTTTATCTACTTAAGTGATCCTTTAATCATTGTTTCAAGTCCAGACTATGTAATTCAAAAAAGACTATTCCTATACCTTTATCTTCGTCTATCGATGTGGTATCATATTCATCTTCGAGCTCCTTTTAACATTCCTTGAGATCGTCTTAGCGAGTAGCTTGTTTATATCCATTTTCCCATCAATCATGTTTCTGATCAGTTTTAGGATTCTTATTCCTTAATGTACTCTTTTCTAAGAGTTTTCATGATTATACTCTCTGGTCATTTAACACACTGTCTTCTCTTCCATATCTGCACCAGATGTTTGCAACAGCTTTAGCTCATTTTATACAAGTCCTTGGAAAGTCCTCGAACATTCTCAACGCTGATCGCGTTGCTAACTGTAAGTTCTCTGGAATTTAATTATTACAGCAGCTTACAGGTTCCAGAGAGAGTAAAACAACACTTAAAGTGCACCTTAGCAGTTTGTAACTAGGATCAGAGGAAATTGGAGTACTCCCCTAACAGGTCTCATAGAGAAAACTCACTGTGCTGGTTGGAAAGATTTTGTATGTGAATATAGAGCTTTGAATAGAAATGAAAAATTAGACTTTGAGATAATGACAGTATCCAAACTAAAACCGAGATTAAACGTTATTACCAGGGCTAGGAAGTTCGTGCTGCTCGCCGTTCCTATGCAGGCTGCGACCGACCCTCTCCCGGCATCCAAACAAGTCATAGATAAGAAATGGACAGCGGAGAGGCATTGAAACCGGTTGCCCAGAGAAAAAACAAGACTTATGAGACATTCGTAGATGTATACCTATTTAGATCATTATGTACAACACTCAAATTCTTATATAGTGCATACGGGTTTTTCTCTGGGTTTTCCACATTGTGGAAACACCCAGGCAATTATAACGCGAATTGTAATATTTCCTGATCGAATGTGAAGTAATATCCAAGTAATAAAATTAATTTTTTAAATATCTAAAGACAATTAGTAGACAAAATTCCAAAGCAGGATTATTACTACTGCTCATCTGCGGCTTTATTACTAAAAACAATAATGTACCTCTGAAGCCTTTGAAATGAAAAACGCATTCTATGTCCCGTAAAACAAGATTTAGCTGATTGATAATCTGTTGTAGATTCGTTAATGATTTTAGCTAATTTAGTTTCTGGATCTGGCTTCTCTTTGGTCTATGTTCGCTGAAGTATCACACTGAAATGTAAATATAAATAATGAAGTAAAGAAGGACATGAATGAGTACACTTCTAGAAAACATACAATGGTATACAGCAAATTTAGTTGCTCATCTTTGAAGCACAACGCAGATGTTATTCGAATGTCTTCCTTCCTAGAAACGTGCTCTGTGTCATGCAGTTACACCTGTTTTGCAGTAATGAGTTGTATTCTACGATGAACCTGTCCTTGCTAGTAGCGCTGCGTTGTATAGCCATAACTGGCAGCTCTTGAACTGCTCAAGGAAATCGGTAAGGACTTCCTAGCTCTGGTTATTACCAATCTTAAATTTAGATAAGTTCACTCGTATAGTTGCAATTTCATAAAATAAAATAACTTTGTTGATTTGCAACAATAATAGATGGCTCTGCTGCTGCTGCTCCGAACATATGCACCTATTTTCTGTGAGGTGTTATAATCCCGTAGGGGAAGGGATCCGTCCCTTTCAGCTGCCAAAGTGCGGGTGCTGCGGACCCTTAGCACTCGTGGTACCTCTGACGTTACTAGAGGAACCTCGGGCCGAACAGCCGAGCCCCTCCATCGGGAGTTCGGATTGGGATAGACTCGAGGGGGCAGTGTGTTCGCGAAACCCGTGGGAATCGGGTACGTCTTCGGACGGGGTTGAGGGAAGCCATTAATTCTCCCCGGTACTAGCCTGCGAAGCTAGTAGAAGGTGTGCTAGATCACCAGGCGGCCCCACCGAGGTTTTTCGGTAGTCTTCACCTTGAGTGTTGACGCGCGTAAGTGGCGTATCCACTTCCATCCCGTCTTGAGTCCATAGGACCAGATGGGGGGGCTTGTTAGTCTCTAGGTCTTGTCCCATGGAAAGCCCCATGGAGGACGCCGAGCGCCCTTTGGGACAGCTCGGATAACTCCCTGGTCGAAGGAGGCCCGGGTCCAGTTCCTACGGGTTCAGGACTAATGGGAGTAGAACCTTGGACTAAACTAAACTGAGGTGTTATAAATATTCAAAGACGTTACTGAATGGTAAATAAACCCATTTTAGATAAGGAACCTTGGTTATTAAATGCTGCCGTTGTGAATTGATACAAAAGAGAAATCTTATTTGTATCTTGTAAGTTCCGGCGTGACCTTGCGCCGTGGTGTAGCGGGTTAAGGCAGCATGCCTGGGTCCCTGGCCACGGAAAGCGGCCCGGGTTCGATCCCACCCATGTGGTGGGGATTTTAGGTCCCGGGTATAGGCCTGGTGCCCACGCAGCATCGTGAGGAAAGTGAGGAGCTTACGCTACGTAAGCGGCCCTGGTCACGGAAACCAACAATTCCGGCTGGGGTTTGCCGAGATGCTGACCACATCTCCTCCGCGTATCGGTTGGATGATCGCCCACCTCTGCCGTGCGTAAGTGGGCGTGAGCCCGGCCGTCGGGTTGGTAGGCCTTTGCCCTCTAAGGGCAGTCGCGCCAGTGGTTAACTTTAACTTTAAGTTCCGGGGTACATAGGGAAACTGGGAAGGTTCATTCAGCGAATGGAAAAGTGGCTGCGATCTATACTACAAATAGATGGTATTCATCTGATAGAATGTAACCTGCAGGTTGTATTTTCATACTGCAGCGTTTAATTTAGTGTAGTGGAACTGTTGGATACATGTTTGTCATTTATGAACAAGTAGAACAATTGAATCAAGCTAAGTTATCCAACAAGCGAACATCCAGGCCCTGCCCTGCTGTAGTGAAAACAGGGCTATTTGACACCTCACATAGAATATCCAGTAATATATCATATATCTGAGGAACCTACAGGTGTTCAAGCACTTGAACAAAAAAGGATGTTGCAGGTCCACGTTCTGTTTGGCAGATACTAGTACAGAAGCTGACACTTTATACACAATGAACCGCAGTCTAATTCAGAAAGTGGATATTGGAACCAGACTGTTTCAGTCACACTTTTCAGCATACTTTTCATCGCTGGGTGCCATTATACAAGAGATAGAATACCTTATTGTTTTCATATTTTCTTCTAACTTTTTTATCTTGTCCAGTATATCTAGAGACTTATTCCCTGAGCTTTTAGAGCCTGCCTCACTAGTTGTTCAACACATGTGATTCCAGCATGGTTGGGCTTCTCCGCAATTCAAATCAATGATCATTATAATGTAATCTTTCCGGAAAAGCAGTCAGGTAGAGGAGATAGTTTGCTAGTTGGCCTGATCCATCTCCACTTGATTTTTGCTTGTTTTGATCTACGAGACACAGAAATTGCAGAGGTTATAAGAATTCCAGTTGCTTCGTAATGTATGCATGATTCCACGGAGCTTTGACTGGCTGCCGCGATATCCATTGTCAGGCCTGCACTGACGCTGGTGACATCAATTTCTAATATCTCTCACCAAATATTCATATTATTGGTTAAAAATAATCGTAAATAGGACTTGGTGCATTAAGTTGGAACGAAGTGTTCCCTAGATTGATCCATCCACCATCCTACATCATCTTGAACGTTAGAGAAACAGCCTTCAAAACAACAGCATTGTTGTGTTGAAGATATTGGTAATTATTTCCATCTAAGACAAGCTCATCTTATTATTACTACTTGTTTCCCTCCTTCTATTTCATTGTGTTCATTTTAAAACTCTCCGTGCATCAAAGCAGTACATTACTGCTCAATTAGCGTGCCGCATCTTTCACATTCCCCCATTATCTTCATGTTTTCCCAGCTAATGTTGTGTTATACAATCTGACGCACACTGCCAGGTTATGAAATCTTGTGCGTGTTAGAGATAAGAAACTGCGAGGTTTTTGTTATTATAGAGAGCGCTTTAGTCGCTTTCTGCTCGTCTACAGGTTTTCCTTCTCTAGAGGCTGAGTAATACGATCCTCGAAGACAAGACAAAGGACAAAACCGCGGCGGCCGTGTCTGTTTGCGGATACATAATTATTTTGACAGCCAGGGCTCCGAGAGGTAGGCATTCAATTCCCTGCTGCCAAGCCGAGCGAACACAGATTTTGGTCAGGTGATTTCTGTGGGGAGCAAAGACACGATAAACAAGGGTTGTAAAGAGGGAGAAACACTAGACACAAAATTAATGAGTGGGAAGGGGACTCCTGTATCGGGAATAGAAAAACTAAAACGTTAATTAGAAACCTGACGTGTTCCACAGGCTGCCAGAAAATAACGGCAACTACCGAGTTCTTTCTCAAGGATCAGCTTTCTTTTATACGAAAACGCTTGCATGTCATTTTGTTCCATTGAACAGGAGGCTTTTCTTTCTATTATGAAAATATCAAGTTATTAGTGTCTGCATATTTTAAATTCCGTCAGTGGGAACTTTCAAAGCTTCTATCTACTATATTGTTCAAAGCAACATATACATTTCAACAAAGGGAAGAGTTATACGTGAAAACATATTGCACATGCCGTCGCCGAAGAAGGTAAGCCATGTTGTGAAAAGTGTCACTCAGAAGAAAAGTGTTATTTCAGAAAAGTGGCATTCAAAAGTATAGTGCAGAGGTCATCTTTTTCACTTTTATACCATGATATAAACCGTAGACAAACTGTCTTGTTTGTGGAATTTAAAACAACGATATCCATAGTTAAAAGTGCTGTAGCCTGAGTCATCTTATTCAGTGGAAAGAGTAAATCTATAAATGGAATAGTGTACGTGTAAAAATGCATCAGTTCTCTTTTACAGTTCTCTAAAAGTGATGATAAGCGAAAATACGTAATGAATTAGATAAATCACGCATCGCTTAAGATTCATTAAAGCATATATTATATTTCCACTCCATAGGTAACAGGTAGATACTTGAAGAATATGTGGTTTATATCATATTTGCCTGTTAAATATTAACAATATTAAACGGTAGCCATAGATAATGAAAACAAGTAGGCTAGTCGCCACCCTAATGCCATCTGCTTGATACGAGTAGAAGCATAGATATATCTGTCTAGCACTAAGGCATCTGTAGACAAGTGACGAATCAAGATGAAATGGCACAGGGATAAGGCTTAGAAGACTAAATGTCTGGTACACAACAATCTAAGGTATCTCCTAACATCCGCCGTCATATGACACGTATGAGCTATATGGCTTATACAAAGAGCATTAAGGCTCAAAGTGACTGAGAAAATAAAACACGTTTAAGCTACATGTACTGCAACTATTATGTGTTTCAAATGGGGAGGTGTTTGTCCTTGAGCGCTACTAACCAATCGGAGTCCTGCGGTCTCGTACTGCATTCCCGCTAAGTGGTGTGTGAGGAGCGCCAACCTAATCAGTCTGTATGAAATACTATTCGCGCTAAGACAAGAATTCAGATTTTGCCGAAACTGATCCATGTGGAAGGTAGAGAGTAATGTGTCTAACATAGCCATGAAAACCCCATAGTTTTAGCTCAAATAGTTTTTCTAAAACAAATAAATAAAACACTATTACCTGTATTATGGCAATAAATCGCGACGTAAGTACTGTATGAATATCATTATTGGTTGGCATGTATGTGTGTACCTATATTTGTAATTACGCAGAACTGAAACGTAAATGTTTGACATGACGTGATAAAAGAGTTACTTTGAATAATCGAATTTGAGCGAGAGAAAACAAATTCCCTGCTTTCCTGGCAGAACGTGTCTGGTCACATTATATCTTTATGAATGGTTCGTAATCTCTATTTACTCTACAGAGTTAAAAGTGGTTGGTGTGTATGTATGTACATATACGTTTAATTACTCAGAATTGAAATTTAAACTACTGACATGACGTGATAAAGGAATTACTGTGAATAAGTCAAGGTGTTAAATTCGAGAAAGAGCAAACACTTCATTTCCTGTTAGTCTGTGGAGTGCTGTATGCTTATGTTATGAATGAATGTTGGATAAGAAGTGTTTATTTACTCTGGAGAGTTCAGATCAATATCATTCAGCTCTTTACACAACAGTAGAGTAAGAGTTAAATAGTGCAATGGCTTCTTGCGGTGAATTTAGTGGCGACTCAAAATGGCAATTATTGCGAAGTCAGGCTCGAAGTATTATTTTTAATGTGTATACGTTCTTCAAAAAGTTTTCGGAAACAGAAACTAAAAATGAGTGCTTGCAAAGAGTACTTCCGTTTTAAAACATGGAAAAATTGCATCAGCTGAATCAACTTGCAATTGAAACGGGACACGAGGTAATACGCCTCCCACCTTACCACTGCCAATATAATCCAATTGAGTTGGTGTGGGCTCCAATAAAAGATGGACAAGGTAACACAACAGGACTGGGAAAACTGAGTGAGGCATGCACATTTTAAGAAAGAAATAGCATGTGACAAGATTTTGGAGCCTATAATCATAAATTTGCAAGACTCACACGATGAAGACAGTGACAATGACGAATTGTCTCTTTATGGAAGTGAAACTGACAGCGATATGGATGAACCACTGGCAGTTCCATTGTATTAGAAGAACAGGTAATTCATAAACTATAATTATAGTTATAGTATTTAGAAATATACATAATTTGTGAAAATGCTTTTTCCAATTTTGATTTTGGCAACTGCATCATTGTTAAAGTTCGTAAAATATAATTTGTTTACCCTTACGTCTGCGCCAAGCAGACCTGCATGTTGTAATGAAATGTGCAGTGTTTAACACCCGCTTTTACTATACACGGCAACTCAGGCGATGACACTGATGATGCATGAGATGAAGATGGAGCACCGGTGGAATGAGATGGCGGGGGAAACCGGAGATCCCGGAGAAAATCCGTCCCAGCGCCGTGTTGTCCACTACAAATCTCACTTTGCGGTCGCCTGGGATCGAACCCAGGCCGCCTTGGTGAGAGCCAAGCGGTCTAACCACTGAGCCACGGCACGTCCTACCTGCATGTTGTATGAGTGTGCGAGAGAGAGGGAAATATAAAAGGAGTGAGGTAACAAGCTGGCAACGCTGAGTGTGATTAGCTGGACTCCAGAACTCTTCCCATTTGAAACACATAATAGGTAATTTAATTATAAAGCATCGGAGTCTGTTTGACCAGTACAAATCAATCCAGGCATACAAAAATCACAAATAACAAATTTAAAAATAAATGCATGGAAGGTAAAGTACATGAAAAATTCGTAATAAATTAAACAAGTAAGTGATTTCTATAGTTTATTAGAGTGACATCATTAGATAAGATCAGCTACGCTGCCTTGTTGGTGCGGCACCCTTCTGACTGCGTGCTCGTTGCACCTTTACTTTTCTACGGCTATATAGATAGACATTCAGCAACGTTAAAGTATGTGATTTTAGTGTCGTTTAAGGAGATCCATATTTGGAATATATGGTGTAGTACATGGATCAATGAGAAAGGGCAAGAACTAAAGGAATTTCTCTGAATTTAAAGTAGAATATGCGCTACTACTCATTTCTAGACTTTTGATCTTGGTATTTACCACGGCAACGTAATAAGTTTTCCGCTAGAAGTAACATGCTAACATAACTGAGTTATGTTCACTTCAGGAAGTTTGGAAATACCTTAGAATAACGGAAGGCTGACTGGTCCACTTGAAGTGCTGCAAAATCTTTGAACGGAAAGCTGGTTGTGACGAGGAATGCAGAACAGCCTGTGGGGTACAGATCAGGTGGACCCTCGGAGCGTCGAGTGATCTTGAGGCCATTACAGCGGGGCTCTAATGAAAACAGGCAAGTGGACACTGTGGGAACTGCAGGGCGGGTGGAGAGCTCTCAAGTGCACGGGGCAGGCTGGCCAGTAGGGTTCACGTACTCTCACAGGAACTCTTCCATCATTCTCATATTTCTGTACGCAGTTCGGCTCTTCTTACCATGTGCTCAGTTTCAAGCAAAAACAACAAAATTCATAGGTATATTTTTGCTCCATCCAAAGACCTTACATTCTTCTGGCTTTAAAAAGTCTAATACGGGACGTTTGCATCGCTTTCATCAATATTGTCATGGCCGTCATAGAATCTTATTTTTTGCTTTTCTACCGGTTACCTCGTTTATTATTCCGCTAAAGGATTTGTTTAACGTATGCTTAAAGATCACGAATAAAACACACAGTCACTCTCAGCTAACGCGTGCAGGTGTCTTTCAGCAAACACTCTTCCGTTTGCATTGCTTGTAGTGGACCCCTGAGCAGACTATAATTTTACTTTAATTCCTTAAAAACATTAATTCGCTAACACAATTCCATATTTGACAAAGTCTTGCCATCTATAGAATAAAATATTGACAATACATCTCTGTCTTCTTAGCACTATACCGCGACTGTTGTTAATTTATGGGGAGATGTAAACAAAGCGGGAAAATGTATTACTCCGCCGACGACTGTGATTGGAGGGGATATTCCCGCTATTTTATTCCCACGTGGCAAACACGTGTGCTGTCATCGAACGCCGTTTCCGATGAGTGTATCACTTTTACTTTAAGATTAAATATTTTTTTATTTTGTACGCTAAAAAGAGATTGAACGCTGACAACAATTTGAAAAATGTTTGAATACGAGTTGCGTTCAGGTTATAACACCTAGTTTTTTCAGTACTGGTACCAGATAGAAACTTCTGTTTTGTTTTTTAATACACGTGTACCCTTTGTGAATGCATGACAGAGATGGCAGCACTGTACGGTGCATAGAACTCTGGTGGCAGCGACGAGAGTTAGGATTGTTTTTGACACTTAAAATGACGTTTTCATTGCAAGAACAGCGTGTAATCATCTGTGAATTCTTCTTGCTGTTTCTCTAGATGACGAAGCTTCCTTGTTATAAGCGATTATTTGCCCTTTGTCCTCACCTGATAACACTGGTTGACGTCTCATTTTCCTGAACGCTTCCTGCACCACTACTCACGTCGAATATGTGAACAGTCTACTGAATATACCTACGCCTTCTAAGTCTACTATTATAAGTGGATGAAACGGGAAGAGGTGGGTACGAAGCATGGTCGTATCATTTTGCAACACTCCAATGTTCTCGTGGTCAGTTTACTAAGGCAAAGGGGTGAAATGTTTCCGCCGATTGTCATGAACAAGTGCAGGCACACCATCTGTGATGCATTAGATATATCTATGTAAATTCATTAGGTACTTATATCACGCTACAGCTGAAAATCGGGATGGTCGTATCATTTTGCAACGCACCTTAAGGAAGTGTAAGTTTTTAAATTTCTATGGCGTCTGAATTGAAGTACTATAAAAGTTTAAACGCTCAAGTAACAGCATCTTTCGAATAATCTGTGCATTTCACACACCCTAAAACACATATGACTACTCAGCTAGCACTTTCTTCATAATCAGCTACTTAATGTGTGTACATTTACACATAACCAAATAAAAAGTATGAATAAATTTTAACATAAATTTAAGAATTAAGAAATAGATTAAGAAGTTATTAATTTTTGGAATGCACAGAGCGATATACAACTTTGAACTCAATGGATGAAGACAGTGCTAATAACATTATCGTAGACTAGTTTGATAGTTTGGCATCAAGCTGCTTGCTTACGAAGTAGCAGTAAAGTTGGCAACAACTCAAGAAGCAGAAGAAGCCGAAGAGAGAGAGCGAGAGAGTGAGGGAGAGAGCGAGAGAGAGCGCGAGTTTGTGGTAGGAATACAACTCAATCTCCATGTTAATTACTGCCGTTGCCGTTGTCGTAGTCTGCTTTTCTGTCCAGTTAGCGTAATGAGGCAATGTTTATTCAGCGAGGGCGGGGGGTGACGTCATCAGATACTGCCCCCCGGCGGCGCTGCCAACTGTATCCACGTGTGGCACTGCTCCAGTTATTATTGTGGTGTATGTTTATATACAAGGCGGGAGACAAGAGAATGACGATTAGACGAGAGAGCGCAGACCTCTATGATGTAGTCCCCATGTCAATTTGCGACGTTTTATGGGCCCGTCCTTTAATTCCTTCTTGGCCAGCGATGTTATGGACTAAGAGACATTAGCAATAATGGTCCCATTGTTTGGTAAAGACCGAGACAGAAGATGAACATCTGAAAGTACCTTCTCGATTGTCATCTGTTGGAGATAATGTGAACAATAAAGCCTTCATCAGCGTCGTAGCTCGAGAGTGGCCTAACGAATACCTGCAGAGGAAATTCGAAACTAAACTATCAACTCCTCTCGATTCTGAATGAATTTGCTGTATCTTTATATAACTGATAACTCATAATTAATAGAAAAAATGCAACCATACGGCAGTTATACGGCTCAAGAAAATGCATTATGGGGAATAACGTTTGTGTAGCATTAGTTTATTTTTAAATATAGATTTTTTTCATAAATCTTTATATGATAATTTAAATTTATGTGTAGTTTATATTGCATAGTATCCAATATGAGTGACACTTATAAAGCAGTCTACACGATTCTTATTTATTTCCAGATGGGGTCATTAGCAACAAAATTTGACATATAGTATGAGAACAACTTGAGTTTTGATTTAAGATAGTAAACCATAAGAAACTAATCCTTATCTGACTCAAATTGCTAAATTATAATTAAGTTAGGACAAATCTTTCAACAATAATATTGATAATACAAATATGATGGCCAAAAATCAATTAAGTATAACTATGTGGTCATGTCCATATTACTTGATTTCAGTACGTTCTACTGTGAATATAAAACTCTTGTTTTAATAATATATAAAAATTATATGAGGGTGTATTGAGTAGAAAAGCTCGTAAGAGTGTGAACGGGCTGAAGGTTTCTCCCTGCAGTATAATTTAGGAAGCTATATACAGAATGTTTCGAAAAGACACCGAATGAATATATAGAAGTAGTGCTCAGCTTCTATGTGACACATATAGATCGTTTTACGGCCAATAGAGCCGTATAAAACAGCGATCAACATTGAGTGTGGATGAGGCACTTACAGGAACAACGCCCATGCCTCACGCTATCGAAGTTCTCAGGTAGGTGACAGCGTGCCGCCTGCTGTAGCTATTTGTAAACATACCGGCATACTCCACGGTAGCTTGCTGCTATAAAGAATTTCTTTGGCTTATGAAACCGCACTAAAGATGCTATTCTTTAGTTATTTGTTTATGGGTGCTTAACGGTTGCAACATTCATTTATAACAGTAGATGACGGCAAATAAGCTTGTGGAGATATGCAACTTAAACCTTTTAGGGGGAAGTTAATATGAGGAGGTTGAGGATGGAAGCATTAAATGATAAAAAGAACAGAGAACAATATCAAAGAATTGTAGATAAATTAACCAAAACTAAATGGCTAATGCAATGATACAAGCACTTTATTTCACTGTGTTTAATAATACTAAATAAAGCATTAAATTATCTGGAGTATACAAAATACCATGTAACAACTGTGAATCATGCTATATTGGAAGAACTAAGAGAAGTCTTAAAACTCGTCAAACGGAACACTTGATAAATATAAAACTTAAACAGTTGCCAATCACTTCTGGAAATGCAACCATGAAATCAGTCAAAGTATACAATTATTAAAACATGTACAAGCTGTTAATGAACTGGATATGTGGGGAAAAATGTATATTCTAAACAGTGAAAAAGAAAACATTTTGAATTTTGATATACCAGCATTGAATAGTGTTCTACAATTTATTAAACAAGTTAGACAAGTCAACACGGACGAAGCTCAACCCATTACTATGAATAATATAGATCCAGTTAAAATTAACCCAGACTTCAGAAGTATATTTGCTACAATATTCCAACAGTTCAACTTCTTCACATCCAGAGATGAAGCAACTCCAACCAGTTAATATCACAGGTGACAACCAATCATCTATGTCCAGCCCCAATGTTCCAGTCCCAAATGTTGGTATTGAAAATCAGGAGATCTTCAAGGGGAGGAGCCTTAAGTTTCTTGGAGAGCCAAGTTTACGTCCGCCGACAGTAGTTGGAGCAGCAACCACTGAAGATGGTCTAAATCAAAGACCGAAAAGCGCTTTTGGAAGAAATGGTGAACACCTGCCCAGTCTGAGTGAGTAATCTTACAAATTAAGCATGCCAGCTACTCATATTTTATATAAAGCATTTGTAACTGAAAAGGAAGCTGTTGATTTACAGTAACTGTTAGAAAGCGCTGTTCAATTAAGATCATAGCAAAATGAGCAACCTTGGAACTTTCCGGATCATTATCAACTTTTACACGAGTAACTGCCCTTTGCCCCATTACCTGAAAGCGAGGCTAGGGCTACTGATAAGAGCAAGGAGTAATGCTTTTGTCTTTGTGACCGGTGCTTCCCAATAACTACTTTAGAGGTTCGCACAACAGTGATTCCTGCGCTGCCTAGTAACAAAATAATGTAATATTTAAAGCCGCATAAAATTATACTAAGAGCATATCGAAGCTGCGACACCGAAATTCGGACTACTTAAGTTATAAATTGCGAAACGGCTATATTCGTTCGGTGTCGTTTCCAAAAATCCTGTATAATTCACCAACAACATATGTATGTGCAGTGAACATTGTTTGGTTTAATTAAAACTGAATTTTAGTGATTCCATGTCAGTTTTATTTATAATCCCACGTTTTAGGACCGTATAGCTTTCTTCTTCAGGAGGCTTCCCGTATCACTGATGAAGCTAAGAATCGAGAACCAACAAACATTTCCTGCTGCAGATGGGAAGAGTATTACACCTACTCTACTTGCTGTAGTACATAGTATAGAGAATAAAAATTACAAAATATTAAATAAATGAAACCAATATTACTGGATATCTCGGGGAAACGGTTGATTCCCCCAAAAGGGTTATATGGATTGTTCTTAAAAGGATGTAATATTTGTGTACTCGATTCTCATCTCTTTTTAAGGTTTATAATTTCTATCGAAATTATATCAAATTCATTACCAATGATGTGAACTTCACAGCTCTTCTCAGAAAAATTCAAGATATAAAGTTTATTGATATGTAAACATATCATATCAGGCATTATTGTGCAAACTTCATTTTTAACTTTATTAACTTCTGAATCAGATTTCACAAAACAATTTACAAATTTTGCAGATATAATCTACCTTCTATCTTAACGAACTAACTAAACCTAGAGATTACTGGATTCCAGTAACCTTACAGATATAATCTGTCTAAAACAGTCTTTTTTCTACTTTACTTTTACTTCAACAATATAAATCAAATCTACATTTCTACTACATCTTTAATTCTTATAACAATCTACGAAATACTGTCTCCTACAATTTTAAAATTTCCTCTTCTGCAACTGGTATCCAAAGCTTCCTCCTACTGGTATCTCTCTCCTAAAGGAACTGGCATCAGTAGATGGAGCTGGTTCGTCAGTTCCAGACATCCGGGTTAGGCATCTCTCCGCTTCTGCATAATCAGTTGCATCTGTCCGCTCTGATACTCTCCATATATATCTTCTCTCTGCCGGTATTCTCTTTCTGTCTATGGTCTTTCTGTCTTCTTTCTGATGTCCATAATTGGCGTCTTAAATCAGGTCTTCAAGTCTGATAATCTGTATCTTCAGTTTTTCTTGGTCCTATTTCCCTCCGAGATCTCTTAAGTTATATTCTTTTCTCATAGATTGAAATGTTCATCTATTTCTTTCTTGAAATATTTTGTCGTGGGTCATATATTCCTCCAACGCCTTAACGGATATTATTTGAGCCATATTTTCTAAATGTACATAATCTTCTGCATCTCTTAAGATGTTCCATATACATTTTCCTTGAAGTTTACTTCGGCCGTCTTCTACTAATTCAATATATTTATTGCACTCAAAAATAACATGTTCAGGCGAATCTAAACTGTTACATTGCTCATATAAATCTGAGTTGTTCTTCCCTATTCTTTTTAAAGAAACTACTTCTAGGTTCGCCTAAAACCAGCCGTCCCTAGTTACCGTTCTTAATGTTATCTTATCTCGAGTTAACATGTACTCATATCCTATTGCCAAACCTCCAATATCTTAACATTTAACACAAATTCACAGAATATTCATGTTTAATTTTAAGTTCTAATTTGTTCAAGGGATCCACAATTTATCAATACCTTTTGTAGAATGTAAAAGATAGGATAATTTATGAATAGGATTAGTTTAATTACTTAATCCAAACTTGGACTGTACGCAGCAATTTCGAATCATCGCTCTTCCGTTAAAAAGAGTCATGACGTTACAAAGCACGCTAATAAAACCCAAAATGATGTCAGTAGCCTAAGAACTCCCTGTAATTTTTCCGCTTTGAGCTTTTCCTCTCGAAAAGTCAAGCAGAGTATCTCCATTATAAGATTGGATGGCAGGGGACAGTCAATGCAATAATCAGCTTCTCTGATGTCCAGAAATAACGTTGTATCCCCAGTGGTTACTATGGCAACACTAACGGTAACAAGTGCTCTCCAAGCTTAGAGCGAAAAGAAGCGAGATGATGGTCCATGCGAGGGAATGAGACGGTTATGCACAACACAGCTGCGATACATTGTGCTCATGGAAGATTCATGAAAATGCCGTTATAACAGAAGCAGGAAGAAAACGCATCGAGCGATAAGGAGAAAGAGAGAGAGGAAAGGAAATGATTGAATGGGAAAAGATGACAATTCATGCGAACTATATTGCAAACGTTCTTTTATGTATTTCCATTCTCTCTTTTTGCTAGTTTTATTCGTATTCTTGCCCCCGCACTTTTATTTTTATTTTTTTTTTTACTGTCCTAGCTGGGATAAATGAGGCGGAAGCAAAGCGAGATAAGTATGCCAACATATGTAACTTTTCATCCGAGAGAATGTTGCGAGTGGCAGCACTGGGAAAGAAAGAAAAGGGAAGAAGAAATATGATGAAGTGGGAAGAGGAAAGATGGATGAAAAATTGTGTTTATGTGTGAAACGACTTGGAAACGTAACAAGGGTTCCCTCTTCCCTCCCTTCTCGTTCCTGGAAGAAGGAGGTAATTTCAAATAATTTCAAGTTGCTGCAGGTATGGCCGATATAACTCTCCCAGGACCTGTTCTCTTTTTTTTTCTGTCGAGAAAGTGAAAAATCAGCGCGGGAGAAAGTAGGGATGTGATATCGGCGACCATAAAGCTTGGTCTGACGAGGTACGTGTGCTTCATGACTGTACCCAAGTACCTGCATTTCTCAGAATCGATAATGCACAAATATCTGCTGTCTGTGCTGTGTTAAAGTGTTAACGAGTTATTGATTGAATCTCGGAGCTCGCTCTTCGGTTTAAAAGAACGCTGTAAAGTTACGGCTTCCCAAGAGACTAAAACTGTCAGAACTTAAAGATGATGAAATTCACGCAGAATTTATCAACAGTTTGATAATGAATATATTTCATGCCTCCTAGACCATAGTCTACAATTCGAACAATAAAAATAAGTATATTATTCTTAACTCTGGCCGTAAAGCTCTGAAAGTTGTAATCCTTTCACTGCGTTTATTCTGTTGGATAAGCAATTTGAGACAGATAATCTAGAACACAGGTCTCTGATGCTCAAGTTAGAAGTTATTAAACAATTCGATCTTTATAATGTGTGCTTTATGTCCATTATTTACCAAAAATAACGTAAAATCTTGAGCCTCAGGAGAATGATGAACAAATAATTAAGATTACTAAATATATTTTTATTGAAATACGGAATTTCACCACCAACAACAAAAAACACATTCAGATGGAGGATAACAAATTTTCAAAGCTATCCTTGAATGCCATCCAATTGGAAGTAGAAATGTTGGTTCAACTATGTAGCGAATGTGTGTGTAGGTAACTGATAGCAAAAATTGGGATATCAAATTTGATATTTTGTAAAGCACTTTTCAAGGATATGAAGGAACTGTATAATTAATAAATATAAGGTTGGAATTTCTTGTAGAGAGCCTGTTGGCAACTGTTAGTGAAATCCAGCCTCTTTATATTGTTTACTCCTGCAAATCACTAGCATTCAACTTACATACTGCAACGACTGGATTCCATTCAGTTACTTACACATTATTTCTAAGAGCTTTGTCACATATCTAGAAAGATGAGTTTTGCATTTTAAAATGTGAAAACATTTAATATTAATAATGTTGTGTTGTACATATTTTAGTTGCTTAAGATTCCTTTTCTCTAAAAATAAGCATTTATTCGCTGAAATTTCCGTTTTGTTCTCTTTAGATATCACATTTTACACATAGGACATTAACTTCTTTCATTTTGGGCGGAAAACGAATTTCAGCAATCATCCTCATTTTCATTCCCAATTTTCAAAATAATTGCAGGAAAACTTCCTTAATAATGTCGCGGCAACGCACATAAAAGGTTCGCGCGAAGCCGTTATCTATGATACCGCGGCTAGTGTACACAAAGAGCCGGCAAATAAAGATAGCAGAGATAAAGGACTTGCCAGCACAGATAGGATTTCACGTTTGCAAGATTCTAGTGATATCTTGATTGACAGAGAAAGTTTGTTTTCTTATTTGTTCCGGAAGCCTCTCGAATTTATGAATGAGATATATAAGAGATTATGACACGCCAACAGACAGTTGAAAAACGAGAGTGAATCGCAAGAGTAAGCAGTAAACAGCTGTGAAGTGTTGTTGTAACGAGTGCTGATTGTTATTGTCATCGACCTTGGTAGATCGTGGTGTGTATGTGACGTAATTTTGTTACGTGAGAATTCAGCAGTGTATTTCTACGGAAAAAGAGAACGTTTTGAACTTCTGCAACTCAAAATTTTAATTCTACGAACCCACAAAGTCACAATAATAACTTAGTAAATTAAATTGTAATTCTTACTTTATTTCCCAACTTTTAACGAGCGGTTCCCTTAACAATAAAGCATCAATGTTAAGGTTTACAAAACATCGAATGTTTCATTTTTGACAGTTGATCTCTAAACAAGAAATAAAACTTTAAAATAACGAAACACAATTAATAAGAGGAATGGGCCAGCATCAAATATGTAAACGACGTTAACTTTCATCTGTGACTGTAATACCCTTCATAGGGAAAAAATATACAGCATGATGGTGCCAACACGTATAAGATATGAAAGAATAAACTTTCTGTTACACTCAAGCAATAGGAACAAGAAGGGAAGCAATATCGGAAATTACTTTGTTATTATCACATGATAAAAGAACAGGCTTGTGATTTAACAAATGAAGAAAAAGAATAGGGCCACGAAAATGGTCTTACCTTAGTGAGCCTGTTCTCCTGGCAAAAAGTTTTAGCGCTTCAGTTACTCCGGGCTTCTTATGATCCTTTTGCATACTAATCACTTAAACTCTCCATTCAAACTCTGTTCCCAGGGACACGGGTTTCTATGTGTCCATTTTCCACTTTATTGCATCTTCGAACAATTTCCCTTCAGTCGGAAATCGACTAAGATGCCATAAAAGAAAGGGAGAAAGGAGAATGTTGTGTAAACGAAGTGGAAACCTGCGCACTCATCAGCTCCTTAAGCTCCTGTACATCTTGCTTTCTTTTCTCTCTTTGATGTTTTCTCCCGTGACAGTAGAGTGAATAGTGACTAACGAGAAAACTTCTTGGGAGAACTTCCACATGCTGACCATGGCAGTCTTGGAGTACTTAGAAAGAAATTGTTCTTCATCTTCGCTGTGAAATGCGTCATTAATGACTAAGTGGAAGAAATGTCAAGCTACATATATGTACCTTGAGAACTACTTAAGGCATTACTTTTAATTATTAATCAATTTTCTGCAAAATAAAACTGATAAGACAGAAGGCTCAATTAACGACTTCGGTTTTCAGTTGCATGCTGCGGGATGTATATCAAACATAACTGACTTTTTATACTTCGTTCCCCAGTTACTGACTGAAACTTGAAGATTTAGTGTAACAAATACTGGTGTAAATGTTTCATCAGTCACAATTATATGAAAAAATATTATAAAACTACATATTAGAAGTTTCATCTTTTGCTTTATATAGAAATAATTTTTCTTTAATGAAATGTAAGCAAATTGTTTTCGACTTTAACAAAGATGTATCATAGATAATCGCTTTTAATCAGTAATTCTTCCTGTCAGTATTATGTTAGAAATTCAAGATATTTGGAAATTAAGTACTTAATATTGGTTCTGTTATGTGCCAGTTTAGTTCTGCGTAGATGTTTGGGGACAATGATTGGAAAAAGTACATTTCCTTAACGAAAATGGAACGTATTTCTGGGGAGAATAAATAATTACAATGAAAAATAACTAATTGATATTCGCATAAGGTGTTAATTTTATTTCAGTTTTTTAAAATAATTTTGAATCATAGAACTTTTGGTCACTTTCACTATACAAATGTACTTGTATACTCAAATAAATTTTAAACCCCCATAAATATCTCGCTGCGTTGATATTCTGCTATCCCAAAAATCCCCATTTTCATTAGATAGAGACTTAATTTTTGACTCCAAAGACTTTACGATATACATACAGAGGCCGACATAAGTATTCGAACACAAACATATTTATTACTTATATTACTCGTATTTTAAAGCTCCGAAGAGTAAGCATACGTAAATACCACTAAAACAAAATAAACCCGAGTCTTCCATTAAACATATAAACTCATAAATAGCAACTGAAACTAATTTGCATTACAAAGAGAAATAAAACGTATACTTTACATCTGGACATAAGTATTCGAACAGAGGATAGCTAGTATTTAGTTATCATCCCCTTTCTTTGAATTACTGCTGATAATCGTTTAGGCATTGTCTGTATGTGTTGTTTAGTAACTGCAGAGTCCATATTTCTCCACTCTGTTGGAAGAAGTTCTTTCTGAGGGTCCTTGCTTCTGATGTGATGCTTCCTCACACGCTCTTTGAGTTCCTTCCAGATGTTCTCTCTAGCATTTAAATCTGGAGATTGGGGCGATGTCTTCTAAGTGTGAGAAGTGTTGTCACGATCCAAAGCCTTACAATTTCAGCAATATGCTTCGGATCATTGTCCTGCTGGAAGTAATAATCATGCTCTAATCCCAGCTTCTCTGCACTCTTTTTAAGATTGTTTTCAAGAATCCTCTTGTATTCAAATTTGTCCATGATCCCATCTATGAACACCAGTTCCCCAAAGCCAGATGAAGCTATATGGTCCCATACTATCACACTACTGCCACCATGTTTCACTGCAGCTACTATGGTCTTAGGTTCACATTCTGTATTTGGCAGTCTCCACACTTTAAGACGTCAACCACTCTTGTAAAAGTATATTTGCTCTCGTCCGACCAGAGAACCTTATCCCAGAATTATGTTTGTTTCATTACATACTGGTTAGAAAATTCTATATGCTTTTTCTTATTCGCCTTATTAACACATGGTTTCTTCCGAGGAACGCGGGTATTGTACCCAGTACTATTTGAAACCCGTTCAAATGTTCTGGTGTGAACCACAGTGCCAGAATATTGCTCAAGGCATCCTCTAATCACAGATGCAGTGACCCTCGGATTCTGCTTCACCATTTTTATTATTTGCGTCCTGTCTCTGGTGGTGAGTTTAGAAGGAGCGCCATTTCTAGGTTTATTTACAACAGTATTTGGCAGTTTGAAGCGCTGAATTGTGCGGAACACTGTAGTTTTGCCTCTGTTAATGGTTTTGGCAATTTCAGGGAGACATTTGTTTTGTTTGTACATATTTATCACGATATTCCTTTTTGTCACCGTTGTCTCCTTACCTTTACGTCCAATATTACCTGTGAGTTCACAATCGGCTGAATAACTTTAAGTACACCGTTTCGAGACATATCATAAACACAACTGCTATGTGGCAGGGGCGTGTAGGGTACGTTCAACCACCTTTCTCTCTGTTCGATTGGATACGTTCGAATACTTATGTCCTCCAATAAGAGGGACAATACAATAAATACGGTATAGATTGTGTAATAAATACATGCAAAGTGATATTTTAAATATTGTTTCCGAGACACAAAAGGTTAATGTTTACATGCTTAATAATTCAGCGCTGTCAAATAAATATTACAGTATTTATAGTACGTGCAATGTTACATACTTCTGTCGGCCTCTGTATGTGAATGAACTATGTCACATTCAAGGAATTCCAAATTGCATCTCGATTAGGGAGATTTACTACTTTTCCAGAGTTTCCCCTTATCTTGAAAAAATGAAAGTCGGGTAACTTTATACACTGTGGACTCGGACTCAGTTGAGCACCATTTCATTCATTCATCATACGATATGACCTACTCTATAACCTTTAGCTATCAGAAAGGCGTGCCTCTCACTTCTCGTTCTCGTACTGAATTGTTTAATATGTGAAGCAGGATAAACTACTTTACGGAATAAATTCGTGCATGACTACAATAAGGGCGAAGGCTATAAAAGACCAGTTGTGGAAGCTAAGATGATATTATTACGAGATAACACTTGCCCGGAACCCGACGTAAAAGGGCATTATAGCCAGGAAAGTGTTATACGCAGGATATTTCAGCATTATCCCTAATGGGATGGATCAAGGAACCGGAAAAAGTGGGCCCTAAAGATGGGAAAGCGTTATATGGGGAGTATTATATTGAGAGTTTACGATATCATGTCTTAACATAAAACTTCCTCTCTTTCACGAATTCCTCTTTTACTTATCTGTGAAACGTTTCCTATTTTTCCTATCTAACATTATTTTTTCTATACATCGCATACGAAAGTTAAGTAGATTGATATCACCTTAAGTAGATAGTTTGGTGCTCAGGTAGGTGGTTGTAAAAACATAAGTGCTTTGAAGCTTATTGCTTTAGTCCAGGAATTATCATTATAAAAATACTCCTCTTTAAACTTTGGTTTAGTTAATTATATATTACATTAAGGTGACCGAAACACCGCTAGCAATGGTAAGCTAATCTCTGTTTCGTATAACCTTGCCCCGCTGACATGTATCACTCCGCGTGCAACTACCTTCCCCCTCATCCTAATTGGCTAATGCTTTCGCGCCATAGACCATAGGCGGTGCCTTCCCGTCACATTTAAACCTGCAGTAAACGTCATAATAATTGCCAGGAAGATAGATAAAATCATACAAATAAGAATATGAAGACATGAAAAATAATGAAGTTTATAATTAAACTGAGCAAGTTGAAACTGAATAAATGAGCAATTAAATTGAAATAAGTTTATAATGAAAGGCCTTCGGCCCTTTCAACTGGGATTTTTTAAAACCAGCACACATACCCTACAAAAATGCTTGTCTTTGAGTCTTAAAAGTCGTGTCACGCCATACTCGTGTGTCCTTCATTCAC
Source organism: Mantis religiosa (assembly GCA_030765055.1). NCBI lineage: Eukaryota > Metazoa > Arthropoda > Insecta > Mantodea > Mantidae > Mantis > Mantis religiosa. The sequence goes on from CM060959.1 coordinate 78,540,826, forward strand.
CCAAGTCTCCTCGTCAAGCTAGTATATTTTGCGATTTGTATCCCGGTACAGTTTGATTGTCCTTAAATATCGTCTTCGCCACACAGCAATATCCCCCCTGGAGTGGTAAGTTTTCCTGTTGTCTCAATTTCATGTCGCGATGTTCCTACGCATCTAACACACCTGTAAGTTCAGAGCACAGCTGTTCGACTTCTCTCACCGACAAAGACGGATTCTTCTCTGTGAGTGCATTAAACACATGCAGATCAATTCTTTTTTCGCCGCTTTGTAAAGGTTTCCCCTTACGATGCTTCAGTGAAAAACTGGCGATAGACTCTGCCATTATACATATAATAATTACACGCGCAATAAACGATCAATAAATTAATTTAGCTCTCGCACTCGGCATAACACACCTTGGAATGGCGATATGACTAATTCAGTTCAAAACAAGGTCAGTGATAAAATTCATATAAACAGATATGTCATCACTACCGCTAAATCACGTGCTATCGTGTCATGTGCTTGAGAGCAAAGGAACCTGCTCTTTACTTAGTTTAAGAATGAACATGCATTTGAGATAAATCAACTCTGTTGCGTATTATATTTAATTAAAACAGTTACGAAAATATAAATTTGACAATTCTCTTCCAACATATAAAGATATATCAAAATGTTTAATAACGAACTAATTTTTACCACACAGCAGTCTATACTACAATAGCAGCCAATGAGAGCTGATAAGGTCACAGGACCGTTAAGAGATACGGGACAAGCTTATGTGAAACAAGGTTTAGATGTAAATGCAAGGTCAACTGCCTACTGCATGTGGTGAAATTACTTCGGACAGTGTATTAACTTTCTCTTGAATGGTGAATAATGGACCTAATTCGTTTTCCGGATGTCTGAATGTGTTTCAGGATAAAAACGTTTCTGAAAGAATTTCTAAAGGGTTATATTCGAATTATATTCATGTCTCTTAATTGCCTGGTAATGCAGTATATCTTCTGTAACGTAACTGTAGCAATTATGTCAGTAATAATAATTGTTTTAGTTTCATTTATGTTGGTGTGGTTATGAATGAAATATGAGCAATAATACTATAATGAGGCGGTAGTCCATAGAGTATAAAATTACCGACATTCATCATCTATGGTAAGGAAGAAGAAAGGCTCGGCCAAAGCAAGATTTCAACTCTAGATCTCTTGAATGTGAAGCACTTCTCTGATACCATAGAGGCAGGTGATGCTGGCCTTTATATCGTTACCCTTGTCTTTGGTTGTTTATGTATCTACTGCTGTCTTATTAATTAGTTTTCAGACTTCAGAATTTCAGGCATAAACGAGCGTATATTTCCCAATTTGGTAGCATGTTTTATTCATCCCGAGAAAGCAAATTTGTTGCATTCACCTTAAGGAATATACGTTTTTTAGAAGCGATCTTTATTAGGGGTAAAACATGAAAAATCATAAAAGCTCTAGGAGGTACAGGAAGGGTATTCCTGCCTCTTTAACTCAAATACTGGAAAACGTTTAAGCAGACATCTGGCAACCGCCAGCCCCATGAACGTGGTCGAACCTAAGCACTCTTAAGTACCAGCTCTCCCTTAAGTTTGGAGAGCTATAATAATTTTATATTTCCTTCTTCTGTTTGTTATCCCAGCCCGAGCGGCCAATATCTTTTGCATCTGCAGAGATTTCGCACACACGCTGTGTGTCATATATTACCTCCCCGACTCTCCTGAAGGAAAAGCGGATGACTTTCACTCCCTAGGGAATGTCCACCAACTCTCTGAGGTGACGTCACGACTCCAATCATTTCTTTTCCTTCCTCTTGCGCGCAGTTTGACAGTTTGTAGCAAGATGGCGGTCAGCGAAAGGTGCAGAGCTCTTCGGGTCGTAAAATTTTCTGATGGACTAGGTCTGCAGCTGAATTGCGTTTGAGATCAAGACGGTGGTGGGTGCGGGAAATGGGGTGGGGAGGGTGGTTTACGACGGACGGGGATCAAGAGAAAAGCGTACCACTTTGAAAGCCGGTTATAAAACGACAGGACTCAGAGGAATATGGCCTGAATATCCGAACAAAAGGTTCAACTGAAAATATTATTTTATGCTCCAGGAAACAGAAGCGGCCGGTCCCGCCGTAGGGCTAGACCCCCTGCTGAATCTGCACGGTATCATGTGACACAAAGGGCTCAAGTTATCCACTGCGATGGTCCGCTCGTAAAAAAAAAAAAATCCTGTTTTGGAATGGCGTTTGTTATTTAAATGCTAAACTTGACGCCTTGCAGGAATAACATCAACAATTGCCTCTTTCATTTATTAGGAATGTCCTATCTTGCTGATTGGCGTGGAAGAAATGGCATGTCCAGAAAATAACAAGAATAACCTCTGCTCGGTTTTGTCGTGAACAGTCCTTGCATTACGTTCAATAATTTAATTTTGTAATAGAGGTCAAGCATTCCAAATGTAAAATTAAATACCTTTTGCTTAATTTTACTTCCAAAATTGTATGACAACAAAGATGGCAGATGAAGACTTAAGTTCTAACTTAATATTTAACATTATTTAGAAATAAAACTGGTTTGGCCACAAATTCTTCTCTTGTTAGTAATTTCATAATTAATTCGTTACGGAAAGAATATAAAACGGATTCATTTTCATTTATTTCTTATAAATGAATACATTTTATTTTACTTATATTTTAGCTTCCCCTTTTATTACTGTCACTTTCTGTATCTTTAATAGTAAATGATTAATTCTGCTAGGAAGTGGATTAAAAAAAAAACAATATATAAAGGATATATGTATAAACCCACTTCATTAAAATGAGAGGCAGTGATGTTAATTACATTCGTAGATGACAAACTAAATTGACAATGCAAGAGTTAATGAATTATTCATTACAAATTATGACGCATTCTTCAAATGAAGAAATAATAAAGCAGCAAAGATATTAATTTTCTTCAAGTTCAAGGGTAACATTCCCAAAGCTTTCTTTACTTAAAATATAGTGTTGGAAAATTGGATTAAAACACTTGGACTACTTTTTTAAAAAATTATTTCGGTTTATTTCTCCATATAGATTACAAAAATGTAATAAATAGTTTCAATACATTGTATAAAGTAGAAAAACACAAGTTATTATTACTCTTTCTTGAATTTTAATTTTTCCAGAGTATAAAAAGCACATTTACCATTAAAGATCCCCTTACTGCCTTTACAACTAGTTCATTATTATTCTTAAGTTTTAGCGTCTACTTACTGTACCTCTATTTACATATTTAAATAACCAGCATAGCTTCTCTAGTTATTTATATGTGTGTATTCCGTTATGTTTTAGTTATTTTCTAGTAAAATATGTTTTATGGTTTCATATGGGTGAGTGAGTATATGGAAAAGTTATTATACCAAATTGTTTAAATATTTCTCCGCTTGCGTGTGTACTGAGGAGATTAAAATTTCACACATTTGTAAGTTTCTAGGTTTACACTTCAAACACCCATATATGCAAGGAATTTTACATTAGTAGTGAATCTTCTAATTTATAAATATATTTTTTTCCTTGTCAGACTAGGGTTTTTAAGACAGAAGGTCGAGACACGGCTATTTTCATCTATATTCACTTTAAAAAAAAAACAGTATAATCTGTAACATCAATTCGACAATTGCCAATAAATGATCTGCAATATTAATTTCTGCCTACCGCAATAACTGCCTACTTGAAAATTTTGAAATCCGAAAGTTTTGCCTTTCAAATTGGCAAAAGCGTAGGTTATATGATAATATTTCTTTTATCAGGAATATCAAATATTATAACCTTCACCCATTCTAATGATCGTTTCGTTATATCTTGTTAAATGTTCTCGTACTGTCTGTAAATGTAATAAGAGTAGTGTTTAAGAGATTAATAAAATAAATTCCCCTGTTCAGATAGAGTACACTCACCAAAATATCAAAATGGAGAGTTTGTAAAATGGTAGATCCATTTTCTATGCAGAAGAGTATAATTAAATGCAGATCGTATGTTTACATTCCATTGTTAAGACTGGCGCTCTAATTTTCAAGTTGTCCTGAAATGCATGACTGTTTATTAGGTTCGTGTATTTCACAAACTAATGTTTTTGTTATATATGTATGCATATCCCACTTTTTCTGAGGGTAAATAAGAAAGCAGATAACACGGAGACGTATAATCAGTTGCTAAGAACATTGACAAATATGATGTTTCAATGATACATAGAAACACAAGATAAATTTTGATATTCTTCAAATAGACATTTTTAATGAAAGGGAAGAGCCAGACTGAAAAATTCAGTGCCATAGCCGAGATTTGTGACACGGATCTTCTGGTTTCCGTAGAGCCAATCTAACCATTTGAGCTACTATGGCCAACGTGCCAACATGACATTAAATTCTCCAACTGACTCGTATTTTCCCTGTAAACCACTAGTGGTTTACCGGGAGAGACACGAGTCATTTGGGGAATTTAATGTCATGTCGGCACGTTGGCCATAGTAGCTGAAATAGAGCGACTGGACGGAAACCAGAAGATCCGTGGTTCACATCCCGGCTATGACATTGAATTTTTCAGTCTGGCTGTACCCTTTCATAGTGCGTCCTACACACGGCTAGTGTGAAAAAACAAATAATTTCCGAAATGTTTAATATTTTATGTATTGAATGGGTGCCCTATTAGCAAAATAGTCAAGGTCTAACCCCGGAAAAAGGCTAGGTTCTAGCTCAAGAATGGCCTAGGATGCATTTTAGTATTTAACAATCATAATTTATGGTGTCAAGAACAATTATCATAACCATAAACATCAAGAACTGAACAATTCTGAATGAATGATGAAAACTTTTGTAAGCCTTTAACCATAAAAATACTCGCATATAGTTCTTCATTGTATTTTTATGTGCCCTAAGTTTGGGATTGTAGAACAGAGTGTTTCTGGAACTCTCAATGCCCGTTCTTCACAGAATTTCTGTACGTAATTTACATTTTCTTAAAATAAAGAGACTATTTACAGGACGATCATTACAAAACTGAATAACTTTCAAAACTTTGAATTTACCTTAGTAAAGTAATAAGGATATTAAAATTGAGCCTTTTTTTTGGATTTTAGGAAAAACTCATGACCATCAAAGGAAGCTGCATTGTCTCAGTGCGACAGCCGATACCAATTTTTTCCTCTTTCTTTTGTTTGTTTTGTTTTACTTTTAACATCTTTTAACTGGATAGGTCATATCAAAACAATAAATGAATTAAAAGTATAAGCCTAACATTTATAGAATTTAAAACCTAGCCAATTAAATAAATAACTCAGGCTGTCGAATTAGAAATCCGTATTCCCTTATAATTGCAAAGCTAATAGA
>CM060959.1:78551179-78748679 GCA_030765055.1 Mantis religiosa
AACAAATATTTGCGTTCACTATAAAAAGATATATATCGAATTGGTTAAAAGAGCTACAAGGAAAACAAAATAATCTCAACTTCTTCCTTATAATTACTTCTGTATCCTTGAAAATACATAATACTTAAGAATGATAATAAGTTTCCTAGATTTTATTTATGAGCTTGTATCTGCAGTTGGAACAGATACATATACACGAGCTCACTTTACAAGAGATACTATAGAAAACACCATTTCGGAGGTATTCACTGCTATGATTTGAATTTTCCAGTATTCTAAACCTTACGTTTTTCTAAGTTCTAAGTCAAGACTTTTTTGAAATGGTACAAAGGTATATACAATGACAGGATTAGCATTCAGCAACCTGCTGTCTTAGAATCGTATATTTATCTCATGAATAGCTTTAGCGTTCTCTGGCTATTCAATTGTTACAGGATATTAGGTCTAGAATATATGTCGACGATATGGTTTCATCTATTCGCCTTTGTACCTTCAACTAACAAAAGTTTACCTCGATGTTAATAAAACAAATATAAAAATAATTTAAGATAGTTTGCAGAGGTTATGTCAAAATAAACGTTGTCATTTGCACATTTGTCCTAAAAGGTATCTAAAATATCCAGTAATATTTTATATTGCGAACACAGCCCTCTGTTTCTTAAAGCTGATGAGAGCGTTGCCATCCTTCTTTAATTTAAAATGAAATGTTTTAACTCTACAGTAAACCTTAGCTATAAAATGTGTTTAGTGTTGTGTTTACAGTTAGCTTTCGACTGCAATAACATCAAGACCCTTCACTCTTTCTGATATATGTTGCGGAAACGGAAGCCTTATTGCTGATTGCAATCAGTCGCAGGTTCATGGCTGGTCAAGCGCAAACCAGTGGCTTCAGCACGTATTAATACGATTCCGCCTCAAACAGAGCCAATCATAGGAAACCATGATTATATTTGCTGTGACACCATGCCGCAGTTGGTCATCAACCCCGGAGAAATCTATTAAAGTATCTGACATGGCAACACTGCAGTGTTATGGTGTAAACACACGCGATGACAGCTCCAGATAAACACGAACAAAACCCATTGACTTTGAACTAAGCTGTAAATATCTTGCAAACACCAAACAGAGCAAACTTAACACCAATTTGGTGTGAATCTAGGAATGCATCTCTAAAACTGAACTTCAAAATGTAGTGACATGTTTCTGCAAAACTCATAGAAAAGGAATCTTACTTTTAAATAACATGAGAGCCCTAATTACGAGTAAATTTTAATAAATTATAACATTAGAACTAATAGTTTTAAAATTACGTATGACAATGGAATATGAAGCAAAAATTCCTAGAAGGTTCTGTTAAAATACAAATATTTCAACTTTTATTTCTGAATTATAAATATGCAAAATCTGATGCGCTACATTCTCCTGAGCACACCTGCTCAAACTTCTCCAATTTATTCTTTAAAACTCTTATTGTATTTGCTGCTTCTTGTTAAGCAGATAAACTATTATTTCATATTTATGCATTTCATTATAAGAAGTAAACGACACACCCCTCACAGTACGATTGCTTTAAAATAATGCTCTTAGGAGGCCACGAGGGAAAGGAACGACTAGCGACTTATCCCTTTAGTACATATATAAGTATTTAAAATATCATAGCAATAACAAGGAATATCTCAGAAATTGTTAAATCCACATCAAAAGAAGTTACTGTATGGCATTTCTGGAATTTCTCATTTCTCATTCTCATTGTAATTACTCGCAAAGATGAATCCTTAATATGCCAATATTCAATAAATGAATTCCTTAATGAATAAAACAATGTAATATGTTATTTAAAGTAATATTGGGGCCCGATGATTTAATTCCTGTATGAGGGTGGGTCAAAAAGTAATGCCTCCTATTATTTCCCCTTAAATAAGTAAGTTATGTAAAAACTTTGAATTTGGCGCAATTCCTCAAACCTTCTTCTCCAATCCCCTGCAGTAGTAACGTCCTGAGTCAACAGATGGCAGCACTGCATCCTCTTGCAAAATGGCTGACATCGATATTCGTATTAGACAGCGTTCTGTGACTGAATTTTTGACTACGGAAGGTGAAACACCAATTCGCATTCACGAAAGGCTAAAAAGTGTGTATGGGGATGCAACGGTGGATGTCAGCAGTGTTAGACGATGGGTTAGTCGCTGTAACGAAGCTGAAGGTCAAACACCATTGGCAGATGAAAAGCGAAGCGGTAGACCGGTGACTACAGTGACTCCATGCAACATTCAGCGAGTCGATGACATTCGTGGTGATCGCCGGGTAACAGCAGGTGAATTGTGTCGCATTACCCCCCTCAGTAAAGGCAGTGTGATAACGATTACTCAACAACTGGATTGCTCGAAAGTTTGTTCACGTTGTGTACCAAGAATGTTAACCGCCCAAAACAAAGAAACAAGGAAAACAATAACCTCCGAACACTTGCAGTGTTTCAGTTTGGAGGGAGAGGAGTTTCTGGGAAAAAAAATTTCTGGAGACCAAACGTTTGTTCATTTTTTTGAACCTGAATCAAAGAGGCAGTCAATGGAATGGCATCACACGACGTCACAGAAGAAAAAAGAATTCAAAACTCAGCCGTCGGCAGAGAAAGTTATGGCGACAGTGTTTTGGGATGCAGAGGGTGTGCTTATGATTGATGTTTTGGAGCAGGGATGCACAATAAATTCTGTCCAATACGTCAGAACTCTCAAAAAGCTGAAAGCACGTCTTCGCCGAGTTCGCCCAAAAAAATTATGGCGGATGTTCTTTCGTATGACATGGCAAGACCACACACCAGCCGTTAGACCCCCATACAGCCCTGACCTGGCACCATAAGACTTCCATGTGTTCGGGCCTCTAAAGAAAGCTCATCGTGGGTTTCATTTTAAAGATGAGGAGGCTGTGAAAACGTCCGTGCGTCAATGGCTTAGGAAGCAAGACCGTATGTTTTACCACACTGGAATACATGCTCTAGTTAAAAGATGGACCAAAACTGTGGAAAAGGACGGAGATTATATTGAATAGTGACAAATTAATCGTCGATGTTGTAGTTTTCAAGCTATGTAAATTGGATTCAATTTTCTTGGCAATTAAAAGAGAAAAAAACAGGAAGCATTATTTTTTGACCCACCCTCGTATATTAAGGATGGTGTATGAAGATAAGCGAGATGTTCGCGTAAAAAGCCACGCTGTTATCATTTGTCGAACTTAGATATAGAAAACGCTGTAACAGAATTTGCTAGTAAACCGTTTGTTTTTTTTTGTAAGTATATTTTAAACGCAACCTCCTTGAGCTGCTTTCCTAACATCTGTGTACTTTCCAGAAGAAGAAAATTTGGATGTAAACTTCCAGCAATTTTACGTCAAAGAACCCCGAATTAAGCTAATTGCTCTGCAGCGAACTCAGGATCTCCTAGCATAAAAGCATCCTGTTGGGTCCTTGGAGAGGGTTAATCACTAGCAGTTCCAAACACAGGTGCTTGACGTCATGAAGCAAGGTAGAATGACAACGACGTCAGCTTGATTTTGTTCTGCACGAGAGGAGAAGGCATTATTATCCCTAGGGAGCTCGGCTCTTCATCCCTATAAAGTTGGCAGCGCCACCTGAAGTTTACTGCAGCACAATACTTAATTGTGTTGGTTTGAATTCCTTCTTCCACTCGCTTAGAGATAACACAATGAGGGTAGTTCGGCGCCTCGCATGAAGATGGAGTTACTCTCTTAATAATTTATGAGCAACAAACTGCAAGGCGCTCTTCCTTGGATCTGACGGCTAACAATGGAGCGGTCTTACGGCTTCGACATTTGGATGCATGGGGATTTCTCTCTCTGGAGTTTAGCACGTTCTATAATATTCCGCTATAGATGATGTGTATGTATTTGTTGAAGTGGGGCAGCTTGCGTTCTTTTGTTTTCTAAGTTACTTCTGTATTCTCAATTTCTATAGTTCCAAATAGTCGTCTTTCTCACAGTTGAGATGTTTTTGTAAACTCCCATAAATTTTAATTTCCTATTTAATTTAATACGTTTTGTCATCCTTACAATTTATTGTACAATTTATATTCAATTATATAATTTATATTTTTAATATACTTTTCAAATGGTGTATTGTATCTCCCATCTTCTACGTAAGCAAGCACAACTCATACAGACCTTGAAGTAGAGGTATGTACTTTTATCACATTTTTCAGGAGAAAGTTCGCTTTACTAATTCAATAATTATCAATTAAAGTCACCCGCTTGTTTTCTTTCTTTGCAAATATATCGGACAAGGGAAGTATCACTTTACTCACATCGCTATGCACCTGAAAATTTAATGATATAATGCCTGCTACATATAAACCATGCGCACCAAAACTCTGCTGCGGAATAGAAACACAACGTCCAAAACTGAAATCTGCATGCGACCACTTGCAAGGAACTGCCGGATATCCCTCGTCAGCTCTGTACCTGGTGCGGGGGACGGCACTCCTTACGTATGCCATGAATAATCTCTGTTTCGTATAACCTTGCCCCGCTGACATGTATCACTAAGCGTTCAACTACCTTACCCTCACCCTAATTGGCTAATGCTTACGCGCCATAGGCCATAGGCGGTGCCTTTGCGTCACATTTAAAACTGCAGTAAACGTCATAATAATTGCCAGGAAGATAGATAAAATCATACAAATAAGAATAAGAAGGCATGCGAAAATAATGAAGTTTATAATGAAACTGAGCAAGTTGAAACTGAAATAAGTTTATAATGAAAGGCCTTTGGCCTTTTCCACTGGGATTTTTTTAAACCAGCACACATACCTTGCAAAAATGCTTGCCTTTCAGTCTTAAGAGTTGTGTCATGTCATACTTGTGTGTCCTTCATTCACCCAAGTCTCGTCAAGGTATTTTGCGACTTGTATCCCGGTACAGTCTGATTGTCCTTAAATAACGTCTTCGCTACACAGCAATATCGCCCCTGGAGTGGTAAGTTTTCCTGTTGTCTCAATTTCATGTCGCGATGTTCTTACGCATCTAACACACCTGTAAGTTCAGAGCACAGCTGTTCGACTTCTCTCACTGACAAAGACGGATTCTTCTCTGTGAGTGCATTAAACACATGCACCACAATTCCTTTTTCGCCGGTTTGTAAAGGCTTTCCCTTGCGATGCTTCAGCGAAAAACTGGCGGAAGACTCTGCCATTATACATATAGTAAGTACACGTGCAATAAACGATCAATAAAATAATTTAGCTCTCACACTCGGCACAACACACCTTCGAATGGCGATATATGACTAATCCAGTTCAAAACAAGGTCAGTGATAAAGGTCATATAAAAAATATGTCATCACTACGCTAAATCACGTGCTATCGTGCCATGTGCTTGAGCGCAAAGGAACCTCTTCTTTACTTCGTTTAAGAATTAACATGCATTTCAGATAAATCAACTCTGTTGCGTAATATATTTAATTCAAACAGTTACGAAAATATAAATTTGACAATTCTCTTCCAACAGATAAAGATATATCACCATGTTAAATAACGAACTAATTTGTACCGCACTCCAGTCTATACCATAACAGCAGCCAATGAGAGGTGATGAGATCACGTGACCATTAAGAGATACGGGGCAAGCTTATATGAAACAAGGATTAGACCGTTTCCGTCAGGCGTAAACAGTCCCTCCCCTATAATGCTGTGTTATGCGTATATGTTCCTACGTATTTTGAACTCATTTTCGTGTACATTCAGGTATACTCTACACCTGATTTTTGGAACATAGGCCCCACATAGAGCCGGGAAAATACCATCAAACTCTCAAGGGAATACATGTGTAGCCATAGTGATAGTTTCCTTGTGAGATTGTTTTCTCAATTTTTTTTTTTTCTGGGAGCATTTCTATGGCATAAATGACTCGTTATTTCGGAAGCAATTAATGACTAAATCAAGTTTTAGAATGGCAAAAACAACCCCTAAGTTCTACTGCATATCTATTTTGGTGTTTGTTATTTTTAAACTAATTACTGATAACCATTTAAACTGCAGAACGCAATCGTGGTTTTGAACACATGAAAGTTACAGGAAGAAAACAATAGAAGCAAATTACCCTGCTTTAACATCTATGTATATCGTAGGCTGCAGTGACGTCAGTGTTTCGTTATAATAAAGATTTTATAAAAACTAAGATTGAAAAATTTAAATATCAAAAAACTTCTAAAGATATTTCTACCTATAAAAATATAAAAGACGGTTATAATTTTAAAATAAACATATTTCTACCTATAAAAATATAAAAGACGGTTATAATTTTAAAATAAGTACTTACCATCCTTGGGTTATAAAGTCTCTGGGTTCTCTGGTAGGTTGGCGACGCTTGGGTGGGTTTGTGACTTCTTTTATAATTTCCTCCATTCATTTCCTTCTCAATCTTCAATTCTGCTTCTGTTTTTTTTTTTTTTTTTTTTTTTTTTTTTTTTTTTGTAATTTACGTCCTAAAACGTTAAATCATATGGGACGGTGAATGAATTGGGTGAAATGCTGCTCAAATGACTCCAGAGTCCATGGAGCTTAGAGTTACCCGACATTCGTCTTGAAGGATAAGGGAAATCCCTGAGAAAACCTTATCCAGGTAACTCACCCTGACCGTGATTCAAACTCGGGATTCCTTGAACGTGAGGCACACGTGCTACCATCTACGCTACCGAGGCGAGCGTTCTGCTTCTGGATTTCATGGTATAAGGCGTGGTTGCTTGCACAAATGAAACCGTGTTCTCAGTGAACACTAGAGAGCTGTTTGGTCGACGAGTGTCCATTCTCTTTTCTAGTGGCCCCAACGGAAAGTCATCTTCGAGCCTGCGTTAAGTACTTCTATGAAATTTCTAAAACGGTCCATATAGATATATGTGAATAGTATAATTGTGAACAAATAATCCAGCACGAAGATTTCCAAGAAAATCCATCCACATCATACTATCAGAATGGTCACAATGGGTAGTCGTCCGGAAAATATTTTCTTACAAAAGAAATGAGTACAATAATTTGGTGTACAGCTTAACTTAAAAAGAAAAAGCTGGTCAAATACTAAATTTGGTATGTAAATTCAGGAGCCACTCGAAAATTTTCAAGAGAATCTCCCCACCCCAAAGTACGCTTTGCATGGAAATACTTGCATTGTTTTTTATTTCCCCAAAAATAGCTCTAACGAACCATGTACCTTAACATATTTGGTTGAAAAATAAAATGTATAATTGAATTTTCTGAGAATAGCATGTAAAGAGCTCTTCATTCCATATAGATTTCGTAGCCCGCCTTGATAGCGTAGATGGTAGCGTGTCTGCTTCATGTTCTAGAGGTCTCGAGTTCGAAACTCGGTCAGAGTGAGTTACCTGGATAAGGGGTTTTCCGAGCTGTTCCATTATCCTGAAAGATGAATGTTGGGTAACGGTAAGCTCCATGGAACCCGGACTCATTTGAGCATCATTTCACCCGTTTCATTCGTCGTCTGATATGACTTAATGTTGGAGGACGTAAATTATAAAAGAAAAAGATAGATAGAGTTTAATAATATGCAATTTCTTACTTCTTAAAGCGCACAATTTAAAATACAGGCATTTGAGGCATTAACCATTTCTGGTATTTTCGTTTTTGTTTGTCTGAATCTTCAAATACTGTATAGTTTCAAATATGCCACTGTTCCTTTTTTCTACCTTTCTTTTCTTGGGGTATGGAGTTTTAATGTTTACTTCCCTTTAACTCAGTGCAATTTTTCTTACCCGTGAAAGGGGAATATAATTGTGAAAAGGTGCAGAAAACTAGGTTTTTGTATTTTGAGTAAGAAACAATGGAGTGGATTCGATACACTGGCGAGACTTGATCTATTGTAACTATGTCCCAAGTGGGGCCTCGTCGGGAGAAAGGATGAGGCGAGAGGAGACAGAGGGCGGCCAAACCAACGAGTTACGATAGTGCAGAGGGCAGGGTCCCTACCATTGAGCAGCCAACTAACCCGGATCAGAGACCGGAAACTTTCTACCGGAGGAAGAGGTGTTTACCAGGAGCCTATCATCCTACCATCCATGCAGCGTCGAGACACCCGCCGAAACTGCTACTCTGAAAGAGATCACCAGATGAGAGATGATGTGAAATAACAGAGAGGCTTTTTTTTACGTCCTCCAACGGTACGTCATATCAGACGATGAATGAAACGGGTGAAATGATGCTCAAATGAGCCCAGGTTCCACAGAGCTTAGAGTTATCCGACATTCTTCTTTCAGGATAAGGGAAAGCCACGGAAAAAAACCTTATCCAGGTAACTCACCCTGACCGAGATTCGAACTCGGGACCTCTTGAACGTGAGGCAGACATGCTACCATCTACGCTACCGAGGCGGGCGAGGGAAAATTCGGGGGATGTAATTAACCTACCGAGAATTTGTCTAGACCCGGGAAAACGCAGGCCAGCCAGGGGGAACCGAACCCAGACATCTCGAATACGGGCCACAGATGAAACTCCCGAGCCATTCCGCTTGGTAACACATATTACTTTTCAAAAATATTCGTAGTGCAAGTCTATATCTAGACGGAAAAAAGAAATTCAACGTTTTATCTGCATGTTGATATTAGATCACGTCATATGTTGTGTTGCTTTATTTGGCTACAAGGGAGGTGGATCGGTTACATCGCTTGGTTGCATTGCTTCTGTGAATATCTTGAGCCGTAAGTTACGGATACGCTTGACTGAACTGCTACTAATCCCTGTTTGTGGTAATGTGTGTCGCACATTCACACTTGTTGCTGGAGTGTTCTCCTCACTAAATACTAACTCAAGCGTATCCCCCCGTTCCATCGGTTATTGTCGCTAAGCATATATAGTATCCACACCACACCTCCCTAGAGATACACATTTTAAATCTATATAGACTCGTGTGCAAAATTAATAATACAAAAATCTGTGTTGAATTCACGTGACATCTTCTACAACAGTATTGTTTCAAAAGGTTATTCCTTTATCTAATTTTTGTTAATACATATAAACTATTATCTATTTAAACATTCCCTTGTACAAAAAGAATTTAGCAATGAAATATTGTGAAATTTGTTGCTAAATAATGGAACCTTTGCATGAATACTGCTACAAACCAGGATTGTAAGGGGGGGTGAAGGACTTACAAACCTAATCGACAACTGGGGGTGCAGCTACTGAAAGGATAAGGGAGCATGGTAGAGCTAAACACGTCAAAGGGTAGGGACATGATTAGGGTTAAACTAAATTGATGGGTTCTCCATAACATTGACAAATATATTTTAAAGATTGGGGAAGTCAAATCGAACAAAGCTCTCATTTATCTTGAAGAGATAAAGGGTGCAATCAAGACAAACATTGAACTAATTAATACATAATAAATAAATATTACATTTTATGTAGAGTAGTGTAGAGTTCTGAACAAGGGGTGACTGGTTCACTTTGATGAGTTAGGTTTTGTAGGAGTATTCACAAGTTATATCATGAGACTAAAGTAGCAGCATCCAATGATCTAGCCACCAATCTAACTCACTGACTGATGATTGACTAACTGCCCATGATCTGACTAACCACGATCTGACTGACTCTTCCTTACTGGCTGTAATCGTTTAAATAGAACTGGCTTCCAAAATATCTGCCATCATACGACTCAGTGGTTCCTCACAAAGGGTTTACATCCTATGGTGCAATCTTGTGCAACGCAAGAATGACTCTTCTTAATTTTTCTCTCAATTTAACAGAACACATATGAGCTGGCAGGTCAATCCCACTGTTTACTCTGATCACTGATTCATCCAACTTGTCTCAACTTGTTAATTCCTGCTAAAGCCTGGGGCTTACCACGAAATGAAATGTGAACCTTCAATAATTAATTTAAATATTTCCCAAATCTTGTTCAGACCTTATACGCAACAATACGAAAAGCAATTGAGAGACATATAAGGTACTTGAACGGTTACACTTAGAAATAGGAACATCTCGTAAATGGTTAACGTGACATAAACTGGTTCAACGAAAACATTTTTGTTCTATCAATATTTGCTGTCTCATACTGTTTACCATACTGTTTTTCTTCATTCCGAAGAAAAAGGGTTTCTCAGTCAATCTCTAGAAAATTCCAAATACACAGTTTATTTAGTATGAAAACATCTTAAACATGCATATGGTATGTTAATTAAGATCGTTGGAATCATTCTTGAGAAAATAATTACATTTCGGAGAAAGTTACACCTAGGGCTAATTTCCTGTCGATGATTTTCTTCAAAATCTTCGAATTCCATCCCTGGAAGGTTCTGAGTTGAAATACCAATATTTTATTAACCAACTTTTCATTTTGAGTTTTTCAGTTCAGATAGACACACATATCCACAAGGCTATTTTTATGAAATTCTTTTTTGGAATTCCAGGAATTTCAAAACGAGATGATAGATCTTCATCGTGAAATTTTGGCATCCATTACTTTTCAATTTTGCTTATTATTCCTCGAAGTAAAGCCTTTAACTATCCAAAAATCCATAACGTACTCACGTATTAAATCTTCAAATCGGAACTATGACTTAAGGAAAAGTAAACCTAGTCTGCATCTGTGCTGTGGTGGGTCCCGATTTCTGATCTTATTTCGATTGAATTAGCTGGAGAATGTTTCGCTCCTCCCCTTATTTTTCTCATATCCTAATTTGTCGAATAAAGACTAAGTATAAGGTCTATGGAACCCAAGCTTATTTGAGCATAAATTTAAGTATTTCATTGGCTGTCAAATATAACATGAATCAATCATCAGTCTTTGAATACGTACACTAAAAATTTGCAATAAAAGTACAGGTAAGAAAGGGAAGGTTGTGAAGTAGAAAAAGCGTAGCAAAGCAAAAATACCGAGAAACTCAAATATAATAATATCTCAAGCTATTTGCAGGCACCTTGTAGTATCATTTAAATCTCGCCTTCGGGTAATTAAATGTTCGGAAAGTATCATTGCAAAGTCGTTCTTGCTCCAATTTAGAGACCCTTCACGATTTCAATTGTTTAAAGTCATTTTAGTTCCTTGAAACCTTGTATCCAGTACTCTTTGGTTTCCCCGTATCGGTTAGATGATCACCCACATCTTCCTAGCGTATATGCGTGTGAGGTTGGTGCTGTTACGCCGTGGGTCACCATCGTTATTATTATTACTATCACTATTATTATTACTTTTATTATTATTATCATTATTATTATTTTACCACTATGGACATCATCTGTATATGTATTGGTTTCAAAATTGAATTTCAAGTTTCAGCTTAAACATAAGAATGTCAGTCTAGACATTTAGGACTCCATGCTATATTTTTATTTTAAAAAAAATCATCAACATTACTTGGCAAAGTAGAACAGATGTATAACTGCTTACGTTTTCTAAAGAATGAGAATTAAGTGCTAAGTGTTTAAAGGTGACCATACAGCATCTGTTGGCGTGAGACGTTATCACAAAATTAAAGCTCATCAAGAGCGAAGCATCTTGAAGATGAACGCACGAAATAAGGTTTTTGAAGGTTCATTTTAAGACGGGAAATGAAACACTTAGTTTTACACCCCTCGCGGCGGCACGATTATATTCAAAATGTGGCCGGCCCTTCCACATCGAGGACGCTGCTCACGTGCGGCCCATAGTGTCACTTTAACCCCGGCCCCCGAAGCAGTTAATTTATTAGAGACAGGCGACGCTATGGGGTCATTCTGCTAGGGTCGGTTTTATGGTCCGGAGTGCTTGAGACTGCTGAAAAGACACTTCTCTCCGCAGCCTCTTCCTTTCTTTGTTTTTAATTAACACCGCTGTATTATGCATCACGTAATCAGCGACACTTGTAGACACCCGCTCGAAATGAAAACACTTTGCGATATGAGAGTACCTAGCTCACCCTTACGGGATTTAAAATAATTACCGGCACATATACACTGGCTCAGTGGCTAACGAGTTGAATTACATGCCAACTTTCTTTACCACTATGTATCAAAGGCAGAGGAAGTAATTCCATAAGAAAAATGCACGTTTAGAGCTCCCCTAATTCTCCCACGAACTAATTTAGGGAAAGAGTTTCATAGACAGATAAGGAAGATTGGGATACATATTTAACTTTGTAACTAAGCTCGGCGTCTTCCAAGAATGCCGCACGAATATTTGTTAAGAATAAACGAATATTTCTTAAGAGAAAATCCTCCAACTCGAAAATACCTTCTGCATGGACCGAGCAGTTTTCCTTCACTTGCCTTCACTTGAGTGCGATTCCATCCATTGTAACCCTCGGGTTTGTGTGGTTATCCCGGGTCGGGAGACAAATACTGTTCTATTTCTACCAGGCGACGGTGTTCCGCGTGTCGCTGATGGACGTTGCAATTGTAATTTATTCCTGCCGTCCTTTAGGAATGCTTAGTGACTCGGGGGGCTTTTGAATGAGCACCCTTTCGAAGAATCTGAGAGTCAGAAGCTTGTTGGTGGACCTAGCGCAGGATGCGATCGGATTGGAAATGTTAGAGTCCCCGTCCCTGCTTGCACAAGTCTCATCCAAATCTGGACACCTTTTTGGTCTCTACCTTCCAAAGGGCCGAGTGGTTTACGTGTGATATTCTATTTCGAATACGGAATCCCTCCCTTTGGCTGTACCTTTGATATGTTATTATTTCAGAAATGGCAATAAGATTTCTGATTAAAATACTTAAATTTAGCTTATCAAGTTCTATTAATTCTGAAAGATTCCCGAATGCTCGTAGATAAAACAGAAGTTGTAGAGGTAGACGAAGTTGTTCTGTTTCACCAAAAATTGGATATATTTCTGGCGAAATACTTTTTTTTTTAATTTACGTCCTCCAACTTTAAGTCATATCGGACGCTGAATAGAATGGGTGAAATGATGCTCAAATGCGCCCAGGGTCCATAGAGCTTAGAGTTACCCGACATTCTTCTTTTCAGGATGAGGGAAAAACCGTAAAAAACCTTATTCAGGTAACTCACCCTGACTGGCGTGAGTTACCTCGATGGGTGAGTTACCTGGATTAGGTTTTTCCGGGGTTTCCCTTATAAAAAACCTTATCCAGGTAACTCATCCTGACTGGCGTGGCGAAATACGCATTAAAAGGTACATTGACCCAAAAAATGTGGAGGATGGTTCGCGAGTCCTTGGTTGCATGTGTATTTTTGCTATAAGGTAGCGAGAGATCCATATAGTAGTTCAATAACTAAGAATAGAGTTATTAAAAGCGTTAAGTCATCCAAGGATGCGATTGGATTTTTGGGAAAATCTCTTTCCATTCATTTTTCCATTTATTTTACTTGTTATTTGGTGAAGAATCTCTGTTGAGTTTGATTTTTTTTCTTTTTTGCAATATTTACATGCGAAATAGAATAAAATACGCAGGTTTTATGGTTCAAATAAGTCCTTGGCCTTGAACGTTTAGAATATTCCCTATTAAAAGTTTGCAGTCTTTCCAGATTGCCATGCATCATCTAACGGACTTGCTTGATAACTCTTGATTCTTTCTTAATTCACATCTAAGAGCCTGTTACCACAATCAAATATATCACTGCCATTTCTGTATATTGTAAGCATTTCTTGTTTGTTTCCAGATCATAACTATCTAAATAGCCATTAACAATACCCCAGTAAGTTAACGTTACTAGAGTAATAAGTTAATACTCTAATGTTGTAACGGACATGTCATTTGCTAGAGGAAATCATGTAAGTTTGTCATATCAGTATTTCTTATGTTTAACTGTCTATTTACCTTTCTCAATCTGTTTGTTGGTAACAAAATGTTTAAAATGTTAACTTACTGTATGCTAACAGTTGTAACTTTGTTGTCTATGTTTGCATACAGACACTTCACGGTGCTTAATTGAGATTATTTCTCATGAAAATGTATCGTGAATAACGAACGTGAAAGATAACTCGTCTGTTTATTCAATGGCGAGTTGCAGCAGATGTGAGACATGAATTGCAGATATTTTATTGCAAGAAAAGAGCTTCATCAATACAATATAGCATGTATTACAACTATAATTACTTATATGAAGCAAAAACTGAAGAACCTATGTAGGTATTAAGAACTGTATGTACCATTTTTATAGATTCACGATTAAAGACTATATTTCTTAATATTAACGTATTAGTTCCATTTTAGAGTGCAACAGCAAATCCTTTAAGAAGTACACTGGTCTGAAGATAGAAATATATAACCTAAACACTACATATTTTCAATATCCGTCCAAAAAGTTCTGTTTACATGTAATTGTTATGCATCAGTATCAAAAGGCCTTATACCATTAAAATAAATTAAAATATGTTAAACAGAATGGACTCTTTAACAAAAGCTATTTTAATGTTTATGAATGAATTATGTATTCTGCATATTCCAAAATTTTACAATTTTTTACAGGTTAAAAATTTTTGGTTACATTTATTTGTCTTTACCTTGTTGCTACCTTGACTTACATGACACCCTGGTCTTTTGCTCTACCAGGTAGCTCTTAACCTGTTACTTAATTAGCCCCTTTCTTCCCCCTCATCTTCCTTTCTTATATTCTTTATATTTCTTGCCCAATTTTCTTTTACTTTCTGTAAGAACTCACCAATACTTCTTACCTTCTTTTCCTCCTGTCCTGTCAACATTTTTATACCTACTATTCTCTTATCTACTTTCTCCAACTTTTCGTCCCAAACCTTTTTTCTCTATATTGCAACCTACTCGCATTACACAGTGTTCCATATTTTCTTTTCTCCCATTCCTATTTTTTTTTCCTTAATTCCTCCTATTTATCTTAAAGTTCTTGTAATTTGCACCCTTTTCATGAATTCTCACATACTGTTTTGTAGTTGAAAATAGAACTAATTTATCATATTAAAATTATTGTAAATAGAACATTTTAGCTATTATGTCCTTTTAACAATATGATCAGTATTGTTATTAAGACGTGTGAATATTTCTCATGTGAGGTGTTAACGTACAAAATAGCTCCGATTGCTGCATTCACTGAGCAAGATATGTTATGGCACCTTGAGGAAAAGAAAGCAACACTAAGGGATGAATTATTGTTGTTTAATCGATAACAATAATAGAGCATGGCTGCACTGGACGCCCCTATTGATTGCATCGTAGACATCCCTCCACTCTTGTCCGAAACCGCTGGTGCGTTCTTTATGGTAGCCTCAACTGAGAGAGAGGGGGAAAAATAATCAATAGATCTTCACAGCTGTTGCGGTCAGTTTGCGATATATATCGAGTATATATAGATCGAGTTTTCGTGACGAGAGTCGATTTTACTTTGGCTCTCTTAGCTCGGTGGGCACAAACAAAAGCCTGCCAGGACGTTGTTGTTGAGGTAGTAGGAGGGGACTTGAATGATGAGGCTCAGGGTTTACATTGTTGTGTGAATGGGGACCATAGGAGACAAAGAAGGGTGCCGGGGGAAGGCGATGGATGGGTTAAAGGAAATGCCTACGAGAAGCGAGGTGAAATACAAATAGGCTAAGGAAATAGTCATCATTTCTCTCGCTTTTGTAGTTACCTCATAGAGCGCGACACTTTCAGGATGACATGCAGCGCTCATGGGTTTTAAGGCATGAAGAAGCGATCGTCTCTTCTCATAACAATTACTTTCTCTGTTTTTTGTATGGTTTAAATTATTTTTTCTTCTTTCTTTCACTTTTATTGTCAAGTCTTAAGCCTGAAAAATACACAGTACTATGCACTTTTGTCAGTAGACACACGCCTACTAGAAGAAAAATAGTAAGCCATACCTTAGAGATCACGAAAACTACTCCATCGGGTCAAAGTTCATTAATCGCATTCTTTAGGATCCATAAAATACTACACAGTACAAATATGCATACAGTTCAGGATTTATTATATCCGTTTCGCATTCTTTAATCGTTCATGGCAGGCTTTCTCAAAGCTGTTTTCCAGAACTCGTGTGTTACTATAACTTTAGGCATTCTACTAAGTTTCTTTGTTTATTTTAAAATTATACACAAATAGTTGTCATGCATGCAAAACAAATTATATAAACAAGTTACACTTTTATTACAAAACACGTTGCCAACCAAGAACAAACACCCAAACTAGTTCATATTCCTTAAGTTTCCTGTTCTAGTTATTTTTCGCTGTTTAAAGCAGATAACCCATGGCACGACAGCCAATATTGGACCAGAACCTTCGAAGCCTGATTGCCGACCTCACGCTCACATACGCAAGGTGGAGGTGGACGATCATCCAACCGATACTAGGAGGAGATGAGATCAGCAACTCGACACACCCTGCCGGACGGTTGGCTTTCTTAACCAACGCCGCTTACCTATCGTAAGTTCCTCAATTTGCTCACGATTCTGAGTGGGCACCGGTCCTATACCCGGGACTTAAAATCCACACACCCCAGTGGTGCAATTGATCCCGGGTTGCATTCCGTGGCAGCGAACCAAAGCATAATACCTTAGCCCACTAAGCCACGGCGCAGGACGTTTAAAGCAGATGTTAACCCACATTTATCTTAATTATAATCTGTCCAAATAATTTATAAAATCAGTAATTTATTATTTTGTTTTCCTATTTAGTGACAACCAATTTTTGATGACGTTTTGAGTTTTATGTAGGCAGTTGATGTAGCTAGGCAGAATAATTTTCAATAATGTAGTGACAAATACAAATAAAAGTATTTTGGAATAGTGAATGCAACAATAAGATCTCCCCCTTTTTGTATATACATTTTTTGCCATTTACAAGTAAAGAGAAAGTGTTAAAAATGTATTATAAATGAATATATTATTTATTGCAGTCCTTCCAGTCTTTAAGTGGAGACGGATAAACAATGCGGTTGCATCACTTAGCCATTAAACACGTATTCTATCTCTGAGTACAGCAAAAGCAAAAAGTGAAACGTTGTGAACTTAATGTCCATTAGGTTGCATCTTTTTCTTTCTATTAAACACATGTTGGCGTTCTCTGCAGTCAGCTGTTTACGTCTGACTAATTGCAACCGACATATCGTTCACAGCACCTCGTGGTTAAATGTTTTTGTTTTGGAATTTGAATTAGAATATTTATTCAGCGTTTCACCATTTCACTTGCTTTAAACGTTCCAATAAGGCGTAATATTGACATCCACATACACTTTAAGCCTGATAGGGTATAGTATAAAACATTCAGAACGTAGTAAACTACTTTAGTCATGTATGCACATATATTTGGACTAGAATTGTTAAATTCATTTTAAGAAGGGGAAAAAACTAAATTACTTCCATGTAAATGATAATTTGGAGTAGGGGAACTTTGTTGAGAACTTTTTTTTTTTCAAGTTATTCTCGGAGCTTCAAATCACGTTTTACTGATATAATCTATATGCACGACTTTTTATTCTATACATATTTTCTCCCAAAGGAAGGTCATAAAGACAGTTATTATCCAGAAAACTATTAAATAGGATGTTAAAAATTTTCTTTGAAAAGATGGCCTAATATTTGAAAAAATATGTTGGTATAATTTCATTGACAGTATATCTTATTTGTACACGCTCATATTTTTCTGCCCAATTTTTCTAAAACTTATCTCTTTATCACTTGTTTATTATTGTTGTGTTGAATCCGTAGTATGATTCGTGTGTTTAATTTTGGAGTCGAAACTGGAAGTTAGATGGAAGAGCTAACATTGGCCGGAAGTTAAAACCTCGTCACATCACAGCAGTTTTAATTATTTGAGCTAGAGTGAGTGTGTGTAGTTCCAATTTATGTTGTGCGGGTTTCCTCATTCCCTCCTAGCCGGAAGACAATAGACTAAGCTTCCCCTGCTGAAGAAGGAAATGCAGTGCAAGGTGTCTAGGCAACGCGCCTGCCTGACGTATTAAAACCGAGGAGGGCCCCGCGCTTCTGTGTCTTTTAATTAAATCCTTACCTTTAGCTTTATGTGCATAGTGGAGTGAGTACAGTCCCTTCTAAAGCTCTATGCTCTCACTTATAGACGCGTTATTACAGTTTATGTTTTTAATTACATCGCCATTTGTAGTTATCCTTTACGCTTAAAACTTATTTTATATACGCAACAATAATATTCAAATTACATTGAATACTGGAGTTAAGAAAGGAACCTTGTTTGTCTGTAATGAAATTTGATAACTTCTTGAAAACGCAGTATTTAAATTACTAACTACTATGGTTACAATTGGCCGCGCCATGGCTGAGTGGTTAGACCGCTTGGCTCTCACCTAGGCGGCCCAGATTCGATCCCAGACGACCACAAAGTGGGATTTGTAGAGGGCAACGTGGCGCTGGGGGGGTTTCCTCTGGGTCCTCCGGTTTCCCACACCATCATTCCACCAATTCCTCCATCAATCATTCAACTCAGGCGTTGGGCGGATCCCTCAACCGTGATTTCATCTGAGGTCAGATGCTCCGGCTCCCTCACTCTGAGAGAACCCAAGCGCCTCCTAACGTCAGCATTGACGAGAAAGGGAGAAAAAATGGTTACAATTGATCTCAATATCATAAATTGTGGATAAAATGTTTAACTAAAAGCATGAAGAAAGTATATATTAATCAAATTATTTCTATAAACACACCTATTTATAAAATTGTGATTTAATCATATTTTTGGTATATATGATATAAAATTGAAGTTGAGAGGAAAATATAAAATCAAAACAAAGCGAATATAATCAAATTTTAATATAGGATACTGTTTTGTAGTGCAATGCTTTAAATGGAACCAAAATTAACCGACTATATAAACAACTAAACCGAAAGTCGTGTGAGGATTATTTCTAGATGTTTAAGATCTTCTTGTAAGTATCCCTGGCATTGTAGCCTAACAGTGTTATCGAGGAATAATTTGAATACGCTGTACACATACATAAATACAAGAGAATTGGTCCGGTATATGGATGAATAAGGACTCCTGACTGGGGGTAAACAATTCTGATTCATGCATCATAGGAGGGCTGTTCAATAAAGAATGATAAAAACTTTTTCTTTGACCATGTACCTTTACTCAACCTCATAAGGTCGCGCCGTGGCTCAGTGGTTAGACCACTTGGCTCTCACCAAGGCGGCACGGGTTCGATCCAAGTCGACCGCAAAGTGAGATGTGTGGTGGAAAACACGGCGCTGGGGCGGGTTTTCTCCGGGATCTCTGGTCTCCCCCGCCATCTCATTCCACCGGTGCTCCATCTTCATCTCATGTATCATCAGTGCCATTGCCTGCGGTGCCGTATGTATTAAAAGTGGGCGTTAAACACTACACATTTCATTTCATCCTCATAATTTGATGGTACTTCTCAAAGTAGTCTCCCCTGAATGCGATACACTTGTCCCAGCGTTTCTGCCAGTCTTCAAAGTCATGCTGGAAACCATTTTTAAGAGATCCTTCAAAATCGCCTCCGCAGCCTTCACCACTGCTTCTGATGATGGATATTGCCTCCCACGAAGGCGTTTCTTCAAGTTAGAGAATAGAACAAAGTCACATGGGGCTAAATCCGGACTATAGGGACTCTGAGGGATGCATTTCACGTTGATTTTTGCAAGATATTCAGCAACAACATTGACAATATGCGGCCGTGCATTATCGTGCTGCAGCTTCCAGCCTGCTTCACGGAAATGTGGTCTTTTGTGCTTGATATGGACTTGCAATATTTTCAGGGCATCCCTGTAGTACTGCCCAGTTACTGATGTGTGTGCAGGTACCGCATGCTGATAAACCATTCCATGAATATCAAAGAATGAGATGACCATAACTTTACCAGCAGAATCAACCACTTCTGCTTTCTTGGGGGTTGATGATGAATAAGATTTCCACACTGAGCTTTGCTGTTTGCTCTCAGGATCAAAATGATGTAGCCAAGTTTCATCAGCAGTGATTACGTTTTATAGAAACTGCGGATCTTCCTCTAACATCAACTTTAACAGCATGTTACCTCCATTACAGCGGTAGGCGATGCTGAACATGTCTAGATTTTCCTTGTTCTCACAGGCGGGAACCAGGAGTACCAACAATGGAACTACTACGGCGTGTTTGTTTCACATTAAGCTATCGGAATATAATAAGACTGAATTTTAGTGCGCAAAATTATGTCCGTAAAAATTATTCATTTAAATATGTATTTTTATTACCTATAAATCATTTAAATTCACGTCTTTAAGACTTATTTTCCTTTTTCTTAGTTCAAATAAATTTACCGCCTTGCTGCAGAGTACCGATTGTCGTTTCTTGATCCCGTAGTTTTGAAACACAATAACAAGCATAGGAAATGAAAAGAAGTGAGGAAGAAAATCCGTGATAACATACAAATCATTCTAATTTGAAAATAATTACTAACTTACTTTCAGTTTTTGATCCTTCGCCTAATATTATGAACTCGGAATCAAACATATCTTTTTAGAGCTAATAGAAATATTGATAAAATTCCGTTTCAACCAGAAACAACAGGAAGATAACAGTACTTACACTTCTACTGGCTGCAAGAGAATCATAGCCAAGTATAAATTTGTGTTTATAAAATTTGTATAAGTATTTGGAGTATAAATACCACATTCTTTGCGTGAAACGACGACATTACAGATGGCTGTAATAATTGCGATTTTGCATTGAGACTTAAACCTGACAACAAATAAGTATAAAGTATATAATAGAATTATCTCACACTTCAATAATATAATAAAATGTGTTGGTTAATAATCGATAAATGACAGGTCTTAATATAGGTTTCCCTAAAGTCCTTCGTACAAAATCCAAGCTACACGCTTGCAAGCACCTGAGCAAGATGCCATGTTGTGATATGATACAAATGCCTTGCTTGAGCCAATTCCCCAGCAGTTCAGCATTCCCCTGATGGACCACCTTCCTCCTCCTTCCTTCTACTCCGGACAATCTGCGCCTTGGGCCTAACTGACATTTCGCCTGAAAATAACGTAGAACGGAAATTAAAACCTCCAACTGAGGAAAGAAGGCAAAGAGGAAAAGTAAGGGAAAAGGGAATGAGTCCATCGAAAACAAATGAGCACAATAACCCGAGGCGTCCTTTTGCCCCTTACCTTTTAGATGTGAGTGACTCGAGAGGGAAAAAAAGGATCTCAAACATCAGAAATCAACAACAGAACGCCATGAAGTTCTATTATTTTTTGTTTGAGGTAATTTTCGTTTTATGTACAAGAACGCAAATGGTAAAAACAATTTTTTTATTATTTCCGTCTCTATACATGTATGTGTTTCTTCCCTCAGGTGCCTAATTCTTTGCATTCGCTAATTAAAACTCTGTAAATCCTCGCATCATACGCATTGAGGGCCCCTAGGGATTTCTTCGTTTTGATTTGTTGACTCGAGTTTTATAATGAAAATGCTCTGTGGTTTTATTTCAGCCATTTTCATGATGTACCTGCTCAGTTGTTATACATAATTTTATTCATATCTTCTAAAGAAGCTACAAATGCTAAAGGAAAAGTTTGACAAACGATTGTATCTACTATATGAACAATAATTCAATTATTAATTCCTAGGTGCCCCTACACTGCTCCAGTAAACATAAACTGTTCTTTTGTACTCTTGCTTATATTCTAATTAGTTTCAAACTTAGCAATATTTTTTTCACATACAAGATCAAAAATGAATTCATATTCTGTAAGCATTTACACGAATTTTCTAACCATTAAAAATGTACATATATCCTTCACAAAGAGTGTAATTGTTCTTTAAAATGTATTTAATTCACATAAATATTTGTGAAAAAATCATCTCCAACTAAGCAGTGATTACTTGGGTATATGTAGCATAGCAGAACAATATTTAAATGGTGTCCGAGTGAACGTGAACGCTCCTATAATGGAAATACATAAAAAAGAGTCTGCGTTCAAATAAGGTATGAACGAGAAAGTGAGTTTTTCTCTACCAGCTGCATATTTGGTATTCCATTCTCGTCAAGACGCTCACCTTCATGTTCACGAGGTCCCGAGTTCAAATCTCAGTTAGGGTGAGTTACCTGGATAAGGTTTTTCCTGGTTTTTTCCTTATCCTAAAAGATGAATATCCGGTAACTCTAATCTCTATGGACCATGGGCTCATTTGAACATCATTTCTTTCATGGTCCTATATGACTTAACACTGGAGGACACAAATTAGAAAAAAAATATATCCTCTCAACAATGTATTTCAAGGAAAATGAATATTTTGAAGCCCTCTGACTCCATGAAAAGGTATTTTGGAAACTCAATTCGGGTGTATGTGCGCTTAAAGAGCATAACTCAAAAATAAAATGTCAAAGATGCAACAGGAAGTTTTTCAAGAAAGCTTTCCAAACCCATTCTACCCTTTATATGCGACATTCTTTTCAAGAAATTCTGAAATATGTGAGGACTTTGCAGGCTATACCAAAACATTCAAGATTATTTCTTTTAAATTAATATCCTCCAACGTAAAGTCATATCGTACGATGAATGAAATGGGTGAAGTGATGCTCAACAGTCCAGGTCCATAGAGCTTAGAGTCACCCGGCATTAATCTTTCAGAATAAAGATGATGAACCTTATCACGATAACTCACTCTGACCGAGATTCGAACTCAGAACTTAATGGAAGTGAGGCAGATATGCTACCACCTACGCTATAGAGAAGAACATTCAAGATATTCATTTAATTGTGTCATGAAATTATCTTGAAATACGGTATTTTTATCAAAACTGCATTAGTAATTTTCCCTTTCGTATATAGCATTTCAAAGTTTAGAATGTTAAGCCAACACTAATAGAGGACATTTAAGGGCTCATTAATTACGCGTAATGTTCTGGTCAAGTTTCGAGTTTGTAGCCTTAGGTCAGAATGTCTGAGGTACATGAACAGCCAGGAATTTAAATGTGCTATTATATGGCACCCACACATACGCCTAATGTTGGACGGGATAGAAGGGAAAAAAGAGTAACTTGAGCATGGAATCCATAAAGAGGGTAATAAACTGTGGTACAAGACCATGGTGCAGTTTAAATGGCTGCGCTGTTCCAACCATAAATCTTACTTTACTGCGGCAGGAGTAAACCCATCCCTCCATATAAACAGAGCCCCGCTAATTACATCAATACGAAGGAGTGAACCTTGGGCTTTCGAAAGTTTGTACATGTTACTCAAAAGTGTACACTATGAAGTATTTGCTTTCAGTTTTTGCTGTGTTTAAAAGTGGACAGTCAGGTCATTGAGTCACGGACTGGAGATCCACCAGGACCATTCTCCATAACTGAGCTCTCTTCCAGGTTTCTTTCAGTTTACATCGGGGTAGTAGTAAGCTTTGATATTAAAGTTCCTTTTTCAAAGTTCTTTTCCCAATGCTCATGTCAGTACATATACCACAAGTTGCTTTTTTTGGGGGGGGGGGGACATCTTCAAAAGACGCCGAGCTTGGTGAGTTTGATTCTTACCAACTAGAATTCCCCTGCAAGCAACAAAAGACTTCTTCCTGGAACTACCAATAGGTATTACTTCAGGAAGAAACGCAACAGATGGTCAACGGACTAATGTAATATAACACCTAAGACCCTGAAAAGTGGAAGGTGATGCTGTGGTAGAAGTGTAAGCAGCGACCAGTTTACTCTCCGCCTTCGTCCTGCTCCTTCGCCTTGAGGATTAAAGTAATCATTGTAGATATAACATTCCAGTTCTCCCTGGATTCCAGCATAAGTGAAAGAATATTGCGCAAAGTAACAACCTGACCAAGTTGGGCGTAACAGCAATGACAGGTGTCAAGCCAATGACCACAATATGTATGTACACAGTACGAGCAGAGGTCGGTGTCATTGAGCCCCATACGGTTCAAGTAAGATTTGAATCGGCCATGGCCGGTCAGAAATTGGGTGACATAGTATCGCACTTCGCCATGCTTTCGATACAGCCAGGGTACAATCTCAGGAATCAACAAATTGGTTCACTGTGCCTTTTGGGTTTCCTGGGCCCATTCCACCTGCCACTGTGGAATGGTATTTGCCCGAACCAAGAGCCTTTGCTGCGGCGAACCAGCTCCATCAGCATAGGTGCGTTCCTTCACCAAGAGATGGATTGGTATAATCCCAGCGACAACCTGCAGCGCCCTCGTGGAGGTAGTCCTATATGCACTACACATACGCACTGCAACCTTACTTTGTATGCGCTCGAGCCACGTTCGGTAGATAGTCTTATCAAGGCAGGACTTCCAAGCTGGGGCACCATAGAGAAGAATGGAATGCACTATACTACCAAGAATTTTCCTGTTACTAGATTTAGGACCTCCGATATTGGGCAACAAACGTCCTAAGGCGGCGATGAGCTTTACGTCCCTGCGAGTCACATATTGAAAATGTGCACTAGGATAGATATTATGGCCAAACTTAAGACTGAGATAGCGTAAGTGTCTCTGAGATCGCAGGACCATTTCACTAAGTTGGACGGTGATATCCCGTAGGGAGCGTCTCCCCTTCAGAATTATAGTTTTGTTCTTGTGTGGAGCCAACTGTAGCCTCTTTTGCAACATCCACATTTTAATTCGGAGCACAGCCCAGTCTATCCTGTCCTCCACTTCTGCTTGAGATCCTCCAGATACAAGAACAGCCAGATCATCGGCGTAGGCGATAGATGTAGCTCCCGAAGGCAAAGGCACTCGGAACACATCATCGTAGTAGGTCCCAAAACTGAACCCTGCGGCACTCCACACGTCATATCCAATGTCTTAGTGGCACCAACCAAAATCCTCCGATTGTGCAAATAGCTACAGTGAAGTCGGAGTAAGTAAGGGGAAACACGGCGTCGCCTGAGGTCCGCAACGATGCCAGTCCACTGCGCCGAATTAAAGGCATTTTTAACATCCAGCGTCACCAAGACGACACAGTGAGGAGAAAACACCTGGGCCTCGGCCACGAAAGTTTGTACATCCTGAATAGCATCCTTAGTCGGCA
Organism: Mantis religiosa; assembly: GCA_030765055.1. NCBI lineage: Eukaryota > Metazoa > Arthropoda > Insecta > Mantodea > Mantidae > Mantis > Mantis religiosa. Next base: position 78,576,113 of record CM060959.1, read on the forward strand.
TTCCTTGCCGAAAACCAAATTGACGGGGAGATAGGCCCTTCCCGTCCTCAATTTCGGCGATAAGCGTCTATTGAGAATGTGCTCCATAAGTTTTCCGAGGACATCAAGCAAACAAATCGGTCTGTAGGACCTACTCCCTCCTGGCGGACTAGGTTTTTTAAGAAGATTGAGGTGGCCAAGTTTCCGTGTACTAGGACGTTCACCGGAGCATAAGATAGAATTAAAGAAGTTCAGGAGGAGCTCCGGTTTCTCAACAGCAAGGAGCTTCATAACCTCCGGAAGAATGCCATCTGGATCACTTCCCAGACTTGATCCGTTGACCTGTGGCTCGGATCTCCTCAACTGTACTATATCACAAGTTGCTACTACCTGTGGTGCCATAAGTACAAAGAACGGACCTTAAAAAGAAAATAATTGTTTCATCAACTAGCTGCAATGTTATATCTCTTTTCATTATTATTCTTTTGATTATGGCTAAATAACTGATGTTAATATTTAAGTATTTAATAAGGTTCTATTCGGAAGCCAAAAATTGCATTTCAAATCTTGAATCTTTCATCGTCTATACACGCGAGTATTTATATAACCTTTGGACTCTAGAAGTTTACTATAATGGTGAAAGTCCATATTTAGTACGTATTATGAAACCGGTTACGTCACATCTTAATTAGTGCTCCCTAAAGAGAATTTAACGAAGCGCAGAGTATCATAAAGATATTTAAGTTCGATCCAGTTATGTGGAAAGCACAATTACAAACGCCATTTAGCTACTTCATTTTCCACTTTAAAAGCATCCATGCTCCATCTTAATTAGTTTCACAAAGAAAATCGTTATTCATCATGGTGAGAAGCTTATGTGGATAATTCATGTGCATGATTCTTCTAATAAGTTTGTTATTTACAAATTGTGTATTAGGAAATATTTCAATATATGTGGCATGTCATATCCATATAACAATTCTAATTATTACGCTCCTTATCTGGCTACATTTGTATTGGAGTAAGTACAGGCAATGTTGTAATATTAAAGCTATTGATTTTATATGCATTATTGTCTCACTTAAACATGTAGAATGAAGCCTGCGCACCAGCAATAGCGGAGCAGTGGATTCTGTTAATTATAAATTTGTATAAATTGTAAGCAAATGTACTCTTTGTTTAAAATATATATATGGATACTCGGTGTCTATCGAGTTCACCCCGCTCAGGGATTGAAGACCAACAGTTTCCATCATGAAGCCACAAATATACAGTCAATCAAAAGTTGCAGTATGTGGGCTGGTTCGGATGCACAGTGAAAGGTCAAGTTATCATTGTCCTCACAGGAGCGCAACCTTTATAGTGTAGTACATGGTTTGCATTCCACTGCACTGTGATCAAATATCCCGCATTTTCATCGATGGACTTTTTGTGAGTGAAAAATTGGAGACTGTTATACTATACTGTCGCGTATCTGGGTTTGGTACACGTAGAGGGTCGTAACTCATAGGTTTAGGGCAGTTACATACTTTACGTAGGTACAAATAGCTGTACTAAGCAAGTGATTGTTAAGTGTCATTTGTTACCGCCCATATAAACTATAATGAGAGATTACTCGAGCACAAGTGTATTAGGCTACTGAGATATTAGTTATCTTACCTAGCAAGACGCAAGACGAGATGACCTGTCTTAATACCCATCAAGAACACCTGAATGGTTCTAACTTGAAAAATGCATCTGCATCTTTATACACTCCTAATTATTATGTGCCTATAATTTCAAACGTAACCAGAGGCATCTGTCACCTCGTGCCATCACCCGAAGCCGTCGAGAGACAGAGAAGGAAGCTACAATGGCATAAATAGTGTCCTTAATACCTACGCGTAACTACCACGCTATTGAGTGTATTTTCCAAATATGGAGGTTACCGCCCTAATTTCATCCAATCACAGCATATGACATTTATTCTTATAAAAACATGATAAGCCACTTTCTTAGTGTCACTCAGTGCATACGTAAGTTCCTAAACCAGGGAAAATCCTCTGAAGTGATTACATAAGAAATAGCACGTTCTGTGCTAAGTATCTCGTTACAGTGAAGAAAGTGTTGTATTATAAAAACGTACCTTTTTTTTTGGAGGTTATTCGACACTGCGACCAGTCTTGGTCTATTGTACGTTAAACCCCCAAGTGGGACATCCCCGGGAATGAAAGATGAAGCAAGTGGAGACAGGTGGCGGCAGTCTCAAGGAGCTACAACAGTGCAGAGGGCAGGGTCCCTACATTTTGACTTAGATGGAAACCTCCCCCGGAAGGCAGGTTAACGGACATTCCTCTGTACTGTGGTTCGAAGACCATCCCAGCAGTCGATTCGGAGACCGACAACTGACCTACCTTACCGGAGGAGGAAGTGGTTCACTCAGAAAATATCATCCTACCATCCACCGCCGAGACTCCCGCCGAGTTTGAAGATGATCCCAGCAGTCAGTTCGGAGACCAGCAACTGACCTACCGGAGGAGGAAGTGGTTCACTCAGAGCATATCATCCTGGCATGCACAGCCAAGACTACCGCCAACACTTCTACCGTGAAAGAGACCACCAGATGAGAGATGATATGAAATGATAATGAAGGTGAAATTGAGGAACAGGAAATTCGAGGAACGTAATTAACCTACGCACCATTTACCTAGTGATCTAGTAAAACACCCGAAAAAATCCATGAGTCAGGTAGGTCGGCCACGGGTATCGAACCTGGCCCTCCCGAATGTGGACCACAGCCCAAACCACCTGAGCCATTGCGCTCTGTATGAAAATGTTTGCATAATTAATATAACTCCATAGTACATAAATTTATATATCATTACATTTTATCATTTTTTGCCTTAAAAAGATTTCTTCAATACATTCCCGGAATTATCTGTGGCCTGCTGCTCTAAGTTAGGATATCATTAAAAGAAGCATGCGTGTCTCTCCTCGGAGACAATATTAACCATATAAAATGCTTTTCATGTTGCTCTAACCCAAGGTAATAAAGAATATAATAATTGCTCCTTGCTAAAGTACTTACAGGACGCAGAATATATAAAGTCTGCAAATCACATATATCTATTCGTACTATCAGATAAAATACATCAGCACTTTGAAGCAGCAACATCCAGTCTAATCTCTATTTTAAGGTTAAGAGTAATTCATTGCCCCTTGTCCTGGAAACAAAAATGGGTTCAGCAATTGAAAGCAATTTGGCGATCTGCCAAAGGTAGCTAGGGAAAGTTTTTCTCCTAGCAGAAATCACCTGACGAGTTTAATAAATTAGTTTGTATTACAGAGCTACCTGTTGCCCATTCACACTGGGCCTGTAATTTCTGTCCAACAGTTCCCTGGCGATTTTGCACCATGTGGGTTCCACTGGGAGCATTATACGCCTGTTTAATGGGGCATTACCAAGTGCTCGTTATTTAATTAATTACCCCATACAAACTTTAGAGCAGACGTTTGTTTAAAACACAAAAGCAAATGTGTTATTATAACATTAGGCACATTTACATACATTTTGACAACAATATACAGTTTTGAACCAATTTATGCATTCAGAATACAATTTTCTAGGTGAAAACTGGAATACTTTCCAAAAATAAATTACTTGCGGGTATTAAAATATTCATTGTTAAGCTAGAATGCCTTTCCGGATTAATTTTATAGTTTTCTTGTTCTTTTCTGTGTTTATATTTCAAATTACTTATAGACACCGAAGAAAAACTTAAAATGCATAATTTTAAGAATTCGATAGGACTCAATTTTAACCTGAAATTTTAAGAAGATAATTAATTTTGCGATTTTATAGCAAGTACGTTGTTTCCATTTCTTCGACCCCACAATTTTATTTGGAATTAAATTTACACAATATTATTTCAAAATGGGTTTGGTCGAAATAGGTCTATTAAAGCACAATAAAGCGCTAGAACTCCCTAAATTCTCTTATGAATTAAGTAGATAGGTTTTAAATTAAAAGCACAGCAGGATAACTTTTGTGATCCGCATTCCAACTTCTCAACCGATTTTCTTTCATTAGAATTATTCCCTACCAACCGGAGTAAGAATTGTTGTTTCGTATAGAAGTTAATGAAAAAACTAAAACAGCTTACAGTAAAATTTAGAAGCGCTATCATGTGTTTCTAATATCATAGTTGTGACCATAAAAGTGGTGGAGGTCCTTATGAATAAAACCGGTTTTGAAGTAAAACATTTTTTAAATAACAACTGAGTTTTACACTTATCTAATAGTTTAGTCATCAATGTATATTATCACGTTTATTAGATATTACTCCTTTCAGTAATTCTATTACAACAGCATCATCACATTAGTTTTAACACACTACAGTTGCCGCAATGGAAATATTTACATTTTAAGTGCAAGGAAAATCTTTACATAGACAATGTGCTAACTTTGTCCTTCTTCCACCACTATACGAAAAGGTGGACAAAGCTGCAAATCACGTGATTCTCAGTGTACAGCACCAGCTTCCGTTCATTAGAAGCCCAGGTCTCAGTCTGCCTCTGGTATTTGCTGTACAGCAAGTTGTTTACTATGTGTTGTCATCCGAGTTTTGATATCAGTGCTTTTTTTGAAGTTGTGTATTTCTGCATCCAGTGCACAAAATGGGACGCAAGAAAGTAACTTGTGAAGAAACGATTCGTGCTTTAACTCTACTAGAGGCAGGTACGTTGGTAATTCGTAAAGCTGCTGATCTAAAGGTTTCAAGACAAGCCATTTAGGATCTAACATCGCAACAGCATCTTCTCCACGTGGCACCACACCAACTCGAAAGACAGGTTCAGGTGCTAAAAGAAAGACTTCTTCTAGGACTGTTGACTTTCTATAACGTGAAGTGATGGCTAATCCATGGATTTTTAAAACAGAATAATCCAGAATTGCACAAAAGTGTTGCAATCCGGACCATTCAGGATCAGCTTCAAAAGAACTTAGCTTTACTAATTCGTTGTGCTGCCAAGAAGCCTCTTCTAACTGAAGCTCTGATGAAAAAATGAGTGCATTTCTGCAAAACATATCAGCATTGAACATCAGATGACTGCCGCAAAGTAATGTTTTCTAATGGAGGCACTTTCAAATTGGTGAGAGGAAAGTCCGAAAAGGTGAGAAGGCGAAAAATGTTCCACAGTATGATCCAAAGTTTACGGTAAAAACTGCTAAACATCCAGAAAGTGTGATGGTGTGGGGCACCTTTAGTGTCAGTTGTGGCAGGGGTGTGTTGTACTTCCTCCATAGAAATGTAACAATGAGGGGAAGTAACTATTTAGAAGTGTTGCCACAGCATTTGGTCACATTTTAGCCAATTCATCAGTGTCAGTTCTTTAGGCATGATGGTTCCCCTTCCCATTGAACAAAGATGGTTCAGTAGTTCCTAAAGGACAATAGTATACCTGCACTTGACTGGCCTGGTAACTCTACTGACCTAAATAGAATAAAAATGCTTGAGATCAAATAAAATCTAAAATGGAAGAGTTGCAACCAATATTTAAGGAGCTGCAGAAGGTGTTGAAGTTATAGTTGGCAATGGACAAAAAATATTTTAGAAATCTAGTAGTTTCTATACTCACGAGACTCATGAACGTGATACAAGGTAAGGGAAATATGACCAGGTACTAATTGTACGGAGAAGTTCAAAATAAAATTATGTAAAATGTATGTTTGTTGTTTTTATGACCATGTACAGATTTCCATTGCGGCCACTGTAAGTCCAAGGGCTTTGTTCTTTTTAGTCTTTGTGCTGTGTTGCTGTTTTCTAGCATATGCAGTACCTCCGTGTTTTCATGTGCACGTAGCCGTCTTTCGTGCTTAGCTACAGCAGCATTAATTTCTTCATTGACAAATTGTATATTCAAGTCCCTGTGGGTATTATCATTGCCGACATACCAAAGTACTTTTACTATAGCACTTAGTACCTTATTCTGAAATCTCTGAATGGTTTTGACATTCGGTTTCTTTGTAAAACCCCATAAGGGTATGACTTACATCCATACAGGTTTCAGTAGTTGTTTATAAATCAACTATTTGTTGTGTTGAATTAATTCTCAGCAATTTCCAGTAGCCAATACAGTTTTCTAAATCTTGGATCTAGTTCGCTTCTTTTCCTTTTAACATGTGATTTCCAGTTAAGATTTTCATCTAGTACCAGACCTAAATATTTTACCTCTTTTTCGTAGGGAACAGTTGGTCCATTTGGTTAATTTGGTACTTTTTCTGTTTTTCCTGTGTGTGAAATTTATATGGACTGACTTTGTTTCATTTTATTTTATTCGCTATTTTTTGTTGAAATACTGACTATGCTCATTATTTTTTGAAGTTTCTCTGTAGCCTTTTAAACAGTGTCACCCACTGACATTGCTGCTGTGTTGTCGGCAAAAGTCGCCATCTTAGTTTCCTAATCTTGTGGGATGTCTCGTGTATACAAGTATAATATCGGTCAAGGAACACTACCCTGTGACACTCCCGCAGTGATATCTTTAAATACAGAGTATTCACTTCCTTGTTTAACTCGTAATGTTCTGTCTTTGATATAGGATTGTATGATTACATTGAATTCTCCAGGTGGACCTCTCTTTAATTTAGAAAGAAGGCCTTTATGCCATACTTTATCAAATGCTTGGAATAGTCTAAAACAGTGCTTGCACACACTCTCTTTTCTTCAACAGTTCGAAGTAAAACAAATGAAGAGAAATACAAGGCTTTTTACTATATTTGAACCCATTTTACAACAAACTTGATCTTTACTTTAGCATTATTCAAGCTATGAGTTTAATTCATTTAATCAAGAATACGCGTAGGTATAGACGGTGAAACTTTCTAGAGCCATGACCAAATCTAGGTCAATAATACTGCTACTAAAGTGTTACCACCTTTATTAAAGTACCGAAACTAATTGTATTTACTTTTTAGTAAACCTTTAAGTGGCTTCTAGAACCAAATTCAACAAGTTCATTATCAGGCGTTGTTGAATAAAGATAGATAACCATCAAAAATATAATATTACAAGGTTTTTATTGCTACAGAGATTCATGGCTGTGAAACACTGGCGTGTCTTTGCATGTTGCATGAAGCAGTGCTTACACGGAATTACGTAGTAAAACAGAGTAAGTACTACAACAGTTTAGTATCAACAGTCGTGATTTTAGTCTGTGACGAGACTTTCACATTTTAGTAAGGCGTGACACGCAACTCTAACATTTGGTAAAAGCGAAGGACTTCATTCAGCATTGCTTGTTCTGCAATGCTATTTTGTACACCTATTAGTTCTTCTATAAAACACTTTATAAGTTTTAATTAAGATAGAGGTTACAGAAACGTGAGAAGATAAAATTTCGTTTTTATCATTTTGTACATTTTCTCACGCTACCTTACATGTTGTAAACCCAAATCAAGGGCATATTTTTAGGTTCCCTAGCAGTGGAAGACTACAAACCATAAACTATTCACCAATATTTCTTCCTAAATGCATCTTTTGAAGGTAAATGAGTCTATGTTTTTATCTGTGAACAGCTAAATAAAAAACCAAAAGTCAATTAAACGCTGAGAAGAGTATTTACCTTAAGCAACTTATGAGATTGTAACACGAAAATTTTTAAGGAAATTCACCAACTCCAAATTTTTAGTAAACGTGTGAGTTCATTATTTATTTTCTTAATTTATGTTCTCCAACATTACGTCATATCGGGAAATGAATAAAGGAGGGTGAAACGATGCTCATAATGAGCCCAGAGACCATACAGCTTAAAATTACAAGACAATAATATTTCAGGATAAGGAAAAATATGGGAAAAATCTTATCTATGTAACTCATCCTGACCGGGAATCGAACACGGCACCTCAAACGCACTACCACCTACACTACAGAGGTGGCCAAAAGAAAGTGTGAGTTGATAGGGTCATTAAAATGAACCACGCATAAAGAGCCACTCAAATACCCGCTTCGGTAGCGTGTACGCCTCACGTTCAAGCACCGCGCCGTGGCTGAGTGCTTTAAACCAGATGACTCTCACCAAGGCGGCCCGGGTTCGATCCCAGGTGACCGCAAAGTGAAATTTGTGGACAATAGGCACTGGGGCGGGTTTTCTCCGGATTTCTCATTCCACCGGTGCTTCATCTTCATCTCATATCGTCAGTGTCACCGCCTGCGGTGCCGCATATAGTAAAAGCGGGCGTTAAACATTACACATTCATTTCCTCATGTTCATGAGGTTCCGAGTTCGAATCTCCGGTGAGTTATCTAGATAAAGCTTTCCCCGGAGTTTTCCCTTATTCTGAAAGATGAATATCTGGCAACCCTAAGCTCTATGGACCCTTTGTTCATTTGAGCATCATTTCACCCATTTCATTTATTTGTCCAAAATGACTTAACGATGGAGGACGTAAATTTAAAAAGATGCATGTCTTCATTTGTTATGGATAAAATACAGTTTTTTGTCGTACTATTATTTTGTACGGAGCTTTAAAAGTTTCAATTGACCTCAACAACTGAAGAGCATTGAAATTGTTACGCTTATCAACTCACACAATAATTATGTCCATAGTTCATACATTATGAATTATATGAATCATATTTTGAAATTTTGTGAGTTATTAATTTGATTATTCCATGCAACTTGTGTTAATCATTTTAAAAACACTAATTTAATTCTTACTTCATTGTTACGAGTACAATTTTATATAATCATATCAGACTGCATTATGTGCATAAAATTATCGGTTTTAATGAAGGTATGAAGCCATTTCATTTCGTAAATTTTCCCATTTTATATATCTACTGTTTATATCCTTCAATGTAGGAATTATATATTTTGACACAATTTTTTTCTGCAAGAATTTACTTTCAAGCGCTGAGTAGAATCAAACAGTAATAGTAGTTCTCTACTTCCCTCTCCAAAATAATTGAATTCAGAACGAGTTTAGTGTATTTCTAATGATAAATATCACTATTTCTGCATGGAAGTTTTGAAAACGAAACATACAACGTCCGAAGTAAATTTCTACAGTTTTAAATACCCATTATTTGGAAACATTTTTATTATATTTCTGATCTCATAGATGTAACCATAGATCATCATCACCATTATTATTATCATCGTCATCATCATCATCGTCATTATATGCTTCAGATAATTAATTTAATAAACAAGATTTTGAATCTGTTTTTTTTTTCCTTAAAAATATGTTTTAAATTTGAAGCTTCATATCGAAGGAAAGGTATCTCTCGATGGATTAGCTCTTGTTAAAAAAGCAGTCATATTATTTCATCAGTAATTATTGAAATCTATTCAATATCTTTTCATTCTTTTAGATTTCCATGTTATTAGTAATCAATTAGCCTTCCACAAAGTATATATCTGCATTAATTACGAAAATTGTGGTAATGAATCAGGCACAAGAAATTCAAGGACTCAGTCGAATTTGAGTAAGGATAATTGCTCTGTTTAACTGTGGTTTACCGTTTATTTAAAATGATGATCATTTGATTTGTGTAATCAGGTAAAATGTTGAGATATCGTGCTGCAAAGTGATTTTAATTTCCTGTATAGCTATGTTTATTGTTTTAATTGATGATTATTAATTCATTGTTTCATACTGTACTGTACAGTAAGCTAGACAATTTTTATCATACTTGAAGAATTACGTATTGTGCAGCATAGGAGAGTCACGTTTTCTTTGGTAATTATCACAACTAGCTCAACAAAAACTTGCAGGCTGGCCCCGTAGCTTAATATGGAGCACCTGCCTGCCGTGCTAGGGGTCCCGGGTTTGATTTCCGGTGGTAGGGTGGGAACTTTTCTCCGACCAAGATAATTCCTCATCTTCCCCTGAGTCTGGAAGTATGAATGAGAGGGTGAATGTGTGCGTGATCTAATGATTAAAACCCAACGAATACGAGCTATCATCTTCGATATATTCCAAAGGAGAACGGCCGCCGAAATGACAATTGGAGTTAAAGGCGGAGTATAAAATAAGTATAAATGGAACAAAAAACTTGTCTATTACGTCTACCTATTGGGTTACCATAAAGACGCATAAACTATTTTATATACAGTTTCATCATAATTGGTTGGTCTATTCCTAAATGAAAAGTTAAAACAAGTCCGAACCAAAAAAGGTCGTAAATGGCTTCAGGGTAGTTATGTTAGCATCAGTTATTCAAAACTGAAAATTTCCAGTTTTTTAGTACATATAACAAAGCGTAATTTCCTTATGGTAGGAGCAGAGGTAGTTTAAATTCGCCAACAGCAAGAATTTTTTCACATCTCAGAAAGATGAATCATGGCAACGTTTTTTATTGTGTTTGTACTGTGTTATTGGAAAGGATCCTGTTATATCAACTAGGAGATTTATTTACATTCGGAACGCATCCTCAAGGGCAGAAAACGCGGCGATACTAATGTGAAATAAAAGAATAACAAAATATCATAGCTGTGCCAACATTTGCAAGCAAAATCCACAAAGCAGGGCAGAACATTTTTTTTTAGATGGCGGTAAAGCGAGGTGGGCGCAAACATTTCCATACGGTGTACAAAGGTTAATTGATAGACTGGCCACTGCACTTCAACATCACAGGGAATAATCAAATAGGATAGGTTCCGATCTGTTGTGGGTGGGCTTACTCATCAAGCGCTCCTGCCACTATTCACAATGAAAACTAAATGTTCTGTAATTACATGACTGTCATATGGCTTACCTCTTATTTCTTCAGGGATGGATCCAGTGGTAGTGCATTTCTCAGTACACCAGAAAAGAATGTCTTTAGTTTTGAAAACCATAAAAGCCTTAAACTTCAATTGTGAGAGGTTCCAGTCCTTTCTTTTTCACATTTCTTCAGGCTCTAAGACAGCCCTAAATACCACTTCAGTTTCTGATATAGATATAAGTAATGTCGTTTTTTAAGAAAAACAATTATTTGAAATGTGTTATGACAAGCAATTAACTCATTTTCAAAGTATAGATTATTAGATTCTATGGTCTTGATCCATCGCTCAGCAAGGTTTATTATCCCACGATGGTCCAGTCTCTGGTTTTTGAAGTGAAGAATTAGGTGACACCCACTTGCACTGCTTTGAAATTGTCAAACTTTCGTCCACGTAGAAAATGGGCCACGGATGCAAAAACATAATAATCTAATATTGCGAGATCAGAGCTCTATCCTGGGTGTAGTAGCAGTTTGATTCCTCCCAATTCCTGAATTATTTCAATGGCTAGTTCCGTATGGGATGTTGCATTGTCCTGTTGCGATAGAACTCTATTTCGATTAACTAATACTGGGTATCTCCGTCTCAAAATTTCATGAACGAGTCCCAGTTGTTGAGAATAAGTCTCCGCATCAATCGCTCGCCCGATTAGAACAAACAGTGAATGACAAATTCAAAATTTACCAGACATACAACACTACTTTGGGACCGAACTGAATTTCTTTTAGCGATGACTTTGGCAATTTGGCGGGGATCAAGCCAATGTTTCGAGGGATGATGGTTTCCGTAATATACTCATTTTTCATCACAAGTGACCATTCCCGTGACAAATTTATTATCCATGGGATTACGGATAAGCTGACAACAAATATCCACTCTACGTTCAGCCGGTTGAGGTATCAGTTCATGAGGTACAGATCTATAGCTTCTGTATGATTTTTCAAGCGTCTTAATGTCGCAATGTATGTTTTTTTGGTGCACCAAGTTCTTTTGAAAGCCTACAGGACTTTTTTGCGGATTTTCTCGCAAAACTTGGCGTGTATCCTCAATATTCCATACTTAAGGTCTTCCAGAACATGGTAAATCTCTAATGTTTTCGTCCCTGTTGTTGAAATGTTGTAACTATTGTTGTGCCACACGCTTATTTACGACACCTTCTTCCATTTCACATATTCTTCAAGCTGCGGCAGCGGCTTTATAATCTTGTTTCCAGTAGTGTCTTAGAAGGACTCTAAATGCAAACGCTATCTCCATTTTGTTAATTGTTTATTAACAACTGAAGATTGATACATGCTCGGAATGTACGCAATACTAGTCGTGACATTTTGTAAACAGCATTGCCAAATCAAAGAAACCGAATAAAATTTCCAAAACACCAAAGTCAAAACTCCGACTTTAGCAATGAGACCACACCAACACCGCAGGCTAACCTTCCAAGTACTTGGGAGTATTCTTGTCAGTCTTTTTCTCTTATAGGTGTGGATGTGAATTGCAATTGCATCCTTCAAAACCTGTCGATATTTTAAAAGCACTAATGTGTTGTTTTCTTAGTTACCGAATATCTTGCCTTATTCTAAAGATTGGTAGAATTGTGTATGAAGATCTGATATGCCCAGTATACTCGAAGATAGCCGCAACTCGGTTTTGTCAAATTTTTCCATTTGTCCAGTAATAGTTAAAGATTCGGCCTATAATGTGGCAACATGAATGGCATAAGGATACAGATTATATAAAAAGTTGATTTGTGAGTTAAAAGTACAGGATATAAGTATGGGTCAAAGAAAACCATTACTTTTGGCCGTAAAAAAAGTTGCTTTGAAACATTAAGTCCCATTTAATATGTTCCACTTCCCCAAAAATCCTAAGGGAGGCTGGAACCTCTCTTTGGTATTGTAGTATACTGCGACAATGCTAAACTAAACTAATAAGTAACAGCTGTTTAATATGGTGGTCCCAGTAACCAGCTCACTAATATTAACCTTGTTGGGAAAGTGGCATTCGATTAGCCACACCCAACAATACTTTACAACTCCATAAGTAAACAACAAGGAAGCAAAGATCTTTTTGTATAAATATTTATTTATCGATCAGCAATACAATGCTTTACAGATCAGAGTGAAAAGAAGGTAACAGAACAATACATTAAAAAACAATAACGTTCAGGGGTAGGCTAACAGGCCGCCACTAACTACATTAAGTTAGAACTTCAATAATACACTCTGAGGAATTAAGTCGGTATTGGAGATGTAAGACACACATCAAGAACTAGAATCACTGGAATCAGATGTATCACTCAGTCTCCTCTTTAAGCGTGAGGATTGGCACATGTGGACGCCGATGCTATAATGCACAGCTCCTGGAACTTCTTGCAGCGTGGAAAAGAAACGGCGGGCGATCCTGCGAATGTAGTCATGAAAAGATAGTCCTAGTTCGTGATGGAGCTGCTGATTACGAATGAACCATGAAGCGTTGATAGCGATGCGCATGAAGCGATTCTGTATAACTTGAAGACGACGCAGATGACATGGGTGTGCGGCCCCTCCACACTTGGAAGGCATAAGTAATAAGCGGACAAAAGAGTGATATGTAGAGTAACAATGAACACTGTAGGCCGAGGCTGAAACGGCGATGTAACAGAGGTGAGAGTTTTTAAAGTCGCCCGGAGGCCAGTGATATAAGACGATCAATGTGAGCACGCCAGGTCAGTCGAGAGTCCTAAAGCACTCCACGGTATTTAACGGGAGTTGCAGTGGGGAACCAAGGGACATTGTTCCTATAGAGACACAACGGAGGAAGCGGAGTATATCGGCGAAGTGTGAAGATTTTAGCCTCGGCTTTCTGAGGGTTCAAAGAGATCTGCCAAGTGCTGAACCAATGAGTTAGCTGATCTAAAGAGAGCTGTACTACTTGTTGTGCGTGCTGGAGGTTAACATGAGAATAAATATAGAACTGTGTCATCAGCGTAAAGAGCTAAAGAAGTCGGAGCTAAGTCAGGAATATCATAAATGTATATATTAAATAGAGTTGGGGCCAAGATGGAAACCTGCGGGGCACCTGCGGTTATATTGCGTGGGGATGAAAGCATTCCACCAATGCGTACTGAAGGAAGCAAAGACCTAGGTGGGATTTAAATGGTAAAATTCAACTAACTTAATTATACTTCACGTCTATGTTAATAAATACATAAAAATTAGAGTTCGACATATGTACAGCAGCGTGCCAACAATAGAAAATTCATATTTCCTATTGTCGGTCCGGTTAGCTCAATTGGTTAGGAGCTGTCTTATTCATCCTTAAGTTGGGGGTCCTAACCCGAACCACACCAATGGTTTTTAAACCATCACTTTGTGATTTTCTTTTCTCTGAGAAGAAATTTCTGCTACATTTAAATATAGAGAAATGACTCACCATACTGTGCTGATAAAAGGCTGCAGCACAGTATGTAACACCTGCTCACTTCTTTCCTAGAAACGGAATGCATACAAGTGCTGTCCAAATTGCGCTTCAGCACGCCAGGTAAATCCGAGTGCAAATGAAACACAGGGGCAGCAGCTACATGGTATACAGACCTGTTCTTTATGCTGGTTTAGGTTCCCGAATTGTTAAATTTAGTTCCTGCAATTTATAATGCATAACATGCTGCATCCATTTCGTGTGAGTCGTAATAATTGTTGTGCTTTGTAATATAATGACTTATAAGGTGAAAAACTATTACTGTAGCAGGAGTAGAAGCTATTGAATCCACAAGTGCTGGAATTTATCTGAACATTTTTCCTTCTTAGAATAACCAAAGTTCCAGCTCAGTTCTGGCAATGTAGCAGCTATGTCCCTGAAATGTGCGAGTATATTTACATTAAATCCTGAAGGAATATCACATACGGAAAGGAAATCCCTGCTGTCTACAAAGCATTATTATGATAAAGAAGCAGCAGGCAGGGTTGTTCAACAGGTGTGCCAACTGAGAAACAGATACCATTGCTGTACGTGATGGTGGCTGGGCCCAAGGGAGCGCTTAGCAGGGCCGTGGCTGCTAATGCATAAGTGATGCAGTCGGAAGGAATTGGCGTGGTGAAGGACAAAGCCGGTAGGCCACATTAACCTCCGCTCCGGCAGAGAGCACTACAGATTTTTACAACCATTTTTACCTTCACTACTCCATATAAGTAGCGGAACTACTGTATTCCATTCAACAATTCGATGCCTAGATTTCACCGCCGTGTATGTTATTTTCAAAAGTGCTTCAGCTGTTCAGCTGTTTCTCGCCATGTCATAGGAGGAATACAGAATTTCAAGGCCAGCATAAACTACAGGTCAGTGTACCTTCGTTAGGCCTACATTTTAAATGTTTATTTCCATAAAGTACGTATAAATGTAAGCTTTTATAGCAATAGTTTGTGGTAACTGTAGACAAGTTAAACATTGCAGGTAGAAAAATTCATGTAAGTTAAACCCATCCGATTCTTTTTCTTTTACTCTGTACATATAACATGCTTTATCCAAGATTATATCACAGCTGAACCGTGATTATATTAGTACTTGATACATTACTGTTTTATTTCCAGAATATATCACTTCATATTTAGATTTGCGACAGTGCTTTCTCTCGCCTCACGGCTGTACGTACCTGGGTTCGACGTCGGGACTCCTTCCTCGGTCTCCACGTCGTCGTGGGCTGCTTTCTTTACCATTGGCTCTAGCTGCTGTCTCTTACATGGACTTTGGGGGGAGGGGGTTCTCAGGATGTTCAGGTTGAGACAACACAAACATCCGACAACCTCTGAACTCCTTTAATTTGTTCTTACACTTGTGTGGAACCCGGGCATCTTCAAATAACTGCACTTTCGGTGGACATTTTACAATACGTTTTACTGAACGCGGCACATCGTCAAACACACCAGACGAATGTATACCATGTACTTGACTGCATTGAGCAATGAGACAACATAAGCAATGAGGGCTGAATGGGGGTTGCTACCCTCTTATATACACAGCACGGCGTCACAGGAAAAACTAGGAGAATATTGACCTGTGTAATGGTACAGCAAAATAGCTGGCATTCCATTCTATTGTCTAACATCCGCTCTTTCTAGACTGTGTCGTCTGGGAGTGCAGTGTTTCTCACGTATATCTGCCCAGGTTCGTTACAATATTTTACATCAAAGTATACAATTTTACTTTCACATACATAGCTAGTTACAGTTCTCAAATTTATGTATAATTATTAAACATATTACATAATTAAATGAATAACTGATCCGAGGACCAAAGTTCCTGTTTCAAACTGCGCCAAACAATGAAGTTAACATTTTTAGACTTTGAAAGGAGAAAATTTCACTTTATTGTTTTAGTTCCTCTAAAGTTAGGCTCTTCCTATCTCTGGTCATGTCACTCACATTTAAGTTTCACCTTCACATAATCACTTAACTATCCTTCCTTCCTTGTTCAGGTAGCTGAAGCTCAATACTGGTTTCGCACTCTACCGTCTACAGTACAATACCTTTTTTTTTATTTGTCACTTGCCTTATTGTCACACAGTTCACTGCCCTTCTGTTCAGATTTCATATAGGTTTATTACGGAATTATTGAAAATTTGTACCATAATCGTACTAATTTGGTATTTTTTCGAGGATAACTTAATCATTTGTTACATTATGCACATATAAGGTAAATAATCGCCTGCGATATATTTTTTGTTTACACCCTCTGCAACCGGTGTAAGTTTTTGTGAAGATAAAGCAATTTTGTTTTCTTTTAGAGCATTGTCTGTATGGATTACTGTTTCATAATTAGTTTTCCTCGTACATAAGTAACTTGACACTTATTTTCTAGAGGAAAACTAATTCATATTTAGTTTTTCAAGTAAGCATTTGACATGTTAACTACTTAGAAAGATGAAATCACGACCCTCAGAACAAGCTTCTGCGATTAAGCTTACGTTTTTCTGGTTCATAAGAGTCTGTGCGGAAACTAAAACAGATTAGCAATGATGTATAAAATAGCAGAGAGATATACTCATGTCTCTATATGAAGCTGTTAGCTGCGTTTACTGGCGAGGCAATAAATTATGAAGCTGCTATTTCGAAAGAGAGAGAAATAAAATATCAATAGCTTTGTAGGAAGCAACCGTAAGCAAACGCTTCGTCGATTCTCATATGTCTGGATTAACTGATCGACCTCAAGATGTTAATTTGAACTTGCGTATGACTCAGTTATGAACCAATCAAAGTTATGAAAGAGTTTTATCTATGAATTTTCTGACAGCTGACACATTTCCATTAGGTTTAGCAAAGATTGGATTTAATTGAAATTATATCTGATCTTAAATATTCTTTTGTAATTCAATTAAAATTTTGCGATCTATAAAAACGATAATACTTTAAAACTATAAAATCATATCTTTGACAACCTAATTCTCCTTCAAGCAGAATTAAAAGAAATCCTTTAATAAAAAAGAAATTAAGCTTTCTCCGCGATTTCCGTGAGATAGCCTTAAAATTGACTGGTGTCAATTTCTTCTAAAACAGCGTTATGGTTTCATTACTATTTCTCTCGTTGTCGGGCCAAAATTTGATTCAGTAGAAGTATTTGGATGTGTAGTTCTATAATAATCAAACTGTTATACCATGTATCGTAAATTAATTAAAATACTCAGTTTAAATCTCCAGCTTTACCTACATCATAAACTATGTAACTTACACATAACCACTTCTGCTTTCCTTTCGTGTTTTATGGTTTAACGCAATCCGTTGAGCCAGTGAAATAAAAGGCACTTGAGACTATCTGGTTTTCTTCTGCTATGATCAAAATAAATTTTTCACTATTGAAAGTAAAGTGGAAATACCGAGTCTTCAATCTACGAATTGATTCGTTTGCAAAATGAATAACTCGAATCTTTATAGCTTTTTAAACGGTGAAGGAATAGAACCAGACTGAAAAGTTCAATGCCCTAGCCGGGATTTGAATCACGGATCTTCTGGTTTCCACCAACTGACACGAGTCAATTGGTGAGTTTAATGTCATGTCGGCATGTTGCTCATGTAAGCTCAAATGGTGAGAGTGGCTGGAGGGAAACCAGATGATCCATGGTTCAAATCCTGGCTATGGCATTGCATTTTTCAGTCTGGCTCCACCCCTTTATAGTGCGTCCTACTCACAATTAGTGTGATAGAACAATTAATTTCCATTAATTGTACCTAATAGTGGTCCGAACTATAAAGCCCGGGTCTTAAAGTACTCACAGCATAGTAAGTCACCATTAAGGCTGTTGTCTCATGTGTTTATGAGAACTCCTAGTGGTTTACCGGGAAAAACACGAGTCAGTTGGAGAATTTAATGTCATGTAGGAAATAGTAGCTCAATAGTAGCTCAACATAGTAGCTACAATGGTGAGAGCGGCTGGACGGAAACCAAAAGATCCGTGGTTCAAATCCCGGCTATGGCATTGAATTTTTCAGTCTGGCTCTACCCCTTCATAGTGCGTCTTACACACGGCTAGTGTGATAGAACAATTAATTTCCTTTATAAACGTTGCTCCTCAAACATTTAAATAAATATACAATACTGTCAATTAATTATTGGTCTACAAACTAAACGCTCCATTACAACTTATAGTTCAGAATTTCTATTCGAAATTCGTTTTTATTCATAGTAAAATTATGTGTTATATAATTGATATATCCTATTTTAGTATTATACTTATAAAACTATGCGTAAGTTAGAGCATCCAGAATAAATTTGGTAATAAGTATGTATTTGTAACTGTAATTAGCATTTGCTTGTGGGTCGTTTATTTTTATTTGTCAATGGAGACATTGACTTTGTGAGTGGGGCAGCTTATAACATGCAGGAATTGTTCGACTGAGCATATTATTTTGTTATAAGCGTTGTGCAGTGTAAAGATCAGTAATAAGAGAATAGATCAAACTGGTTAGAATAGCTCGTCAGACAATAACCGTTCGGTGAAGATATCGCGTGGTGGCTCATAGGGACATAAAAACAGTGCATGAATGCTGCCGCCATAAAAGGCAGATCTGTAACAGAGGCTCGGTTGGATATTGGGTATTAGAATACCAGATCAGGGCTAGGGCCTCTACTTGCGGTAGCATTTTTTATTAAGGGGGGGGGAAAGAACGGTAGAGGTTTGCGTGTAGAAGGTGACAGAACTAATGGGTTTTAAGATGAGGATGGATTGATTTTGAGTTAAATGGAGGATCCTAGGAAGATCCTAGAAGTTTCTAAGATAGCCTGGGGTGCTTGTAATTCTCACTCGGGTCAAGGTCACATTCGCCTAATTCATGAATGAGGGAACTGAAATTATTTATAGAAGGATCGGGAGCGGTTGGATATATTCTTTTATAAAAGTAAGGTTGAGGTCACGACTGATTACTAGGTTTGGTATATAGGACAGGGAGTCCTTGGTAATATGGGATTAGAGTACTTCAAGATGGTGAAGGTGGGACTTCGCTGCTACTCCCCAGACTTTGCAAGCATAAATGATAGCTGGACGTAGCACTTGCTTGTAAGGAAGCAGTTTTGGTGTATAGTTAAGGGAAACAAAAAGCGGGCTAGAAGACATCCTTCCATACATGTTATCATCGAAGTATGTGGCATATTAAACAAACTTTTTTAGTTTTAATCCAACTGCCTTTTCCTCGCCGAGCTTGTGTTCATAAGTAATACTTTAAAATGTAATATATTTTTAGTATAACTCGTTCAACAGTAAACACCTTTTGAGAAGTTCCCTAAATTTAGTGCCAGATCTGGAATAAAATTTTCAATAATTTTAAAATAAATAAAATATTTTGTCGTTGCATTTGTGGTATTCAAAGAGACACATGACACACCAGAAAATGCAATATAATTTTATTATATAGAAAGTTCTCCAGTTAATGTTCTCCAGTTTGTAAATATTACTATTCTAAGGACAGATTATGTTGAAAGAAACCAGTGCAGATTCCGATGAAAGTGTATGGGAAAAACCAGCTACGTCTCAGAATTTGTCTCACTAAGAAACAGCGAATAGAAGTCTTTGGAGAGAGACAGAAAAGAAAGGAATAGGCAAAGGTTATGTCCTTTATCAACAGTTCTGTTCAATACATTTAGAGAATTTCCTGAAGAGTTGTTTCTAAAATAAAGGAATTATGTTGGTAAACCAAAAATAATAAAAAGCACAAGATTTTCTCAGATTTTGTAATGCACGTAAAAGAGTTAAATGTCAATGAGACAAATGGCAGCGGTGAGTAATGCTGGATTTAGATAAATATAATAAGAGTAGAAATACAATGGCCTTTGGAAGAATAAAAATCTAATTCCTGATTTAAATTGTAATGGTGTAATAAGCTATAGATACTTGTAAGAGCTACATGTAAGTAATATGAACAACTGTTAGCTGTTGCCCGCCTCGGTAGCGTAGCTGGTAGTGTGTCTGCCTCATGTTCAAGATGTCCCGAGTTCGAATCTCGGTCAGGGTGAGTTACCTGAATAAGGTTTTTCCGGGATTTTCCCCTATCCTGAAAGTTGAATGTAGGGTAACTCTATGCTCCTTGGACGCCGGACTCATTTTGCATCATTTCACCCATTTCATTCACCGTCCGATATGGCTTAACGTTGGAGGACGTAAATTACAAAAAAAAAAAAAAAAAAAAAAAAAAAAAAAAAAATGTTAGCTGTTGTTGGTAAGGAAAGCTTAAAATAGAGAAACAAACAACTCCGTTAACTGTTGGAGAGAACTAAAGAATAGATTTGTGAACTGATTTATGCTGGATTATTTAGCAAGAAGATATATATTTCAAATAAGGCGTAACAGTCAGAAACACGTTCCAGACATCGCGCATCTAGAGGAACTTTCAAAGTTTTTAAAAACAGTAGCAATAAAGCTGTAATCGTTCTATATAAAAATTATGAAATCTCTTTTGGGTATGTTCTAGACTTTCTCGGGCTTCGAGCCAGGTAAGATGATGTCGTGACGTCGACGTTTCGGGAGCGTGCATCTCTCCCATCTTCAGGATGCTGAATGACTTTAGGGATGGGGGCGCCGCAACTGGAAACGTCAATGTCACATCTTACCTGGCTCGAAGCCCAAGAACGTCTAGGACATATACCCCGCCAGGAAAGATTCAGCTCATATTTCTGTTTTGGGTATTTTGAATTCGTTATTGAAGTGGTGTATATAACTTTTATAATTAGTGACCAAACATTTTAAAATAAACAATTTGGCAGTAAATTAAGTAGCTATTGTTTTAATGTTTCGATGCATTCTTTTTAAATACTTGGTATAGCCTCAAGGTCAACAAAACTTCATATTTCCATTCATCCAACTATTTCTTTATATTCTCTTTTGAATAAAATGAAAAAACTATTTATGTTTAATAACCTTGTATGAATTTAGTTTCTTCTAAATGTGTGTTACGACGAAATAAAAAACATATATATTGGAAGTATTGGAAGCATGAATGCAGAGTGGATTTAAGCTTAAGAACTGACTATAGATTATAGGTAAGAGAAATATAAGTTGAAATGTTGAATGTCAAGAAACTCCTTGAAGAGATACCTATTTATGCAAAAAAAAAAAAAATATTTCCAATGATAAAACCAAGTTAATGTATATAATGTATATGCGAAACCGAAAAAGAAAGTGCGAGAGAGGAGAGAGTAACGCTTGTTGGTTTTACAGTGAAGGACCTGTTCTGAGAGAGAAACCATAAATGATGACCATTTATCGACCTTTTACAGAGCAGGTCAAGGTTGTCTTTGTTTATATTTCCTTTTAACTATTGCATTCTGAGTTTAAGCACCGCATGTTTCCTTTCTTTATTCCCTTTGCATTCCGTTGCAATCTCATATTACGCCATCTGCACTGATGCTCTCATTTTGAGAAAACTTTAGTAGCAATTCCTTATTTCTCCAAATTTTATGGATCATAGAGAGCACCCAAATGTGCTATTTTCCATTCTGCCCCATTTAAACAGAGCTAACGACCACGTCATATGGTTTTCTGAAAGCCTTTTAGCATATTCAGTCTAACTACCAAAAGTAACAGCCCGGAACATTTTTGTTGACAGCGTCTCTTGAGAAAGTAGGTTATTTGAAAGTATGGTTGAGAAGATTTTCAAAATGAGAAACCTGGCGCCGCCAATAACCGTGAAGCCTCGAACCCATGTCATTTTATCTCGACCATTAGCGTCGTTGAAACCATTACCTCGCCGAGACTAAGTAACGGAGTAATGGAAGAATAAGGAGGTTATTCCAGTATTTCTTTATTTTTCTCAGGCCTTAACACGGCCATGAAAGTAATGGTAATACGCTGTCAACACCAGCTACAGTCCCTTATGTATTCGCACCTCTTTCTACTTCTCCTCCTTCTTGATGGCACTTTTTGTGCTCCTTAACAACAAAGTGTGGTGGACTCGAGACGTTATACCCCATTTACACACAAGCAGTTCTCCCCTGGCGCCGTTAATGTCCAGATAATTCGTTTTGTGGTATCCAACACTTCGCCATGCTTGAGATCTTCAGGTGTTTTTTGCCAAGCAGAGCCACTAATGCACTTCCGGTTTCTTTCGGTCTTAAGTTCTCGGGATAAAGTTTTGCAGTTTTCGAAGAGAGTTGCGTCGGGTTAATCTGGCAATATGAGTTGCTTGTTTTCTTTTCTTTGACTGACAGTAATACATCCTATGAAAAGAGTACCTAATGAACACGAAGAAGAAGTTTGTCAGTTCTGCTAGAGACCATTGACCAACCAATCATGATTTTCAGTATCACTTTATTACTGTGTTTAACAAGTTATAAACTATTAAATACTAATTTTGCTCTTTACCAATAACAGTATTTCTCTGATACAGAAAGTTTCAATTTTAGTGCATTATATTGTTCCGAGGCATTGTTTTGAGGTGGGCCGCGGCTGGCGTGCGAAAGAGACAGTGTGACGCGGAGCTAAACGCTTGCCGAAGTACAGAAAGAGACAGATAGATGTCTGGAAGTTTTGTCTTTCTGATGCCGTCTTAATTGTTACCGAGCATTCCACTAATTTCTAGAAACTGTGACTGGAGGTATAAAAGCACCACAGACGGATGAGTGAGTTCAGTTGCAAGTTGAGAACTTTAATTGTGTAGCCGACATTTTAAGTATACCGCAAGGGAATTCTTTTGTTTGTTTATATGTGGTGAAGCAACGAGAGACTGCGTTGGTGTATGTTACATCATTTTAGAGCATGTAAGGGGTGTACGAAGTGTCTTTTTACTGAAATAAAGAGCGATTTGAATTTCTGCAAACTAGGCATTTAATTCTACGAATCCACAAAGTCACAATAAGCAGAAAATATTGCGTGGTAAAAATTAGTTCGTTATTTAACATGGTGATATATCTTTATATGTTGGAAGGGAATTGTCAAATTGATATTTTCGTAACTGTTTGAATTAAATATATTATGCAACAGAGTTGATTTATCTGAAATGCATGTTAATTCTTAAACGAAGTAAAGAGGATGTTCCTTTGCTCTCAAGCACATGACACGATAGCACGTGATTTAGCGGTAGTGATGACATATTTGTTAATATGACTTTTATCACTAACCTTGTTTTGAACTAGATTAGTCATATATCGCCATTCGAAGAAATGTTGTGCCGAGTGCGATAGCTAATTTATTTTTTTGATCGTTTATTGCGCGTGTACTTATATGTATAATGGCAGAGTCTACCGCCAGTTTTTCGCTTAAGCATCGCAAGGAAAAACCTTTACATAGCAGCGAAAAAATAATTGTGTTGTATGTGTTTAATGCACTCACAGAGAAGAATCCGTCTTTGTCAGTGAGAGATGTCGAACAGCTGTGCTCTGAACTTGCAGATGTGAGTGTTAGGTCCGTAGAAACATCGCGACATGAAATTGACACAACAGTAAAACTTACCACTCCAGGGGCGATATTGCTGTGTGGCGAAGACGTTATTTAAGGACAATCAGACTGTACTGGGATACAAGTCGCAAAATACCTTGGCGAGACTTGGGTGAATGAAGGGCACACAAGTATGGCATGACACGACTCTTAAGACTAAAAGACAAGCATTTTTGCAAGGTATGTGTGCTGGTTTAAAAATATCTCAGTGGAAAAGGCCGCAGGCCTTTCATTATAAACTTATTTCAGTTTCATTGTTCATTCATTCAGTTTCAACTTGCTCAGTTTCATTATAAACTTCATTATTTTTAAATGCCTTGATATTCTTATTTGTATGACTTTATCTATCTTCGTGCCAATTATTATGACGTTTACTGCAGGTTTAAATGTGACGGGAAGGCACCACCTATGGCGCGAAAGCATTAGCCAATTAGGGTGAGTGGGTAGGTAGTTGCACGCGGAGTGATACATGTCAGCGGGGCAAGGTTATATGAAACAGAGATTAGTTATACTGGAGCGAGCACTACGAAATATATTTTCCTCTGTTTTGTTTGCATAATAGCTAACAATCTACGTGAAATGGCGACATTTTAGTGCAATTATAATAGTGTTGCGGCACATATCCCTGATGACTCTATACGAGTACAGACATGTTTCTTTGACAACAGGGCCGTGGCGCGGGTAATTCATAAGTGTTGTCGGTTGCTTCAGACTTAATCTGGGAAGTGGCATTCGCGAATTCCGAGAGTTTCCAAGGTTAATATTATATAGGTTGTTGCATAACATAAACCACATTGATCAGCACAGTCAGTACTATACAAATTGCGGAGCTACAGATACAGATTACGTTCTTGTGGAGGAAAATTACGTCTTTCTTCTCTGTTTACCAGATATAAAGTCATCCAGAATAAAGAGGACTTCAGAAAATTAAAGATATGTATTTGTTGCTCTTAAAAATAGATATCCTAGACATAGGATGTGATAATAAAGATAATTGTAGCCTTTTTATAAGAAAATAAATTCGAACTTCCTTTATGTAAAAAGTAGAATGCAATGGGAGAATTTTCTTAAAAATTTATGTTCGCATATTTCGAAATAAATAGGAAAAAACATATTAAATTTGGTATTTATTCTCTTTTACTCTATTGTTCTCACAGCAGTCATACACAGACATCCAGAGCTCTATTTTATATATTTCCTTTTCTTTTAAATCAAGAAGTGCGAACACTCACATTTTCGCTAATATCACGGTACCACATTTTTGTATGGAGTAACAATATTTCACCGACAAATGTGCGTACACAGTAGAGAATAAAAATAATTGATGTACTCTTTTGGCTACGAACGCACGAAAAATAAGTGAAGAGCCAGCTAATTACGCACAAAGAAAAAGCCGTAGTGCAGACAGCCATTAACAATGCAGCGCATAAAATGCCATTCAGGTTATATTACATTGTTGTTTGTATCCATGACGCCGAAAGTCCATTTTGAATTTTAGTGTTTCTTAAATAAGTGTGTATTCTGATGAGTGCTGAAAAAGATCGTTCTGCTGTTGCACCCGAGGCCGTAATGATCAAAATTAAATGTGTGGTCGTGTGGTTTAATTTTTCAAGGTATCAGATCCGGAGTTGGCCTTCCTGTTGAAATTATGTGACGTTTTCATCAAAAGAACGCGAACTCAAGGGCCAATATAATAAGTTTTCATCACAAAAGCACAGTCATTTTTACTCGAATATTCTGATTTCATTGCTTTTATTGTATTTTTGACATTAAATCGTTCACTATATTACTGTTACAAGCAAAGAATTAAAACTAAAACGCAAGGTTTGCCGTTTCACTGCACTGGCAACAATTATTCTATCAACAAATAACTAAAGCCTGGGTTGCCTAGCAAGGTCACTGACATCCCACACGAATCTGTACGCTTCGAGTTTGCCAGTGAGCGCCACTAACATAACGAGCTATTTAGAACTGGAGGATGTCTCGGGGTGATCTATCACCGATCGGGTCCGGTGGGTCGGTCATAAATAAACGCAATTGAAATCTGAAAGGGAAATTGCTTGGACTCTCCAGTATTCTTTGAACAAAATTATTGTAAAATTTCGATTCATTTTCTTCAGTTTATGAACTGTTGCCGGCGGCAACAGAGGCAACATTAACACCACGCCACTGTTTGACAATCATTTCCAGAGATTAGGGAACTCTAAATCGTCTATTTTTGGTGAATTATATTCTTATTTGATAGATTAACCGTCTTCTTGTAAGTTTTACACACCCAAGAACTTACAAGTCAATAGCTTGTGCTGATGAACAAGCCAGCTTGGGATCATAACATATCTAAATGGGCAATCAACCCAAATGCGGGTCAGATTATCCAACGCAGTATTCACCCAGCGATCAACGCCCGCCTTGGTAGCGTAGATGGTAGCATCTGCCTCACGTTCAAGAGGTCCCGAGTTCGAATCTCGGTTAGGGTGAGTTACCTGGATAAGGTTTTTCCGGGGTTTTCCCTTATCCTGATAGACGAATGTCGGATATAGCTCCATGGACCCTGGACTCATTTGAGCATTATTTCATTCACCCATTTCATTCATCGTCCGATATGACTTAACGTTGGAGGGCGTAAATTACAACAACAAAAAAGCGATAAACGGCAATTTTTCAGTCAGTTGGCTTGTCCTGGGGAGTTGTAACCCGAGATCACCTGAATGCCAATTTCACTCGTTACACATGTAGAGAAAATAGAACGTACTTTCTGCCCGACAGACCACTGACAAATAATTAACTCTCATTCTATGAAACATTTGCAATTGTGTCGCAAATTCGCTTTTAAAAACCCATAATGTTTGCATCTAAGTTAAATTTATGATTACATTTTTAGCTAAGCCTTGTAAAATCCCATCACCGAGCAATAACAGTTTTAGCAAGCGGTTTCATAACTGATTCAACGGCAGAAGATTCGGTTTTGCAATCAGTTCGCACAGCGAGCGGACCTAATCCAGGGAACTGATTCCACTGGCTTTGAAGGAGATATGGCCATAATTTGGAATACACATGCCGGATACAAAACAAACAGGCCTTTGAAGCCGGTACAGAACCCTAATGGGGATATCGGGCTGGTTTCAATCCCAAACGCAGGTCTTGAGTTCGTCTGTCTGTCGACCGGACCACAACTTTATAATGAGTTTGACCACTCTGCAACAAATGCTGCAGAAGAGCATTTTTGTAATTGTCGCTAGGGAGGGGGGAGGGAATATTAAGGACCCTCTGGCGCAATCTCCCTCCGCTACACGAAATTAGAGGAGAGCTTCAAAGCTGCCGACAGTACAAGCAGCTGTGGCAAGATAGTGTGTTTGTTTCTGAGCGCTATTATCTGCAACAATGCTCGCGGCTTATCTTTATTATGATGCCTTCCTCCGCATACCCGAACTGCCGCGCTTTACGGCGCGTTCGGTTTTATTGTCGTCGTTACAAGGCGCAGTCCCTCGGAGGGCGTTACAACGCCACCTGCTTGGTAATGAAGAAGCATTAACGTGCTGTAGCCATATTCGAACATTCATGAAAACCAAATGGTTCCTCCTGCTGTAGGCTGGACATCCAATGGGACCGTAATTACGAACCTATAAACCCTTCAAAACATTTCAAATTTCCGAGAAGGTGTATCATTAGCAGCATTTGTCAATACTCTAATGCCAAAGCCCTATAATTATTTAACTGAATCAACCTATATCTAAACAGATTAGAACTATGACTGAAACATAACTTACAGATGATTTGATATTAGACATATTTTGCAATCTTTCTCTTGGAGGGTGCGAATTTTTCAGTGGCGAAGTGTGGAATGAAGCACTGAAAGCCCCACCTCCCTATGAATTTCAGGAGAAAATGAAGAAAAAGGGAAAATTCATGCCATTCCTGCTCTGGATGTATTTTCAAAATTTATTTGCGAACATCCACGGTGCTGCGGACGGGTTGCCAGCTGCTTAAATCCGAGTGAGCTCATTAAATACTGAATATTTCTGTATTTAAGCATTCCTAACCTTGAATAACATGCTTCGTATGTTTCCGGAAGTAATCGTGACTCTCCGATAGTTAGAAAGCACTGACAGATTTTGTCACGTGAAGTCGCTGTAGTGTGTGAAGATAAGTTTATTTTTTGTTTATGAGACCTTTTAAATACAACTGTGAATAAATTTCAATAGTATTGGCAATGGTATTTTAAGTAGGTTGTTATTTAGTGTCGACAAACAGGAAATCCTTGTAAAGTTTTAAGTTATTAGCAAAAATATGTGAATTGCATAATTTATCCATTTTAGCTAACAGTTCACGGGGTGTGGGCCAGCTGTTGGAAAAATTGGAACGTCTGAGTGGAAAGGGGAACCAGGAACATGCCTACTCATAGTGTGAACAGTCTTGTAATGCAAGAAGGGCCTACATTTGATTGAACAATAGAAATAGTACTGAAGAGTAGCCTTAGTTCTTTCAGTCATTATTCTCTCTTATTTAAATGAAAGTTATTATTTGGAGCTTTGAAAGTCATGCCTCGCCACTGAAATATTTCTTTGCCTAGGATTATTACCCACCGTCGCAAGAGCCTGGAGGTAAGAGTATAAATATCTCTTAAAGATTAACACCAACAATAGGCGAATTAACACATTGCAATAAACTTTTTTTTTTAAATCGAAGTTTCACATCCATTTTTATACATATCGGATTCTTCTCAGCTTAATTTGAAATGGTTGAGACTCTACAGATTAAATTATATGGGGTAAAGGTGATACGTTTTCCTTGCTTCTAGTCGGTTTAAGAATGTCTTGGTTCTGTTGTCGAAAGAAGTATATAAATATATGAAATTACTTGTCTTCCTATCCGTTGGTTCCTCCAAATATAGGGAGCTGTTAGTTTCTTTTAAGCTACAAGAATTATAAGGAGCTGCTGAATCTGCACGATAAAGTCCAGAATGTAATTACTTAAACCTTTCTTAGCAATTTGATCAAGTGAAGAAGAACTTAGGCGTGGTATCAAATCGCCTTTGTTAAAACACTGGGTACAATAAAACGACAGCGCTCCCATTGTATTTTACAGTTTCTCTTAAACGCGAAAGGGTAATTTTGGAAGTCGTTAGCAGCTTCAGTAACTGCTTCATGCTTCCTGAGATAAGAAAATAGCAACTTCTCTGCATTAACTGTTAAAATGGCTACTTAGTTATCTTCCGAAAGCACCTCAAAAGTCACAATATCCGTTCCAGATTTGTCATTATGAGACTGCATTCTATAAATACAATAGCCTTTTATCGTAACATTCTCATAATTTTAAATTACAAATTATCACATTTTCGAAGTAAGATATGAAAGAGCCCTGACCGTGTGTAACATTTGTTGCAATAAAGAAGGGAGATAATATAGCACAATGAACGCTTGGTAATGTATTTTATGTGGCCGCAGCTGATACACAAAATCCGATAGCTGTGCGCTAGGATACTGCGCGCTATTGGATTGGAAAACAAATGACATCTTTTGTCCGTAACTCCCCTTCGCTGTTTTACACGACAGAGAGAGAAAGAAAGTTGTGTTTCAGATGTTGCCGACATGTGGTAAAAGGTGATAGAAAAGCGTGTACTGCTGGGAAAAAAAAGGAATACTTTGTAAAATTTACGAGTAGAGGGGAGGAAAAGGGACATTGTCTGTTACATCTGAACACCATTTGCCTCTTTCAGCTAATGCGCTTTACCCAGTTTTCACCATTATTTACACACAAGATGGGAAATGAAACCACATCCTGCTATCAAAGTCGTTTTCAGGATTTCCAAACGATGTTGGGTTATTATCCATAATGGCTAACTCTACGTTTCGGTCATTTTCCGTTAAGCTACTACAATTTTTTGTTTGGTGTATTCGATTTTAGTTTCCTACAAAATTGGATGCTCTATTCTAATATTCTTTATTTAGCCCCCTATGTTTTAAGTGTGTCATATTTTTTAACATTTACCTCTAAATCCTTTCAGCAAAATCAAAATTGAAATCATTTGATATATTGTACGTTTTAACACACTAAATTCACAGCTGAGTGATATATGCATTGCTATTATACCTGTTTAAAAACAGTTTTCGTATTACACGTTGGAGGAAAAATTGTTGTGTCCTAGAATTATGCAAAAACACAATGTGAATGTTTCAAGAAGCTTTGCAGAATCAATGAGATCCTGTAATCCACTTGATGTATATGCATCATGTACTACCCTGAATAATTGGAAAGGTTATATAAAAACTTGAAGAATTTCAATTTTCAGAAACTTCCTATGTACCAATCCAAAGAAATTGTAAGCGTTAGGATGACTATGTGGATTAAACTTATATTATATTATAATATCAATGAGGAATTTATCAATTAATTCTGAATTCACGCACGTAATAACTTTGAATAGGTAATACCCGAACTGGTAACTTTGGACATCAATTGATAAAGCATATTAACTAGTACGCTCAGACCTACCAGTAACATAGTTAACCTGAAACTATTGTATTCCAATTTATCGATTCCGAACATTAACAATTTCGCTTAACTCTTTATTTTAATGTCCCTTTAGTTTCATAAATCAATAAACCGTTTAACAGTTGTTTAAGGAATAGGCCATTAACTTGCTTAAATATATAGATTCAGGTAAAGGATAAACGAAGTCAGACAATATTAGAAAGTAAAAACGGTGCACAAACATTATTAAATGTAACTAACAAAGTCGATTACATCACATAAATACAACAGAAAAAATAAAAATGTAATAGAGTATGAATAGAGTTGCGCAGTAATATGATAAAAAGGGCAGTGTTATGTTTGTGATTCTGAATGTAGAAAAGTCACGTGATCTAACGTCTGAAAATCAACCACAAGAACAAAACAGTCATCTTAAAAGTCTAATATCTATCAGACATTAATATTTGTGGTCTTTAATGTAATCTTTGTAAGATATAATTATTGTTAAAAGTTCTCGTATTTAATTTTACCCAGTTATTGGTTAGATCCAGTTTATTTAACCAAGCTTAAGTATTTTCTTTAGATCTAGGTATTGAACTTGGATTATGCGATGGCAGACAATGATTAATTGACGGATTGCAGTAGTGCAATTGAAATGATGCTGTGCGTCATCGGAATCACTTCACTGTCCGTCATACTGCGAAAGTGAATCGATTAGGATAGATATGTTAAACCTGTCATTTATGATTTATGTCATCTCTGGAGGAATTTCACAACTCCTCTTCTAGTGATTCCTGAAATGCCAACATTTCAATAGAAGGGATCGTGTTTTTAGAATTATTTTCAGTCATATACAATACGTAGGTTTGCACCAACTGCCAACTGGTGCATTAATTTGTACACTAGTATAATCTAACTTAATAATATATTAGGGGGAGCTAGGACAAGTGGAGTCACTTTATATTTGAGAACCTTTATATTGGATCTAGAGTAAAAAGACTTTTAGACTCGTTATGCCTCCAAACGTAGTTACATTTTAAAAAATATTACGTACTACTGATATCAATGTTGTAATGCACAACTTTCTATAAACCAGCAGTGATTTCTTTTTACCATTACGTCAAGAGTAAACATGTATCAGAATTTAGTCCAAAAGGAACCATCAATAGAAGGCTGGATAGCTTCCATGTGTTTTTAAGTTCTAATTTAAAAAATTTCCAGGGGAATTCCAGTTTTTTCTTTAACAATATATTTTTAAAAATTGTGTTTTACTGCATTATTGCGTTTTTTAACACTTAATATTTTAATTTCTTATACATCTCTCTATTTTACTTTGGACTTAACTTTAAAGTGTGAAGTTTCTTGATAGTTTATTAGCTGGAATAAAAAGCAGTTTTATGAAGACAAGTTACATCTCACTGCAATTTAAAGATTAATTACTGCATTCTGAGCTATCGTCCACTGCAGTCTCTCTTTCACATAAAATCCAATTTATTTAGGTTATTTCCTTAGCCCTGCCTTTCTCTAAGCATAATAATGTTCTACATCTTACGTCTAAATTTGCATCACTTAACATTCTGGATACTTAAGAGTCAGTCATTGTTTACAGAGTGCATCCGTAAAACACTATAAAAATGGTTAATAAATTCACCACAGAAACAGCACAAAACACTTGATTGCAACAGTACATAATTAGACCCAACATCCACTGTTTGAAAGAAACAATTCTTAAAAAGGGGAAGAAACCAGTGGAAAGAAACTTATAAAAGCAAGATTTGGAAGCAAATGTTTTACTAGAGTAGATTTCTTTGAGTATTTTCTCCCTATTTTACAAGGAAAACTTAGTTGCAAATTTTCCATCTCGATAATTTTCAAGAGTTCGCCTTCTTGAAACGTTCGTTTTTTCCCTTTCTTTAAAACTTGCCTTGCTTTAGTTCCCAAGGAAGCAGAATCAAGTTACGTAGTGAGAATAGCAGATTTTCGCACGAAATGAATTAAGGCGAAGGGTTAGAACATTCCGATCGATGGAGCTATTAACATCGGTCCTGGAATCTTGAGTTTCCTTGCCTCACTGAATCTCTTTGATTGCCTTGCAGCACAACTTCGAAAATAAATTAATGCGTGCATCTGATGGAATGAGCCACAAACTTAATGTTTATTGCTGCCAACGGAATTCCATGTTGCACCTCGAAATATTCTTACCGTATTTTTGCAAGTTTTATAAAGAACGTAAAAGCACATGTTACATAATTTTAGAAACACCTTAAAAACTGCTGAGCTTGTATACCAAATTTCGCGCCCATTTATCTAAAAACATAAAAACGATTAATATTACTGCAAGCTCACCTTTTTCTGGAAGTCAGAGGAAAATAATAGGGAAAATGAAAGCAGAATAGATTAAATGGGTGTCAACCTAATCCTCTGGTGGTTGCACCAACAACGATCACCTAGACAACTGCGCTTAACTTTACCTTACATCTTTTGAGCTTAGTTCATTAGTCAGATTACTGTTATAGGACACTCTGCTTAATTTGTAAATTTATATTTTTCCTTTCTTTGTTGCAGGTGAGTATATGGTCAGAGACATTCTAGGATACTTCATTCAGCAGATCCATTTGTAAGTAAATGTAATTTAGCAACTTAGCTTTTATTTTATAGGCACATCACTTATTTAGTGCATTACTTTTGAATTGCTTCACTAATTCCGTTCTGAATGTAATATTTTCTTGCCGTAATGTAAAATAAACATCAGTTTTTTGCATGATCGTCTGTTTCCTGCACCTTTCGATTTTATTTACACTTAAAAATTGTAATTTGAACAAATGAATTAGTTTCCAAGGAAACCTATAACTATTAATATAATAACATGCATTGTACATCAGGAGGGAAGTAAAATAGACTTGAAGCCTTAATTGATATATGTGTAATAGCCCATAATAAGTCTTTTTGATAGCTAATTACTATAATTAAATGTCATTCATTAAAGGTATGAATATTTTAGAATAAGGAATCAATGATATGCACACTTTACACGCCTCTTTAATATTTGTGTCTTCATAATCCATGTATTCGACTACAATTTCTTCTTGAAATAGTAAATTTCTGTTGTCGTTGACTTATTTATTTTAAAATAACCTGCTTTAAGTCACGAAAATTCATTCAAGAGCGCCGTATTTCCTTATGTAGATATCGGTTGGTGTGTTAAATTTACGGGGCAGTTCCAAGTAAACTTTGAAAGAATGGGAAACTGGCGCACTATAACCTAGCTAAAACCCAGGATATATTGTTAATTTATGGCATAAACAGAACTAAGAAAATTGCTACAAACTTGTAGTAGCTCCAATAAAGAAATGTTTATTATTCCCTCAAAAATAAAATGTTAGTAATTTCAACAGAAAACATTCCAGGAACTCTGTGGTTTGTTTACAGTGTTCTTGTATTTCGTGATGGACTGTACATACTACATGGCAAAGCGAGAAAGCGTATAGACAAAAATTCGCAACACAGAGATGTTTACCTCAGCTTATCGCACATACACGGCGAGTTCCGGTGTGTATAGTCTGTTCAGATGTAATCATGTCTTCGGGACAGCAACGTGTCATACATCGGCAGGCGCGAGAAAACATATCATATAGACACACGCAACTTCCAATCGCTATATTTGTGTATCGTAACTTACTGTACGTCAACTTACCAATATTTAGCTCTTCTATTCGACCAGATAAGACCCGATAAGGAACGATCACAATGCTGGTCACTGGAAGGTCAATACGCCTCGAAGCTCTGTCGAGTAATATATATATATATATATATATATATATATATATATATATATATATTTAGACACGGCGTATGACGTAATGTTGCGCAACAGTTTATGTTGAGTCCACTTATTTATTTGGAATAAAAATCGGTATCAGATTAGTTATCTGTCATGTAATCCACTAGCTTTATCAGCAATCTGCTGAAGCAGAGATCTTACCCCTACCAATGATTCGCATGACGTCACCCGCGTATATCCAAGCAAGGTCATGCTCCACGTCTAAAGAATGCATCTGTGCACTCTAGTGCAACTATGATAAATGTTTTTCAAAGAACACAGTCTGCTTTTCGTCTTCGGTAATAATCAATAGGGGTAGAATGCTAAGTTCCTGTTTTTTACTGACCTATCTTTACTTGGAATTACCCTCATGAGTTCTGCAACTCACAAGGGAACATCTGTACATAAGAAATACAGCACTGCTGAACCACCTGTGGTATATTTTACAAAGACATCGTATTAGAGCTATTGAATTTCAGAAAATTTCCGGCTACAAGTTAATTAGATTTACTTTTGTTAATAATTTATTTCAAATAGTAATATACATGATCGTGAAATTTGGTTCAGAATTTCGGAAACAAGAATCTTCCCATTTCTCTCACTCTTAAATAAACAAGTACTTTGATGGGGCTTCAGTGTTTCAATTATAAATAATGGATTTATTAGTATTTTTGCTGCTGATACAATAGAAGATTGAACTTTAACCCCAAATAAGCCTATAATCCAAATCAATAGTGTATTCAGCTCGAAGACACGCTTGAGTGAACATGAAAAGCCTTCTCTCTTACAACTTCATATGAAGAGAATTATTTTGGGGAAAGGAAGGGAACGCAACAGGTTCTATAGCTGGAGCGTGTCCAAGGAAGGCAAGCAAGTGGTCGCATAGCACCGTTAAACACAATGAAGGTCGGCTACATATCCTTAGTCTCGGCTGTTTGAGCTTGCACAAAGTACCCTTGCTTAAACTGCTTTTTGTTAACAAAAGAGGAGCAATGTCCTACTGCCAGGCAATATAAACTGAATCAGTTTGGTAACATAATATCGTAGAGTGGGAAGCACAAACAAAAAAGATTAATTAATCTATTACGCATAACATAATATTCCTCTCAATTTTATTCCAAAAATATTGAACTCTCTATTAAAGAAATTATATCAAAGCATCTAATCTTACGCTTGCTCTTAACCCAATAAGAAATTAAAAATTATTTTTATCTCTATAGTTCCTATTTTTATGATTATAGAAGCATTTTTATTGAGCTCCTTTTTTCATTTAATTAATCACTTCACATGACAAACTCTTACCATGAGCATCCAAATTTCTCGTAAACCAAATTTCTTTCTTTTAACTTTCTGAAGATAAGGCAGTGATTTAAAAGTATCCTATGATGTAATAATTTTCAGTTTGTTACTATGAAATTTTTGTCTGCAGACTCCCCAAAATACAACTGATAGATGTTAATCTGAGATATGTGGCTCTTAAAAAGATGTAATAGTCATAAAGAAATATATAAAACACTGTGTTTAACGTGTCGTTTATTTACAGTTGCATGTCTCTATCAATTGTAAATCTATATATGTTTCGTGGCAAAACTTGCAACTTGAGGAACACTTGTTGAAAAATCCTTAAGTATATCAATTTGGAAAGCTTTACTAAAATATACCATCAAACATTAATAACACGTTTATGTAAATATGAAGTTAAACCCCAATGTGGAAACCCTATATTCTTTTAGAAATTAAGAATTAGTTGCCCTAAGTTTAACATGTAAATCTTTGCTTAAACAAACATCAGTATATTTTGTTGAACATGTTTATGCCTTTATATATTGTCATAACTACATGTTTTCATTAATTGGATATAATATTAATTATGTACTCAAAGAGTGTGGTACAAACTACATGTAAAATAATCTCGCCGTACATATTTACAGTGTTATTGTTTGCACAGGTCAACACAGAGCATGTGACTAAATCATAAATGTCGTTTATGACGGTTGATTAATTTTTTTCTTCATTATTTGCACAGAATATTTTTGTATTGAGTATAATAGCAATGCATTTAGTAACTGAAGTAGATAAATGGTACAAAAAGACTGATGTCGATATATTTTGCGAATTAAAGCTAATATAAGAAGTAGTATTTCATTTCTTGAACATACACATGCATTGGAAATATGACATTGTTTAAGAAAAATTAACGGAATAACTTATTTGTATTTTTGCCTCTCTTCCAACTTGTTTCTTAGAATACACTTTATTGACACTAAATGGGAGTAAAATGTGCTAAAAGGCTAATTCTACTGTAAGGATGATAATAATAATGAATAAAAGTGAGCTTATATTAAGTTTAGTTCTTAGCAGCAGCATAATATATTTTAAAACTGGTAGAGTTCTAATATATTCGTTCACTTATTTACTTTTGGTAAACACCAGCTGGTATTTCAAAGAGAAACTCAGAAACCCGAGGTTATAAAATTATTTCTCTATTTACTGTTATATCTTTTGATGGTGGACATATATTTTTGTTTTCAAATAACTGGCAGGGCACTCGATAGACGCCGATCTGGTGCTCAAAAGCGGAACTGACTTGCGCTACCAACTGTGGCTAAAGCTAAGCCCTTGAGCAGAAGTGTGCGTGTGTGTGGCGTTGAAAAGAAAAACCCTTGTATCAAATGCATTTCCCTCGTTTCTAATTTTAAGACCACGTCCAGACCAAGTTGCACGTGATATATGTGGAACTTTCCCCAAGTCCGGAACCCACATGCAACTTTTCCATTTTCCTAAACACGAGGCGTGTCTGTCAGCCTTACTGTCACCCCTTGCACCCCCGCACTACACTCAGTCTTCTTCATGCTTCTACTGCACGTCAGAGAAACAGTGCTGACCCCTTTTTCTTTCTCCTAAACCCTTCTCTCAATTTTTCTCGTCTAGCATTTTCTCCCGTTTCCCGTCGCACAAAGGAAAAGCTCGCTTTTCTCTTTCCTGAAACATGCGTGAGGGTGGAGTAGTAGTAGTATTTATCTTGCCGCGATCTTACCTTAAACTGGTTCCACTAGCCTTGAGCGAAATGATTACCTGGCACGCAACTTTAGCATACTCCATCCTTAATGGGAAAAGCAACAGTTGCTTGCTATGCAAGCACCTACTGAATATGTTAAAATATGCGTGGGAAATACGCTTTCGTTAATGCTCACAGATATCCCTTCTTTTTACATAGTTGGTGTACGCTTTAGGTACAGTTACATTTAAAAAGTTTTATCTGTTAAGGAGTAGGACAGTCAAGTGACACCTTACTCTTTTTCCACTTCTGGGATTCAGCACATAGTTTGATGATCAATTGGTGAAGTCCATTTTATAGTTGATTATTTGTTAACTTCTGGTGTTGTTCTCTTCGCCGCTCAATGTGCTACTGTCGCGTTTTTAAGTTGATTCAAGTCGGTCTATTCAAATTTCCATTAATTAGGTATTTTGCTCCGAGGCATTACTCCCCATTGGACTGGATTGTTCAGAGGAGATTTGGCACCTTGACCTTGTCTTTTGCACATATGCTCCAAGAGGAGGGAGGATGAGGTGAGAGGAGCAAAGGGTGGCATACCTAAAGGAGTCACTACACTACAGAGGGTGGGGTCCTTACGGTTTACTAGATAGAAACTCCCCGGTGGTCCAGGACAATCGTCATCCCACTACCGTGGCCCCGAAAGTCACAGGGCCGGATACCGAAGGCCGCCCCAGTCCCAGAGCAGGGCTCTAGGCAGGCTAGCACAACCGGCATCCTGCCTGCCGCGTTCCTGAATTGGCTCACTATGCCTGCTTGGAGACAGTCCTGCCTATCATCCCGCCATGCACCGTCGAAACACCTGCCTACGCTTCTACCCTGAAAGAAACCACTAGATGAGATGTGATGTAAAATTATATTGGAGGTGAAATGGAAGGACAGGAAATTCGGAGGATGTAATTAACCTACCCAGGATTTGAATGGTAACCCGGGAAAAATCCCGAAAAAAAACCGTGGGTCAGGTAGGTCGGCCACGGGAATCGATTCCGGGCTCTCGAATGCGGGTCACATAGGAAACCGCCTGAGCCATCCCACTCCATCATTGTCCATTAATTCTAAATGAGCTTCCTCGTTTTACCTTAA
This sequence comes from Mantis religiosa, assembly GCA_030765055.1. Lineage (NCBI taxonomy): Eukaryota > Metazoa > Arthropoda > Insecta > Mantodea > Mantidae > Mantis > Mantis religiosa. The sequence goes on from CM060959.1 coordinate 78,614,153, forward strand.
TGTGAATTATTTTTAAGAATTAAGAGATACGTGGAGCCATATTTAAATTTTCAAAATTGCGTCAGTATGTAATTTCATGTATCGTGTTACACGTTTCCATGTGAGGTGGTGTAATCTGCTGCTGCCGAATTAAAGGTCAGGCTAAATTTTCTTGTTGCAGTCTTCTTCTAACGTGTACTCGTAATGTTCCCCTAAGATGTATCACTTCTATTTAATGTTATTCTTACTTCAAAGATTTGAGTATATGCAGTTGCATTTAACTTCCTGTTAACTAAATTAGCTATTGTAAGAACCCCGTAATCTGAGACATTGTTATTAAAGAACCCCATTTCTTATGTATACATTATCTGAGAAGGGCAACATTGCAAACAGTGGAATACATACCATGACCTGGTTTCCTTTCATCTCTAGATGTGAGTAAAGAAAGGGGGGGTAGTATATTCATGTCTTTAAGCAGTTAAATGTAACACGTAATAACAAAACCCATGACGTAACAGCCCACCAGTGGGCCTGTGCCTACCAACCCAACTGCCGACCGCGTGGCCACATAATCAAGGCAGAGGTGGGTGATAATCCAACGGATATGGTGAGGTGATATGGTCAGTATCTTGACACTCCCAGCTAGAAAGTTGAATTTATAGACCAGGATTGAATTTCCTCAGGATGTTGAGTGGGCACCGTCCTATCTCCGGGACTTAAAATCCGCAGCCCCCCAAGGTTGGGACCGATCCCAGGCACCTTCCGTGGCAGGGAACCAGAGTACAGTGCTCTATCCCACTAAGCAACTTTGTAGGACAAATGTAACACATATTTTCTAATAAATATAGTTTAGCCTCCATTTTTAGCACTCTAGTTTTTTTTTTTTAATTTTGTAATTTTACGTCCTCCAACGTTAAGTCATATCGGACGATGAATGGAATGGGTGAAATGATGCTCAAATGAGTCCAGGATCCAAAGAGCATAGAGTTACCCGACATTCGTCTTTCAGGATAAGGGAAAACCCCGTAAAAAGCCTTATATAGGTAACTCACCCTTACCGAGATGCGAACTCGGGATCTCTTGAACGTGAGGCAGACTCGCTACCACCACGCTACCGAGGCGGGCTTTAGGACTCTAGTAAGTATATATATATATGTGTGTGTGTGTGTGTGTGTGTGTGTGTGTGTGTGTGTGTGTGTGTGTGTGTGTGTGTGTGTGTGTGTGTGTGTGTGTGCTTTAGATAACATGGCGGTATAACAGATAAAAATGGCAGAAAAATATCCACGTTCTGAAATTTCCTGCTACAGTTGATATTGTCACACTGTGGAAACAAAACCTCGCCGAAATGGTGGGGGGAATGAGACCGATTTCTGGAGAGTTCTTCTTTCTTCTAGCCCCGTCTTGATTGTTTGAGAACATTCCGGATAGTGAGTAATCTATAAATAAGAAAGCCGCAGCTCGTCAAGGGGAACAGTTGTTAATTGAACTCGCGTGCGTGAACAGTTGTGCGAGCTGTGTTGTGGTCGTTGACCTGGCAAGTTGTATTGTGTATGTGACGTAATTCTGCTACTGTAAAGGTTGACAAAATGTGTTTCTACGGAAATAAAGAGCAAAATTTTAGTGTTTGTAACCTGGACTTTTAATTTCACGAACCCACAAAGTCACAATATCAACTGCCCCAAAATAAACTTGCGTTATTTTCTCCATCGAGACCATTGGTTGGTTATTTAAATACAATGTTATCAGTTCATTTTCTTTTTATAACATCTGAAAATGTTTTTGCTTTATTTGAGTATGAGCATTGAAGCATTATAACTAATGATAAAATTATGTAATATTTGGCTTCAGTTATTAATTTTTTAAAATTTATATTAAAAAGGAGTTTTTGTGTTATTTCTAGATCTTTCAAGACCTCAATAAATTTGCACAATTTATACATCCATTTAATACAAACATCTCAGTTTATTTTTCTCTGAGTTATTCAACTAAATCTGAAAACTATACTCCACTTTTAAATATACTCCAAAATATCTTACTATATGGAAACTGGTTGTTCTTTCACACTAGCCATATGCACGACAAGGTTTTGATAGGTAGGGTCGGGCTGAAAAATTCAATGTCCTAGCCGGGATTTGAACCATGGATCTCCCCGGTCTCCATCCAGTTGCTCTTAAACTTTGAAGCCTGTTGTTAACTACGTACAGCCTAAGTCGCTACATAAAGGGTTCACCGGGAAAAATAGGTGCCAGTTGGAGAATTTACTGTCATGTTGGCATGTTGCCATAGTAGCTCAAAGGTTAAAAGCAACAGGACGGAGACCAGCAGATCAGTGGTTGAAATCCCGGCTATAATATTGAATTTTCAGTCTGACTCTATGCATCTCATTATATTTTAGTTTAATTAAATTTATTTTTATAATTCTTATGATAATGGTAACTTTAAATATAATTCGAAATAGAAAACTCAAATGTTGAAGAATTTACTGTAATATATTATTAACTCCTTGTTGTTGAGAATAGCATACAAATCATGAAGTCCAGAAATAAAATAAATCTCGACAGAGCATCCGTCTGACTAAAATGTATTAACCTTAAATAAGAAATGCTTATATTTCGGGGATAATCCAACAACATTTTGGACGACAACTTTCAACCTCTAACCTATCTTTTGTACAAAAAATCATATATTTAGGTACACTCACTACATTATCTGGTATTTTTCTCATCCTGTTTTTCAAAGCCCTTCCGGTGCCGGGGTAATTAAAGTGCTTATGAAATATGGTTGACAACTCGGAAAAATATTTCCGTCGCTGAAAGCTTTTTTATATTTCTTTAGAGGAAACCAAAAATAAAAAGGAAGTAATAACAGTAGATTCGGGCTTGCATCACCTGATTTATTCCTCGCCACCTTGCCCCTTACATGTTTTCATAAGATAACCGTGAAATAAAGTAAGAATAAAGTTTTTCGCACTACCCACCGTGCCGCCTCGCGCTATCCATTTATTTTTTCTGTTCTCGAGGGTGTGACCCATTTCTAGCATTGCGTGGCGGTCCATTCCTCTTCGTTTCCGCCATCACCCACCCCCAGAAGACATCCACCCCTAGCTCAAAGGGGTGTTTGTTTCTTTGTTGTGAGGCATTCACACCCTCAAGAGACGTGAGAAGGGAAAAGAGGAATTTCTTTTGGCTGTGAACTCTCAAACCTGGAGCTGTGTTTCTCTGAGAAAATGTTTACAATGAAGATGGACAGGGGCTCCTTTATGCTTACGGGGCTTTCAGCCTTGCCATATTGATGCGAGTCAGTCTCTCGGGTGTCTAAAGCCCATCAACATGCTAAGCATACGCCTTACATTTGTATAGCCTCTGAATGCAGTGTTAGAGGACTTACACACGAGCTCCTGGTTTGTTAAAAGATCTAACTCAGTTTCACATTCACAATAACAATTAGGTAAATCAGTCTAGTCAGTCATATTTTACCGTCCATTCAAACATTGGTTGATCCAAATTTTTGGCAAATGTTTGCTGTAACAAATAGTTTCAAATTTTAGTTAATTGATGAAAAATAATCATTTCTTCACACTAACCGTATATAGGTCAAGATTTTTGATACATAGATTCAACATGAAAAGTTAAATACCATGGCGGGGATTTGAACCACCATTTGAATAAATCCCACCGGGGATTTATTCAACCAGGATCTCCTGGTTTCCGTCCAGTCGCTCTAACTCGTTGAGCTACCATGGCCAACTTTCCGTCATGACATTAAATTCTCCTTTTTTGCAATTTACGTCATCCAACATTAAGTCATGTGGGACGATGAATGGAATGGGTGAAATGATGCTAAAATGAGCCCAGGATCCATAGAGCTTAGAGTTACCCGACATTCGTCTTTCAGGATAAGGGAAACCCCCGGAAAAACCTTATCCAGGTAACTCACCCTGACCGAGATTCGAACTCGGGACCTCTTAAACATGAGGCAGACATCTTACCACCACGCTACCGAGGCGGGCTAAATTCTCCATTTGACTCGTATATTTTCCCGGTAGACCACTAGGGGCTCAAGGACCCTTTCTGTCTGATACGTTTTCATGGGACCAATATTTTTTAATGAAATAAACCCGAAAAGAATAGAATTAGCACCAGTTTTCGCTCTCACATTAGGCCGCGCCATGGCTCAGTAGTTAGAGCGCTCGGCTCTCACCTAGGTGTTCCGGGTTCGATCCCAGGCGACTGCAAAGTGAGATCGGTGGTGGACAACACGGCGCTGGGGTGGGTTTTCTCCGGGATCCCCGGTTTCCCCCGCCATCTCATTCCACCGATTCTCCATCTTCATCTCATGTATCATCAGTGTCATCGCCTGCGGTGCCGTAGTAAAAGCAGGCGTTAAACACTACACATTTCATTTCATTTCGCTCTCACATTGCTGTCATCTAATTGAATTGCCCATGCCACCTTACTTTTTTCGTGGCGTAGCCGTCTAATGAAGTATAGTCGGAAGTAACCTCGTATTATTAAATTATTCTATGGGAGTCAAACGCAAGACATCTCTATTCTCTCGCAGAAGCACTCACTTATTCCGCAAAGTCACTCATAGAACCGCAGTTGATATCGCATCCGAAATGCAGTTGTAGTTAGGGAGCGGCCTGTTAGCCTACCCCTGAGTGTTATTGTTCTTTAATTTATTGTTCTGTTACCGTCTTTTCACTCTGATCTGTAAAGCATTGTACTGCTGATCGATCAATATATAATTATTAAACAAGAAAAGAAATGCAGTCACCACCTACAAACTTGCCAAATCACGGCTTACGGCCTTGAGGAGCAAAGAAGTACGTAAATATGACGGAGAAGTGGATTGTGGCATTCAATTGCAAGTTCAAACTCTTGTAGATAAAGTGGTGAATAGAGAAAATCACCCGAAAAATATGAGAAAATGTATAAGTGAATTATGAGCTTCAGGGCCAGAAAGTATGTACACTTGGCTTCAAGAATAAGAAACTAGTTCTTGTACTTAGCAATTCGCAGTGCGGCAGTCAGGAAGACGCAAGATTAATGGATCGAAGGCGGATTCCTCTATACCCTCGTACTGATTTCGAAACTACAGATGCCCGCCTCGTTAGCGTGGTGGTAGCGTGTCTGCCTCACGCTCAAGAGGTCGCGTGTTCGAATCTCGGTCAGGATGAGTTACCTGGATAAGGTTTTTTCCGGGGTTTTCCCTTATCCTGAGGAACGAATGTCGGGTAACTCTAAGCTCTATGGACCCTGGGCTCATATGAGCATCATTTCATCCATCCCATTAATCGTCCGATATGACTTAAAGTTGGAGGACAAACAAGAAACCTACAGATCATGATGTACATTTTTGCATTGATAAAATAGCTTATTTCGTTAACAGTATTGTCAAAATATAATTTCCTGTCACTTCTTGGCTAGTAAAGACAGCTTTAATACATACAGGTGGAACATTTATTTATTCTTAAAAACATGAAATGAAACATAAAAATATGGTTACAGGGCTAATACTGTAGGGTTTATAATTTCAATACATGCTTTATGGAGAATAAGATAAATTATAGTGCGCCGGAAGTTTGGATCTTTGTCTAAAACTCATTGTGGAGGCATGTGGGATAGCTATCTACGACACTTCTGAATTCACCGGCTGGAATGTGTTCCAATTGTGCTTCTAAATGTAATTATTATGTAATTACCAGACGTTATAAAACAATGCGCTTCTTATTTCAACTCTTTGAGGCTTTGACTGTTGTTATAAATAACTCCACATAGATTAGTAGAGCTCGTGTTAAAATCTAAACAAAGTGTGGAGTATCTAAAAGTGTGTTTCATTACTGTTACCTTCTTAAAGGAAGCTGTGCCACGACAAGCATGCTCAGTGCTCTGTATCCGGAACTATGAATGCTGCGGTAGCTCATTATTCTGATGAGAAGTGTGATTTAAACTTATTTAGGCTCCAAAATGTAAATGGTCCATAATGATTATAAACATCTGGTGCTTTAAAAATATTTACTTTTCTAGCTCTCATTTACAAGGTTTCAGCTTCTAATCTCATCTATTGGCCATTCTTATATAGATAATCTTTAAGTGATAGGAAACATGGTATTCAGCTTTTGTTACCGCAGTAACAAAATAAAAAAGAAGACATCATATGGAAAGAAGAAGATAAAACTAACATCGTCTATCAGAAGCAGAAAGGCGATTACCCAGCTAAGACCATCTGTTCGACTCCTCCACGGTTACAAAACAACCAAAAGTTCCACGATTTTACAAATGCTCACTGTGCGGTTATAAAATATTGGCGCAGGAAGTCAACTGCCCAACTTAAGCCATACAAATATTCGCAAGATACTTAGGCAAAGGAGTACGGACCTTATATCATCCTTATAGGTAATGTAGTGAATATGCAGGTGAAAGTAACCTGTATTTTAACACTTTCAGCAATATTATGAAAATAATGTATACCTCATATAAAAAAGTTTACGAAAGACTCGAAAATTGCAGTTATATTAGAATATTATTTAAAACTTTTTACTATGTCGATTACAATTATTGCATGGAGCTGTCACTCCACTAAATGGTATTGAAATTATTTATATTGTCCTTTAAAATCACATTTTAACCTTTAAGTATTTAAGTATAATAATTAAGGTTATAATGAAATAAAAACTCGTTATTTTGGAAGCTCAATGAAGTTTCATTTTTAAAAACTTGATAAACATTCTATTGATCTTTCTTCAACAAGTTGCCATTCATTTTGTAGATATCTTGGAATATTGACTATTTTTGGAGATATATTTTCACCAAAAATGGTTTTGTTGAATGTTCCAGGTACCAGTTGCATTCATTATAATATGATAGAACCATCACTTATAAATTATAAATAAATTAATATTTTATTCAACGAAATGGTGACTAAAATGAATATGGAATGTAAACAAAATGAAATGAACACCACATTGTGATGTTTGATCATCATTAGGAGGTTTCAGCTTTTTCCTAACTCATATATTACTAAGAAGTGAAATTATTTGAAAGATATTATACTGCCAGGAAAGGATGTGGCTAATATTACTTTTAAAATCTTAATAGGTTTAAACCCTTTCAAAAATGTGAAAATTTTAGAATTTGCAGTGTTTCGATTTTTCTATTTATGATTTTATTTTATATAGCAGTGTATACCAATAGTTATAATATTTTTACACTAGCAATCAGGTCCTTTTATGAAGCGTATAGGTAACTTCTGCTAATGAAGTTAAACCACGATTTGAGATTCCCGTGTGAAAATACAAGACAGTTTGATAATTTAATGTTATGTCAGGACTTTCGCACGTAGCTTAATGGCTAGAACAGTGTTCGTAGAGTGGAGAATCCCTGGTTTATATCTCGCCTATTGCATTCATTGTTTCAAATCAGTTCTGACTTTCAAGGTTAAACCTATTCGTAAAGACATAAAAATAATTTATAAGGTAAAATATTATTTTACTCCTTAAAATAATGTATTCAGCAATGATAAATTTTATTTGGTAACACCAATGCCTCCAAAATGGTCGGAAAGTATGATTTTATGAATGCAGCATGTATCCCAAGTGGAATGCAGCTCTGCGCTGTGTTAAGTGAAAGTGCACGATATTTTATGGTTTAAAATGATGTTGTACGGCTTGTAATCTGCTGCTCTGATTGGTTCGTGTTTGCATGAATAAAATAATGGACCAAAAGGGCTGTGTTATGCGGGACATGATAGCTGCTCTGACGTCACACGTTTGCGGTGGCACATGGGAAATAATTCTAATATTAATTCCGCACTCATTGCGTTATGTTAACTGAATTAAATCCACTCGATATTAAAGCTGTATGTAATAGAATGAGGGACGCATTCCACTGCAATACAGCCATATTTATAATGCATGGGGTCTTATTTATTTATGCACGAAACCATTTGCATCCTTTTTAGTTCGCCAGTGCCGCCACCAGTACGAAAATACACATCCCGCTGGGCTATAATTCCCCAAGTACTTTCATCACAGACAACATGTAAACAGAGATTCGGGGGATGTTTATTCAAAAACTTTCAAACTCATCATCATTGCTGCATCCATAATGGCCCTTTTAAATAGAATTTTTAAATTAATCATTTTGCGTAGAATTTATCATCCAAATTGGAAGTGAATATTAATAGAGCTGCTGTAGATGTTGGAAAAAGAGGCTAGGGTGTTTCTATGAATATTGTATACCTTTAGAATTATTTCGTACTTCTATTAACTACTAATTATGTTTTTTTCATTCTATTTTCCCCTTATTTAAAATATCCTCTCCTAAGTGCTCTGCTTATTTAATCTAGCTTCTTTACCGTTTAGATGATTTAATTACTCTCTCCCTCTCTCACTATCTCTCTGTCTCTCTGAAACTTATCTCCACTGCTTATGGAAGTTCTGCTAAATCAAGTTAACAAAATGTTTGGATTACATTACTAATACTTTATGAAATACAGATATTTTTGTGTATTTGTGGCGTTGTAATTATAACTTGAAAGCGTTTAAGTTATTTAAAAATAAAGTAATAAGTTATTCATGTCAATATATAAAGAACTGCCGTTATTGGTAATGCAATTTTTGTGTTTATAATATGCCTAGTAAGTGGGAGGGTTATATTGCGTGTATATATGGCCAATCTGCTTACAATGAAACATGATAAATTAACCTTAGGCTCCACTTGGAGGCTCTAATTAAGCGTCACGGCAACAGACATAATGAGCCTTACTAAGCAGTTAATTGTAAACAAGCGCCGGCCAGCAGCCATAACTGAGGTAAAGGACTCGCCGGCATAGATTAAGTTACGCTTCTAGAATGGGATAAAATGATTGGAAATTTCTGGACTCATAGAGATTGTTCGGCTTTTGGCTAAATTTAGAACCATCTGGAGTTATGAATTAGGTATTTAAGGACGTGACGGCTCGCAAAGTGTGGTATTTGTATAACAAGAGTGTTGTAACGAGAGCTAATGTAATCAGCTGTCACGGTTTGTTATTGTCATCGACCTTGGAAGATTGTGTTATTATGTGATGTAATGTTGTTACGTGAGAATTGAACAGTGTACCTCTACGGAAATAAAGGAAATTTTTAATTTCTGCAACCCGGACTTTTAATTCTACGAACCCACAGTCACAATATATACAATATATATAAACAGATGTTTATTTTTCAATCTTTTAAAAATGTGTATAAAAAGTGACTATCATGTGTTTCAAATGGAAAGAGTTCTCGCCTGTAACGAATCAAATGCGTTTGAGCCTTCAGCGTTGTCACCTCGTTACCCCCACTCTCTTTTATATTTCCCTCTCTCTCTCTCTCTCTTTCTCTCTCTCTCTCTCTGGCACTCTTGCGAGCCTTCTTGGCGCTAGACGTAAGGGAACGCAAACTGAAGTTTCCAAAGTTTTATGTGCATCCGTATAGCTGTGAATGTTACTTACGTTAAGAGATAAGTCATCATTGTCATTGTCTTCAACAACTGAGTACTGCAAATTTATGATTATAGGTTCCAAAATCTCGTTACGTGTTATTTCTTTCCAAAAGTCGTCTTTTTTTAGTTTATCTGATGTCTCACGCAGTTTTCCCAGTCTTGTTATGTCCCTTGTCAATTTCTTCGTGAATAAGTCTTTCAACGACAGTCATTTTAAAAATATTATATCTGTTTGCAACATAATTTGAGCCCACATTAACTCTATTAGAAAGTTCTAGCAGTAGAAGGGGGGGGGGTGGATCGCGTCTCATTTATCCAGCTTGTACACTTTTTCATGGAAGAGTAACTGAATAATGCTGCTTTGAACTATCTAGAGTAAATAGAGATTACGAACCATTCATAAACAAGGATATAATGTGACCAGACAGGTTCTGTCAGACCAGCAGGAAGTGTATTGTTTCCTCTCATCGAATTTAAGAAACACCTTGACTTATTAAATAGTTCTTTTACCACGTCATGTCAAATGTTTACGTTTCAGTTCTGAGTAATTTCAAATAAACGTTCACGCATACATGACAAGCAATAATGATATTCATTACACTAATATATTGCTATACTATAATGATATCTACTTTACTTATTTGTATTAGGAAAACTATTTGAGTTAAAATTGTGGGGTTTATATGGTTATGTTAAATACATTAGTGTCTCCTTCTTCATGGATCAGTTTTTGCAAAATCTGAATTTTTGTCTTAGCGCGAATAGTATTTATTAGAGATTGATTAGTTTGCCGCTCGTCAAATACCACATAGGGGGAATGCAGTAGGACAACACCGCAGGACTCCAATCGGTTGCTCACCTAGCAGCGCTCAAGGACAAACACTTTCCAATTTGAAGCACACAATAGTATAATAAGACCTGAAGCTTTCCTGGCGATGAGTACATTCAAGATATTCTCGGGAAACAAGCCAGGTGAAAAGACGATTAAAAATCGACGTTTAGGGAGCATACATCACTCCCATCATCAGGATATTTTTAGCATATGTTATAACCACTAAATAGATATAACACCTGTATTTAGTGGTTATAACATTTATTAAAATATCCTGATGATGGGAACCATGTACGGTCCCGAAACATCAATTTCTAATCGTCTTTTCACCTGGCTTGTTTCCCGAGAATATCTTGTACTGACTAGTATATTTAAACAAAATTTTCTATTAACAAAATGTTTGGAGAATGAACAATTAATAATTCATATCAATTTTTATCATCATTATTCCTTACTTAATCCAAATATCTCGAAATATAGTAATATTCTATGTATACAATTGTAGATTAACGTGTTGTATTGAACGTTCCATTTACATAATCACGGGGTAGAAGAAAACGAATAATGACTTCCCTTTTGATAAAAATAAAGTTATTTTAACTCAGAGACCAATAACAATGAATCAAAGAAATAACAAAAAGTAAGCTTTTACGTGATCTTTTTATCTCTTTTACGGTTTACCAGCTACGCATAAGTCATCGAGGATGTATAGGGGGACTTCGGAGGCCATTCTCAAAAAATTCTAGATATTCGTTTCATTTCTCATGAAAATACATAAACTTATGTTATTTAAATAGCAGTCATTGGAACTAGTAATAAAATCTACATTTTCGAAAGTTTTTGCATCTAAAGGTTAGTTTAGTGTGTAGGGGTTTTCTTGAAAATTGTGTCGCATCCTTTAAATTACTAAAGCTAAATAAAAAATTTTATATTTAACCAATATTTTTTTGAGTTATGTTGTTCACAAATTCATGGACATTTTAATGAAAATGCTTTTTGCAATATTTGTTTTGTAAGTTAGTCATTGTTAATACGCATTTGGTTGTTTAAGATAAATTTACAATTCATTTGTCGATTGTCTTGGCAACTAGGATGAAACAAGTCTTACGGTTTCAGTTTTTAATACTTGTAGTACCAATTGGAAATGATGTAATACCCAAGAGCGTAGTACCTTAAAAATACGTTATTAATGAATCCTTAGCACTTTTTTTATTTACGTCCTGCAACGTTAAGTCATATCGGACGGTGAATTAATTGGATGAAATGATTCTCAAATTAGTCCAGGGACCATGGAGCTTAGAGTTACCCGACATTCGTCTTGAAGGATAAGGGAAACCCCCGGAAAAATAACCTTATCCAGGTAACTCGCCCTAACCGAGATTCGAACCCGGGGCCTCTTGAACATGAGGCAGACATGCTACCACCACGCTACCGAGGCGGGCTTAGCAGAATATACAAACATATACACCATTTATTGATTGAAATATTAAATGTGCATTTGGACATCTTAATATTAAAAAGCGATTTATTTGTTCAGTTCATCTTGAGATGGAGCCCAGATTTTCACATTAATTATACAAATTATTAAATCTGAAACAGTGCTTTATGAGATGTACCATTGATTTGTTCACGAAAATGAAAAGTCTTTAAGAAATTCCACGTGACCCTGACAAGAGTTGTTGGCTGATGATGTGAGAGATTTTTTGTTTCATGAAATCGCGATCCTGATCAGTTTATAAGAAAACCTTCATCATTTCTTATCAGATAAGTGAAGTTTTAGGTTAGAAATTATTATATTTGTAAATATTTGTTTCCTTAACTGTTAATAGCTTCATATTTTACGTATGGAAAATGTTGTTAGCCATTTGTAATTTATGTGCTTCTTAAATAGCAGTGTCGCTCATTTTTATAATATTTTACTTGTTTATAACCATCAAAAATATAAAGATTTCTTTTGGCTACGTTAACAAATAACCTAACCTAACCACACCATAATGTTTAATCTACTACACCTCTCACTATTTTCTCCAGTGAACTGTTTGCTATCCGTTTCGTCATGGATTATATATGAAAGAATAAGACTTCAAATTATTCATTATATATACAGATTTCCTGAGTGCATTAATTGCTATACAACGAACTCCTTGCCAGACCTTGGTAAAGGAGACACGTGAATCATACAATGATCTTATTTCATTAGGCAAACAACTGATTTTGGCACGGATACCATCTCACTGTAACATACCAGGTAATGATCTTGCTGATACTGGTTACCAAGCATCTTTCAAACTTCCCAGATCTTAGGCTTCCACTTGAAGACCAGTTAGGACATCTAAAGGAACTATCCTACACCGATGGAAGACAAATTGGACAACTACATGCAACAGCAAACTGCATGATGTCTGTCCAATACCTAACCTGTCGACAACTATTAGAACACCAACCCGGCGAGACCAGGTACTAATTACCCGACTGTGCATTGGTCACACTGCGCTTACTCATTCCTACATTCTGTGAACTACATTTGGAGAAATTCCTCCTACATGTACTCTGTGTGATTCTATATTTGCTCACCGTTTTCCCAAAATATGCTGACTTCAATATGGATTTCCTGAAAACTTAAAAGATTCTTTGGGTAATCAACAATACAAAAAGAAAATTATCAACTTCATCAAGGCTTGCAATGTTACTGTTTGAATACAAAGTAAACTTCATGTACCTCATTGACTGAAAACATTGTATCTGTGTATTTTATTTATTTGTTTTGTATTTTCAATGTATTTATGGATGGTATTACTTTTATGTTGAAAGGACTTTAAATAATATATAAATTAAAATAAATAACCAAACAGGCAAGAGATGTGTTACTTCAATTAATTCATTAACAAAAGAGTAGATAAGCATGCTTTTTCCATACACTTTAGAGTAGTTTTTCATTTGTTCACATTTCAGTTCATTATTTTTCCTTAATACCTAATCTATTGCTTTTCACGGCTTCTTCAATCATTGCGAAAAGTAATTGGCTAACAATGGACTGTAAGCTACTTATGAGATCTCGAATATTTGGGAATCCGCCCTGCGGGCCTGGTATTCCTCAAGTGAGTTCTCTATCTGATAAGTATCATTGCAGTTCTTAGTACACAATGTACTAATTATATTAAATAAAAGGGATCTTAAAATTGTATTTGCAGTGAATGATTGTATATTAGATAAGCTTATTAATTATTGTATTATAGCAGCTTCTGTTTGTCCAGATTTAATAGCTTTTAGTGTTGGAAATTCTTATCTTGTGCACCTGGTACATACTCTATTTCAGAATGCCTTAAAAATAATGAAAAATGTCTTGTCATATTTTTCTCTTTGAGTTATGAAGCGTTCAATATTAAATTAGCCAGCGCTATGAAATAGTTAGCCCATATTACACCAACAGAGTTATACAAATGTTTATGGACATTACATGGTTGAAGTAGTGTACTACGGAAACGTTTTATTTTTAAATTACTTTTAATTACCGCTGCGTTTGTTTTCAATACAGCAAAGTATTGGGGATGAGAGTGAGAGAATATTATGACAGGTGTTTGCTCGGAGTTATTCATTTCACGTATCAACATTATTATTTCCAGCGTTCGTTATTTAAACCGGCGGGCTGCAGATGAAAAAACTGTGTGATTAGTATTGTAATTGGGAAGGGTTTACCTTCCAAAGGGATAAACTGGGATCATGCACTCTCCCCATCCCTGTGGATATAAAACTGTCAGTGATGATATCTTGGAGGTATGCTGACGTTTTAAGCTCTGGTGTGCCCACAGACAGGAGACCCATTTTCTCTCCTCATTTGTTTTCCTTTACTCTCCTGCATGAAACACGCCTGAAGAGATCGTCATGCCGAAGGGTGTATCATAAAATGTACTCTGGTATCTTATTTATGATTCTGCTTTTCATTCCTTTTTCAAATATAAAATAAAAACGATGTTTGCGAGTACTAGGATAGAATAGCATAGGATAGGGTAGGGCAGTATTTAAATAAAAGATAAATCCCTGACGCGGCAGCCCTAAGAGGGCTAAGGCCTTCCAACCCGATTGCCGGCCTCACGCCCACTTACGCCCGGCAGCGTTGGGCCATCATCCAACAGACACGGGGAGGAGCTGTAGTCAGCATCTTGGCATCCCCCAGCCGGAATGTTGGTTTTCGTGACCAGGGCCGCTTACCTAGCGTAAGCTCCTCAATTTCCTCACGATGCTGAGTGGGCACGGATCCTATATCCGGGACTAAAAATCCGCACCCCGTGGGTGGGATCGAACCCGGGCCGCTTTCCGTGGTAGGGCAGTATTTAGGGAAGGGATTCTGCACGTCGACCAGACTGATCTTTTGTAGCTATGCCCCAATTGGAGCAACCCCGGTAAGAAGGATGAGCAGAGACGGGCGGTGGCCAACCCCAAGAAGACACGATAGGCAGAGGCCAGGGTCCCTGCCATTGACCAGTTTGGAACTCCTCGGCAGTCTAGTGTATAACCGGTATCTCACTTGCAGTGGCCTTGAACAGCCCACTAAGCCAGCAAGGGGACCCTAGACTTTTCTACTGGACGACGAAGGTGTTTAGCAAGTGCATATCATCCTGCCATGGGACGCCAAGGCTCCCGCCCACGAAAGAAACCACCAAAGAGATGATGTGAAATGATAATGGAAGTACAATGGAGGGACAGGAAATTCGGAGTACGTAATTAGCCTATCCAGCATTCACCTGGCGACCGGGAAAACCCCCGAAAAATACGAGTCAGGTAGTTCGGCCACAGAATTCGGACCCGGACCTTCTGAATGCCGACCACAGAAGAAACCGTCTGAACCATCCCGCTTGATTTGCGAATACGAGAAAAGCCATTAAAATATTCTGCTTAGATTGTGGAACTGGTGATGTGCAAAATAGTGGCCCATTTTTCTATCATAATAGTATTTCATTTTTATGTAAGTTTGCTCATTTACGGAATGCATCTGGAAATTTTATTTCTATTTCTTCCTCGCTTGAAGCAAATTCCAGAGCAGTATTTTGAAAGTTAAGGAGTCAGAAATTTCCTCTTTTACTTTTTATTTATCTTTTATTTATGAACATAACAGGCGTAAGCCCAATTGAATCGTTTATATCAGAAACCACCTAAGAGACAAAATATAAAAAAGTGTGTTTTTGGTGGTACTGTACAATTTAAAGGTAAATACATCTGTTAGTGCAGTAAGAAACTACGTTTCATATCAGCAATGCTATTTTCATCCTTGAAAATAATCCGTTTACTTCAGAAAAAACCCAAGAGCCGTCGCTTAGGTTCTTTCTACGGCAAATTTTACTCGTGACGGTTGGCGGCCTTGATGACATCATATGTTTTGTGACTCGCTGTGACAATAACTCACAACTACCCTGTACGTGGCCACTCAATTTCCCCATGTGACAGAGATTTTGGAAGCATAAAGCTTCTCTTGAGAAAGATGGACAGGATTTATACTCCTGATGAATATTGTCGCAAACCCGATCTCGATAGCGCGGTTTGTGTACACAAAGAGCCTGGAGATAAGGAGTATGGCGGAAGAAATAATGATAGCGCGAGATAAAAGACCTGCCGGCACCGATAGGGTTTGGGAGGTGATAGAACATTCTATCACCTGGGGGGTGATAGAACATTCGATTCCTGTTTGGTCCAGAAATATCTCGAATTTACGAAATAGGTATTTAAGGACGTGACGGCTCGCAAAGAGTTGGTTGTGAAACAGTGTTGTGAAATGAGAGACAGCCAGCTGTGTTGTAACGAGAACTAAGGATGTAATCTGCTGTCACTGTTTGTTATTGTGATCGACCTTGGTAGACTGATGGTGTATGTAACGTAATGCTGCTGTAATCTATAAGAGTATTTCTACGAAAATAAAGGAGAGTTTCAATTTCTGCAACTCGACCTTTTAATTCTACGAACCCACAAAGTCGCAATATGCAGAGCTCATGCTAAAAGCTGGAAAGTCTGACCGATTTACTGTATATCACCTTACATCAGACGTTCTCAGTTTCAAAAAGTGGTGGCCCAAATCATATAAGAAAGTGCAAAATTCGGACGAAACATCAAGTAGGAAAGTACCCAAAGAAATTAAGCAGCCATTCAAAGTGTCCAAGTACAAGCAGTTTCTCTACAGCAAGGATACTCCGGTAAAAGTAGTAGCAAGTGAATTCATTGGAGGAATAACATCTACCTTCAAATTGCTAAAAACTGCCAGCCCTCCGGAACTACCAACAGAGGAAGATTATCCTTTGGGGAAGGTATGTTTACTTTTATTTTACCAAGGTTATTTGAACAATTTATATTTTAATTTTAGCTAAACTTTTTATAGGCTATACAAAATTTTAAAATTTATCGGGTTTTGCATAGTGAGATTTTTTGTTTCAGGTCCCAATCAACAAAAAAAGATAAGACAATATAAAAATGTTGATGGAATACACTGTTGGATATGAAGCCGTCTATGACACTATTATCCAATGGCCAACAACTGACAAGGAGTTGCCAGAAGACTTGCTAGAAGCTGAATAAGTGAATAAGACCAAATCTTTGTATATAGACATACTGTAGTGTGTAGTCTACTTGTATTTTTCGCTTTAGCCCTAATAAATACACTAATATTTATATTTAAGTGTGTCTTGTTAGTTAACTTTGATACCAAATTAGATAAAAATAATGGTTTGATTTTAAAATATCCCTTTGGATACACTCATTTATTGCAGAAACCACCTAGGTGTAATTTTTTTCAAAAATTTATGACTCAAAAACTTAAAGGAAGAAAAAATAAAATAAAAATATACTATTTATTATTTCAATATTTGAAGGAAACTAGACCTATACTTAAGCTGCAAAACAGATCTCTTTAGTTTTCCGAAAGTTCAAAAATGCGCACTTACGTGGTTTCTGAAATAAACGATTCATTTACGAGGGGCACTATTTATATTTTGAGCCTTGGCAACCCTGAATGTTGCAGAGCCATCTGGCGTTTCTAATGTAAAGTTTAACAATGTTGACCATAATCTACTTCAGACATTTTATCAATAGAGCGTCACTAGTTTTGTTTAAATTAACTTGAAAATTGTGTCTCAACAAAAACGTGGAATTAGCTCGTGAAAATGTTCATGGAGTGATTTATTACGACTTTTGAAGTGGATTATCAAGACAAGAGTGCATTGATCATCTAACTTCCACATTTGGCGACATTTGGCATCAGTTCCGCCAGCATGTATTAAATGTTGCATGGTTATTTGGCGGTGAAAAAGGTTTGCTCTCGTTGGATCCCACATAATTTGACGCAATCTCAAGAAGGTGATCGTGAAGATTGCTATACAAAAATGCTCAAGAAATGCAATGGCGGTGCTTCAAAAGACCTATATAAGATTGTAACAGGTGACAAAGTATGGATCTGTGCGTATGAGCCAGAATATAAACAGCAGTCGACAGTATGGGTGTTTCAAGATGAAGCAAATCCAGCAAACATTGTTCACCCTCGAAGCACTTCGAAGCAAATGTTCACCTTCATTTTTCAGCAAAACTGGCGATGTGGCAACAGTGCTTTTAGAGGAACGTAAAACGGTCAATGCCGAATGGCACACAACCATTTTTTACCGGAAGTCTTCGGTGAAGTAAGCAAAACCACCAAGACACAAGGTCTTCATCATTCTTAATTCTTCTTTAAGACAATGCGAGCGCATTGACATCTCCTCTGACAACTGAGTATTTCATGGCACAAAAAAAATCAATTGATGGGTTATCCACCATACGATCCTAAATTTGTCACCCAATGACTTCTTTTTGTTCCCAAAAATCAAGAATAAATTTCGTAGACAACGGTTTTTGTCGGCAGAGAAAGCCATTGATGCCTTCAAAAACCATGTTTTAGAGGTGTCTCAAGAAGAAATTGTTCAAACGGATGCAAAAATGTATTGGTCAGAAAGGAGAATATTTTGAAGAAATGTAAAGCATTTTTAACCATAAATTACTATGCTTTAATTATTAGGCTCAGAATATAAATAGTGTCCCTCGTACCTTTATAAATGTCTGGATATATACAGTGGTAACATAGCAAACACTGGAAACAAAGAAGGAAAGTGTAAATGGACTCAAAATAATGTGCAATTAGAAAAATAAGGAACAGAAACATTCCGCCTAGTGAATATGGAAATATTGCTACTTTTGTAAATAACCAAAGCATGCCAGTAACGTCTAACATGCCCTGGAAGCTAAGTTCACACGTTGGGGCTAAGGATAGGTATATAGTTAAGTGCAGAGGTTCTACTCCCATTAGTCCTAGACCCGTGGGACCAAGGACCCGGGGCTTCTTCTCCCCGGGAGCGATGATACTCCGTGTCTCATTTCATAGGGCAATAACTTGAGTCTAAAAAGCGCCCCGCTGAGCACAACGTCAAGACTGGATGGAAGTGGATATGCTTCTTACACGCGTCAATCCTGCAGGGAACACTACCGAAAACCTCGGTGAGGCCCTCTGGTGTTCTAGCACACCATCTACTAGCTCTGCAGGCTAGTACCCGGCACGTATTAGGCAACCCTCTATCCCCTCCGAGCGGCCGTAGCCTGGCCGGAGGTACCCAATTCCCAGTGGGTGTTGGGAACACACTGCCCCCTCGAGTCCAACCCAATCCGAACAACTCCCCTACGGGAGGGACTCGGCAGTTCGGCCCGAGGTTCCTCTAGTAACGAGTGCTAAGGGCCCGCAGCGCCCGCACCTTGGCAGCTGAAGGGGACGGATCCCCTCCCCTACATATAGCTTTGCTGTTTAAAACAGTCCTGTTCTTGAGATTCCTTTGCTTGCTAATAAACATCCTGTAAAACCCAAAGGCTTTTCTTCACTGCCACGCTTATCTTTACTGAATATGCATATATGATCATAGGAACTACAATGGTAGTCCTTATACCGCGGAGATTTTTTTTCTAATTTACGTCCTCCAACGTTGTCATATCGGACGATGAATGGAATAGGTAAAATGATGCTCAAATGAATCCGGGGTAAATAGAGCTTAGAGATACCCGACATACGTCTTTCAGGATAAGGGAAAACCCTGGAAAATACCTTATCCAAGTAACTCACCCTGGCCGAGATTCGAAATCGGGACCTCTTGAACGTGAGGTAGACATGCTACCACCACGTTACCGAGGTGGGTTATACCTCAGTAAGTAATACAAAATTTCCCATTGTGCACTAAATTGGAGTGTTGAAGCAGTGAGCTGTAAGTACGAGTACATACAGCTGAGCTGTGTTATCGAAAGAAATAACCGCTTTACAGAATAAAATGTGTGATCTAAGCACCCAATTGTCCTACTTTAACTTCTCAGCAGAAAAATCTGATATACAGTCATGCTTATGATACCGTTCAGCAACTTTCCTATTTAGTAAATTAGCACATGGAGTTGCTGGGGTTGAAATAAAATATGATTTTCAGAAGCATTCGTGGATTCTGTATATGTGAGACATAGTACTTAAGGTTTCATTTAGTTTAATTGTTAATATTATTCAACGCAATCAATTTATATGGGCTTCAAGTGGTTTACTTGTTTGTTACAGCTTTCAAATTTATAAAACTAGAATGGAATTACACGAGTTGCGATACAAAAGAGAAACTAGAATTGTTTTTTCGTATCGCGCATTTTACATATATGATGCTCAAACCTTGTATCTTTTAGGTAACACATGTTCCTGTGCATGTTTTAAATTTTCAGCTGTTTAGAATATTTATTTTATTGTTAATAGTCTGAATGATTACATGTTATGAGCTTTAGAAAAATGTTTAATTCAATTTGCATTTTGATGAAAAATGAAATAAAGTGCAGTAACGTATTTTCACGAACTCATATAACACAAGAGTTCATGAGTGGTGGAAATATTTCAAAGAGGGCCGATAACATCTTCAAGACGACGACCGCTCTGGACACGCCATCTCACATCAATTACTGATGATAATGTAGAAGATGTAAAACAAAACTGTTTCTGTAAAATCGTTGAATCGCCATCAGAGAGGTTAATTGTGGCAATATCATTGGTGGAAATTGCGTCACCTACAGCTTCCACTCACATCGCAATGCTTGTTTGTGATTTTTTGGCAAGGGAAGAACAAGAACATGCTGCTGCCTTAGCCACCGTGTTCGATGGACATATCTCCCTTCCTGTTATTCCCGAAGCTGATGAGAACTATAAGAGGATGTCGTTTTGTCACCACTGATGAGATAGAAGAGAAATTTCCACAAATGCTTCCAAGTATGAAAAATACCTTGCCATAAGTGTATTATATCTGGGTAATTACTTTGAAGTGGACCAAGTTCATGTCGAATAAAAGAAAATGCCTGTTACTTTTATCATACCTCGTGTGTGTTTGTGTGTGTGTGTGTGTGTGTGTGTGTGTGTGTGTGTGTGTGTGTGTGTGTGTGTGTGTGTGTGTGTGTGTGTGTGTCCGTCCGTCCGTCCGTCCCATTTTCGCCACTGAGTATGTGTATTGTAAGATATTCATACATTTGTTACGAATTCCAATCAAACACATTCAATGTAAGTTCCGAAGATAAAAGTTACTCTCAAGGCAGTGAATGTTTTTTGAGATGGTCAGGCCGGAACAGAGACCTCTCTAGTAGTTTGAAGACGCCTCCAGTAAAGTAATACTTTGGCGTGGTCGGAGAAGAGCTGGAATGGAGCGATCGAACGTTTGACGCCGCCATCTTGTCCCCATCGCGAGGGCGTGGCGCGTTCTGCCAACACGTGGCCTTTTGTATGATTCGGAGAAAAATACTGCAATAGCCATAACTTCTACCAAGATATTGTAAAGTAGTCCAGGAGCTATCCGTGGTTAACCGTACACCTTTTAGCCACGCTCTGGTTCATGAGGTTCATTCCTTAGTACGCGTCACTCCTGGAACTTCTATGTCCTCATAGAAACTTCATGGATCATAATTTAAGATTAAAGAGATGTTAGCTTGCAATTCTTAAGTATAACGCACTGATAGGAACGTGCACTAATACGCCTACTATTCTATGCAATAACCACATAAAATGCTTCTTGAAATAAGTTAACATTATTCACGATATATTTTACCAGTTCTTAGTTATACGTAGCATTCGAAAACTTTCAAGAATGTGTTCCATATAATGCAAAACAGGATAGCTTTATACTTATGTAACACCCCTAAGAAAGTCACTCGAATAACTTATTTTAACGATATTCAGGTTTTTAATATACCAACGTTTTGTCTTTATCTTATGAAAAGGAATTCACATATTATTAACCTGTGAATATTGCCTCAAAAAGCAATATACATATTTAATTTTCCATCTTAGAAACTAGAGGATAGTTCACTAAATAGATATATTTTTACAAAATAATCAATGTTGAAAATTGTTAATACTCAGAAGAGTTAGAGTTAAAGACATTTTCTTGAAAGCCTTCGTGTCGTAAACGTGAACAATGCCTGGCTAAATCACGTGATCTAGCTTTCTTTTTTCTGGAATTACATCTTTTACAGGCTGCCAAATAAAAATTTGCGTGAAACGGTCTGTGAAAACTAGTTTTCTGAAGCGAAGGCTATATATAAGGGCACTCAACTACGGCGGTCATCAGCGCTCTTTAAAAAACTAGTCATGGCAAAAGCCAGATATAAAACTTTCTAAAAACTATACAAATGTAACAAAACCTATTAAAAATAAACGTACATAAAAGACATCAATCAAAACCTACTAAAATTTCGTTCACTAAATCCTAAACTCTAAACTAGACAAGAATCTAAAAACCTTCTCCACGGGTCTCCATGCACGGCCTACACGTGAGTGGGCCTGTTGACCGTCTCCCTCAACCACGAAGAGGAGCCCACACGAGGGAGACTGTTGGCTCGGGACCCCGGGTGCGCCAAACCCGTACCTACCGAAGTAGGCCCCTGGGGAGACACGGACCTTAAGGATATGTATGACTGTAATTTTGAAATTAATAATCCTAGCATTTTAAGATTCATACCATGGATGTAACATTGCATAAATTTTGTCAATTTCACTTTGATAGTATGGAAATTATGGTCAAATGTATTTAGTTTTGTTACGTCACCAAAAAAGTCCCTTGCGACAAAATAACTAAAATTTTGGACTAATATTTAACAACATGTTCCCAATATATCGACATGTTTAAATTTCCATAGACTTCTCTGTGTCTCAATAGCTTAAGGCTCCAGAAACTTTTGAAGCTAGAAATTGGCTTTCCTACCCGAAAAATAAGATTAAAAATTTTGTGTTTTGAAGTAAAGGAGGTATGCTTAAATACATCTTGCAACAAAACCCAGGGCGATTTCTATTCACTGTTGCACTGTGCCTGTGAAAATGCTTAGCAAGTTTCATTAGTTTAACACTAAAATTGCGACTCAAGGAGCATGTTAAATGAATATGCTGTAGATTTCAATAGCGAGAAAAAAAGGATAAATAATTAGAATTCATATCTAACACTAGCATTCACGTAATATTCAAACTCGATTAGAGCACTTAAAATGGCGTGCGCAGGCTACCTAACCATTCTGCGGATTCAGGTATGCTTACCTTATTTTTAGACTAGAACGAGAAGAAGGTGATTTTCTGAAAATTTTCAAGAAATGTCAGTTATACATATCCAATAACTTTTTCTTATACGAAGGGGGATCCAAAAGAAACCGGATTGTCATAAAAACTTTATTGATGAACCTTTTTACAAAATTACTTCAGTCACCTTCAAAATACTCTCCATTACATGCAATGCACCTGTCAAGTCTCTTTTACCACTGTTGGAAGCATGTTTGGAACTCTTCAAGTTCGATATTGTTCAGTGCCTTTTTCGAAGCTGTTTTTACCGCCTCCACATCGTCATAACGCTCCCCTTTTAACGTTTTTTTCATTCGTGGGAATAGGAAAAAGTCGCACGGGACTAGATCTGGCGAATACGGAGCGTGGGGAACGACAGATAACCTCTGAGATGCCAAATAGTGGGTCACTCGTAAGGCCATGTGTGCTGGAGCGTTGTCGTGATGCAGAAACCAGTCACCTGATCGGGCATTTCCTCCTCACATCCTCTCGCAGACGCCTTAAAACATCCAAGTAAAAGTGCTGGTTAACAGTCTGGCCAAGGGGTACGAATTCCCTATGCACGATTCCACAAACATCAAAAACGAAAATGATCATCGTCTTCAAATTTCACCTTACTTGCCTTGCTTTTTTGGTCTGGGAGAGTTGGGAGTCCTCCACTTGCTTGACGCTTGCTTGATTTCTGGGTCATACCCGTAACACGAACTCTCATCCCCTGTAATGACTTTGTTCGAGAAGTTTGGATCACGTGCAATCTCTGTTTTCAAGTCCTGACACACATTCATACGGATGGTTTTGTGCTCCTGTGTGAGAAGGCGTGGAACAAATTTAGCAGCAACACGTCTCATGTGCAAATCTTCCCTCAAAATCCGCTGGCACGAGCTCCAACTGATTCCTGTCGCTGCTAGAATTTGGTCGATCGTTTGGCGACGATCCTCGTTGATCTTTTGGCAGACCTCATTTCCTCATTTCGCGATGTTGAAGGGCGTCCAGAAGGAGCTTGGTCTTCAACAAACATCTCACCACGTTTAAAGCACCCAAACCACTCGAAAAACTGTGTGCGGCTCATAGCGTCCTCCTGGAAATCTTCCTGAAGCATTTGGTGTCTCTCCGTTGCAGTTCTTTTAAGCAGGAAACAAAATTTCACACACACTCTTTGTTCTCTTAAAGTTGCCATAACGACTTCGCAGAGGTAACCCGCCAATAGTCAGAGAAACACAATACCACACTTGCCTGTTAAGCTCTACACTGACGCTGTCTGCACAGCTGTTTCATGAAGGTCTCTACTAACACCATCTAGTGTGAGAACCCTGCACTACGTCTACGAGTGGCAACGCCCTTGGAGTCCGGTTTCATTTTGGTCTCCCCTCGTAGAAATTTTTGACAGAATGCAAACACGTCCCCTAGCTAGTCCTCTAAATAAATGGTAGATATGTTGCACAATGGTGCATAGAAAATATGCAGCAATTTCTTCGATATGAAGAAAAGGCGTAACTCATATTTTATTTCAAAGTCAAAATATACTTATTGGCTTGTAAATGTGTCTTATTGTTAACCTTGGGAACAGAAACATGATTGATTTTCGACTCCGTAAGTTGCAACTATATTGATAACTTGAAAATCCTTTGTTGCGTTCCTTTTGAAAATTATTTCAACTTAACCATTCTTAATGCTCAGATTTTCATTTATGAAACACAAATAATATCACTCATAAAATGACAGTATTCGATTAATTTGTTTATAATCCGAAACCGAATTATAATAGGGCAGTATTAGCCTTTATATTGGAGCTCCTTAGAGAGACCACATTGCATCTACGTTTGGTGCTTCAATGTAGAAATAATATTATAAAAGTAATGGTTAATGTTATCACTGATTTATTTCATTTGCGCACTACAAACGCACTTAAAGATTTCCTTTGTTATAATCCTTGCACGAACCTTATTTTTGACCTTCTTTATTCTAATTTTGGTGGTAAATTTCGTATGCATCATCTAGTCATTTTTGCACTATTTCCGAATGTACCGCCAAATTTTTATGGTATAGGTTTTAATATAAATGTTCATCAGATGGAAGAGAGCAATTTTAAATAACGTATACATTACAGTATATCAATCTCGTAAATAAATAATAATTTGCAGAACTAATGGTAATAATACATATTAAATTCCTGTATTTGGTGTTCATACGTCAATAGATGATTTAATGGTGCAAATAAATTGTTTTTAAAATAGTCACTGATCACCAGAGTGGCTAAGGTAACATCAGTAACAGCTGATGGAGAGAATGGAGTTTTTGGAGTATGCTCTTCATGATCATTGTGAAGGTTGTTTATGAGCAGCCTCTTCTCATAGGCCGGGATAGGATAGAATTCTACGGAGGGAATTTGGCAAGTCGATCAGGCTGATCGTTTGTACTTATGCCCCAAGTGGGGGGATGAGGCAGGATGAGAGGAGACGTGCACAGGGCAGGTGCCCTACCATTGACCAACTTGAAACTCCCCGACTGTCCAGTACAACCGGCATCCCTCCTCTTATGGCACCGAAACAGTCCACCTGTCCGGTTCGGAGTACCAGAGCTGGGAAAGCTCCCGGCACGACAGTATCCCGCCTACCCCGTCCCTGAAAGGGCCCACTAGGTAGTTTCGGAGAATGGAGACTGTCCTACCGAAGAACGAAAGTGTTTTCCAATAGCATATCATTCCTCCATGCAGCGCCATTACTCTCGCCGACACTTGTACTCGTACCCTGAAAGAGGTCATCAGGTGAGAGGTGATAAGATATTATAATGGAGGTGAAATGGAGGAACAAATTCGTGGGACGAACCCCGAAAAAAACCATGGGCCAGGTCATAGACGGTCATGCGGGTCATAGACGAAACCACCTGAACCATCCCACTCGGTAGCCTCTCCTCACACATTTATAAATGACTGGGTCCACACCATTGACAGTGCTTGATATCACCAGTCGGTCAATGGAAGGTTAGCGAACCTATAATTTGGAGAAGACCTGCTCCTAGTTCAGCGATGACGAGCCATCCAGCAGTAAACAAGCGTGGCTAACTGACATCATTCAAGAACTACATTACCATGGCAAAATGATGCGATAGAGCAACAGGCTGTTTGTATAGCGTCTAGCAGAAAACCTTCTTCTCTCCATGGCACACACATAGCATACATACAGTTGGAAGGAAAACGCACGCAACTGGTGGTTGTGGTACAAGCTTGCCTCGCCTCGAATGAAAATCAAGAGATGTACTTTTGTTCTCAACTACTTGTTGCAAGATTCCTTGCTGCAACAGAGAAAAATATATATCACTCCACCACTCGAGAAGAAAAGAGGAACAACGAACCAAACCCAAAAAAGATAGAGGGCTGGGATTGGCTCAAGGCCAACATCTACATTTCTGTTGCACTGATGAGATTGAAAATGTTTGGCACAGGCACGAGAAGGAATTGTAATAGGGAGTTAAATACCGGGTGGAAGAAAAACTGCGAGATCTTCCAGGAAAATTGTGTTCTTATTAGGCAAAATATAAGAGGCCTAAGATTAAGTAGTTTTCATGCTGAGCTTTGAAGTAACCTTCAGTGGCGTTTTTCATTTGAGAGAATTTAACTTATTTTTCTATCTACCTTATATTAATCAAAGCAGATTTTTTTTCAGAAATTGTTTTATTGCATATTTCTTTACAGGTACAAATGAGAATACAATACAGTAAATCTAAGTTATATCATATAGTTTGTGTTGGTCGTTATACGACATCTTTGAAATTCTCTTCTCTTTGCACAATTTAATGAAAACTGGAAATGGTGGAATACATAAAAAACATTTTTGAGATAAATTTTGTGCTTTTGTGGGGAAACCACAGTTTTGTTTTATTTGTATATTGTCTATTTCTTATGATTTACCAATTATTAATAATTATAATCTATGGATTAAAGCTTAGAAATAATATTTCAGTGAAACAAATGACATTTTATAGGAACTTAAAATTATAACTCGAAACAAGTGAAAATTCGATTATTGCTGGTCCTGCGTAGTTTCTTTTTCCCTAATTTAGATATTATGATAGCTGTACTATTTTTAATTTTGACGTGACATTTCAAAGTTAATTCAAAACCTAGAATTACACAGCATTTTAAATAAAATATTCAATAATTTACACAGTAACAACGAAAGGTCTGGATATAAATTCTTAAAGAAGTAGAAGTACAGAGTAAATCGAAAGGAGGTTGGAAGAGCTTGGTATAAATTCCTAGCCATCAATCGTAGTCCGCAATTTTTCATACACATTTTACGTAACAGACGTTTGACAGCAGAACTTCGGAATCTGTTCTTGTGCGTACCACTGAACGATTTATTGAATTCGCTTCACGTGTCATTGAATATGTGATATTTTTACTGCTTATCCACGAACACAGGCACTTTGTGTGTTCCTTACTCTTTTAGAAAGCGTTTTATTAAGGTGGTACCTGTATGAAATTTAAAAAACATATTATTAAATTATGCTACGCACGTACAATGTTCCAGTCACTAGCTCTCTCTATTTAACTAGAAAACAACTTTACTCTCACAGAAGCATCAGTTACTTTCCTTCTCATACCGAGAAGTAAAAGTCATACATACTCTACGGGTAGGGTGCTGAAATATTTTAAAAGCAGTGATGGCTTTGAAATGTCATTTGTCTTTACTTGACGCGCAGATAAAAGACGAACAACGACTTAAAAACTGTTAGAAAATTCAAGCAATTACAAGGAATATTTTGGAAGTGGTTCCACATTTTTAGTAAGATTTCATCTACGTTTGCTTTAACAGATATCAAAAGTAATCCATAGTGAAGAGGACTTCCAAGTACATTCCTAGAAAATACGAGAAATATATTTTATTTCACATGAAATCATCTTGAACGTATGCTATTTTAAACAAAACCGGTGTTGTTACTTAAAAAGTTAGAAAAATATTTCATATGATGACTAGTGTTGGCTGGGATAATTTTTGAAAATCTTAGTGTGCATTCTTGGAATATATTGAACTTTATTACCAAGTTTTGTATTTAAGCTTTTTCTTTTTGAGTTGATCTGTTCACACACACACACACACACACACACACACACACACACACACACACACACACACACACACACACATGTACCTGGCAGAGAAAGTAAAGAAGTAAATAAAGCAAAATAAAGTGAATAAAGCGCTTGAGCAAAATATGATCTTGGTTTCCATAATAAAGAAATTCTCTCTCTCTCTCTCTCTCTCTCTCTCTCTCTCTCTCTCTCTCTCTCTCTCTCTCTCTCTCTCTCTCTTGATTCATAATACTTCTCTTTCCTTTTTAACTACTTTAGTCATTACAATAATGTTTGTGTAAATTTAATTGTTACGGTTTCTTGTAAATATATATTAGTTTTATACCTGCTTCAAACATGTTTTACTAGATATAATACAAAGTATTTGAATCTCTCTGGCTAAGCATGTTTTAACCCACTGCTAAGACGAGCATATGATTTTTAAGAACAGTCTCCCGAATTATTGCTGTTCAAGACTTTTTAATTATTATTTTATCTTCTGTCCAATAGGAGGGTTGACAATTCAGCCATCTCTGGTGACATCTGACTTAATCTAAGTTTAGGACTTTACTGATTCCTTGGACGGGAGTCTTATCCCAAACCATAGCATCTAAAGAGTAAAGTGGTAACCACTTAAATAAGTTGAGATGAAACATATGCCCATCAAACTTCAATATTGTAAAACAATCGAGATGTATATATTAACCGATGGATTTGAGAATTAGGCTATCAATGGAAATGGCCAAAAATAAACATAACCTACTAAAGTGATCTTATATTGTTACGTGTGGCAAATTGTAAAGCCTAGAACTCAGGGTTCTCAATCTACCCCGTAAATAGGGTCGTAACTAAAGAGATAAGGAAGGGAAATTGTAAAGTAGAAGAGACAACACTTGTCCATACAAAACTCATGTAAGTACTATTTCTAATGATTCAGCTGAAGTACTCACTAAGTCAGAAGGAGACCTAGAAGTGAAATGGTGATAAAAATTACATAATTATATTGAAGATCCATATGGGCTTACCTTGGAGATGCGTGACCATGTATGGTTGCGGTACTTGCTGGCTTACTACCTCTCTCTATCCTCTACTCTCTCTAAACCACTTGCTTCTTGGCTTAAACAGAACTGAAATATTGATTCCACCAAAATGGCCACCTAGTGCCAAATCAGCATTCCCACGCTATAACAAGCTACGTAAACGTTTCCTAAGCAAAGCAAAGCATGATCATATTCCTGAAAACCTCCAAACTGCAATTTGGCGTTTAGGTGACTCAGATTACTTTTCTAAAAAACGTCTGCATCCTGCACACTTGCACGTGATCGACATGACAAATTAATGTCATAAGCTGAAGACGTGTGAAATCTTGTATAACATAGTTCTCATAATTAAGCAATTTAAGGACTTCAGAATGTGCAAAAGTCACGGCACAAGAAATAAGCATTAATTAACCGTATTCCAGAATTTGATGTATTTCCAAGTATTCCTCAAACATACATGTGACAATATCCCTAATATTATGTGGCTGATTGTCCATTGTAGAACATTAACAATAACCCATAAGGAGAATTATTAATATCTTATGTAAATCACATTATTACAAATGAAAATGGACAAAGTGGCTTTCGCATATGCCAAAAGAAAAGCTGAAAAGTGTGTTTAAATGTCAGGAGAAAAGAGGAAGATTCTGCTGCTGTTTATGCGAGTTGAAAGAGATTGATTTGGCCTTTCTTCGTCATCAATGGGAAATGACCCATAAAACAGTAAGGACAGTAAGGAAAGGGGATAAATATCAGAATCAGTGTTTAAAACAAGTATTTTCAGAAAGCTAGTAGAGAAATGTTTTAACCACTAAACAGAACATTCTCCTTCTCAGGAGTACAGAAAATTGTCAACCACTATTTCAGATGCTGTGTTTTCTAATTACCACGAAACTATGAAGCTTACAACTGTAAAGGTGGCCACCAAAGCTTGTTCTTGAGGTGAATCAACCGCGAGTCTGACTATATCGCCTGCGAAGTCCCCAGCCATTTCCAAGCTCTCACGCTGTGGATGACAAGAACAAAGAGTTGATGAATGTCCTACAATTGTCTCTCTCTCCCTCTCCGTTTTGAGAAATGGAGCTGGGTTGGGGAATGCGTGCGCATGAATAAAACACAGTGCTGAATGATGGTAGATACTTTGTCATTCAAAGCGACACTTAGCAATGTTTTACGCCATATTCTTATCTCCTTCCAGAAAATCGATTACCTTCTCACTCCTCATCGTCCGCTTAATGGAGGTATCCCCAGCCTGCCCACCTGGGAAGGATTAAGGAATCCATTTCTGGAGAGAAACTATCAAGGTGTCTATCTCTCCCAAGATAGATACACCACAGCTAATTAGCCCGTCAATCTTTATCAGCTACAACTTGCAACTTCTTCAACAGTTGTGCAACATGTGTTTTCTGGTAGCTTAAATACAAGATAGAACAAAGGAACATAGAGTTTTAAGTAAAGCTATAGAAGTCAGTGGTGCCCGATATGAAACATTTCACGTGAAAATGCGGAAGTTTCAGTTTCATTCAATAACTTTCTTTCGATTAAAACAAAGTTAAAATATTCAGAGCTGCCACCAAATTAAAATTTAGACACTTCATGCATGCATTATAAATTACTATCACTTCACGTTGATAGTAACTTTGCAAAGTATCTCCGTGCTTCGTATGTTGAAAATATAACATGAAACAAGCAGGTGGACAAATGATTACATTCTGAGAAAGAATTATGCCTTGATCTGAGGAAATACGTGTTTTAAGAAATTAAATATAAATAAAACTATAAATGAAGTGAAAGGATGAAGGAATGTTCAAATAAGCCCAGAGTCCATCGACGTTTATCTTACAGTATCGACGTTTATAAGGATAAGGGAAAACCCCCAAAACGCCTTATCTAGACTCGTTGTAACCGAGATTCGACTCCAGACCTCTTGAACGTGAGACATACACGCCAGCACTTACGCTATAGAAGCGAGATATGTATGCATGCATGTATGTACGTATATATGTATGTATGTGTGCGTGCGTGTGTGTATGCATTGGTTAATATTCAATACCTTTGAAATACGTGACAAAAGCTTCAAGCTACCTCGAATTACCTATATATTTGAATTGCTTCAAAAGTTTCTCTAACGTATCTTATTAAAGTACCATATACACTTAAAATATTTACATGGATAATAAAATTATAATTTTAAACCATATGACAGTGTAAAAAAATTACTATACAAAACGTGCAACGTTCTTTAAAACAAAACAAAAATTGTGGTATCGCATTTTTAAATACTGTGTCACTTTTGAAGTACTCCGCATTCATTTGTTTCTGTTAATGTCATTTAAAGCGTATAAACTTTCAGTCACAGCATGCACGATTTGACTAATAGCTTCATCCTTCTGTATTCCGTTCGAACTTTCAAGGAATTGTGAAATGAAGATTGTAGATAATTAAGTTAGAAAAATGAGCTTTCCTCAGGATGCTTTGAAAATGAGGCATAAGCGTAAGCAATGGTGGTCATAGAAGGCCATGTGAGAGTGGCGCATCACAGTTTTTATTAAATAGAACGCCTATTTAACTAGGTTCAGATGCCTTTTGAGAATCAAGATTTAGTTCAGCGGGTAGTTTGTTTCATGGAGCGAATCCTCATTCGGCACAGCGTTTAGCTATCTATATTTCGCCACAAATACCTCCGTGTGTTTATTTCGTGCCCCTGGCACTTCTGTAATTCTGCTTCTCCGTTTACTGTTCATTTCCTTTGTAAACGCAGAGAGAGAGGGAGGAGTGGGTTGCCTGCCAGAGTATTTGCCTTGAGGTTATACTGCACGCATTGCAATAATATGACGGAGAAGTTGCCACATTATCAGGGGTCGCCCGCTAGTCACTTGCATAGTTCCAATCGGTTGCACTGCTAGCAGCGTGTTAAAGACAACCAGCCTCTCATTTCCCTTTACACACATTATTGTGTGTGTATATGTGTGTGTGTTTGTGTGTGTGTGTGTGTGTGTGTGAGTGTGTATTGTGTGTGTGTGCAATAATTCCATGGCATGACGTCAGATTCAGGTATTCGTTTTTGACAGAACTGTTAATATTGTGACTTTGTGGGTTCGTGAAATGAAAAGTCCAATTACACCACTCAACAATGTTCTTTATTTCCCCCGACTTACAGTTAAACACTTGCCAATTACACAGAATTACGTGCTGCAACAATTACAATTCACCAGTTCGTCCGTTACAATTTCCTTGTACTCGCGGTTACGTAAGCTCCGGTACACATTCACAGTTACGTACAGTCTTCCGTTGCACAATCTTCTCGTACATTAACACGTCACTGACTAACACTGCCTTCTTACACCAAGAACTGTCCTCACTCACACACACTAACCAACTGATTGACCAACTCCACTCTGTCTGTCTGTAACCCTCTTTAAATAGGAATATCGCCAACTTCTGGTGTTTACAGGATTGTTCTAGTAACAGAAAGATCGAGAACCAGGTGTAAGGAAACATACGGCACAGTCATGTTTTTCCCCCAACCACAGCCTGTCACCACTATAGGACAAACGAGGCGAGGGCGGGGCTAACCGAACCTTCCCTGTCTCCCGCTGCCAGCTGCTTTCACAGGGTGTTCCAGCGCTCCCGTTACACTGCTCCCTCCTCAAAGCTGTTTGCCTCGAACAGCCCCATCGTAGCGTGCGAGGCGGTCCAGGTGTACCACCAGCATCTGCTCGGAGTCTCAGCCAGAAGTAGCGCTGCCGTAGTTTGTGAATCATTCGGTTCGCTCCCAGGTGTCCTCCTGAAGTACCGGCGTGCACTTCCTCCAAGACTTCCGGGACCTTGCTCCGGGGAAGTACCAACTGTTCTCTCTGCGCCTTCCCATCGGGTGACTCCCATACCCGGAACAGCACGCCCTCTCTGGTCTTCAACGAGTCCCATCGGGCCCAGTGCGACTTGTAGGTGGCGCTCCTCGGTGCGATGTCCTCCCAGGTTGGTCTCGTCCCTGCGTCCACTTCCCTCAAGAGTGGCCCCAAGTCTGCGTCCGCCAGCTGCTCCCTCCTCAGGCCTGCGCTATCCCAGCCTTCAGCAGGCACTGCCACAACTACTCGGACTGCTGCGGCACGCTCCTCCTCTTCCACTCTTGTGCGCTCGTGGCCGTCCTGGATCTGCGATAGGACACCTCCAATGCAATGGTCGCTGGCGTCGGTGTCCACAATGAAGGCGCCACCCGGTTGTGGGAAACCCAAAATTGAAGCACTGCACAGGGTCCCCTTCGGGTGCTGGAAAGCGTCTTCGGCGTCCTCCGTCCACACATAAGGCCGGTTTTCCTCCGTCAGGCGGGTGAGGGGTTTTGCGATGTTGTCGGCCTTTTCCTCTAAATCATTAAGGCGGTCGTCTACTTGACCCTTCCGTTTGCCCAGGTTCGCGACGTCATCCCTCACGCCGGCAAACGTTCCTCAAACTTTGCGGCGAGAGCCTCGTTCGCCGCCTTCATTTCGGTAGCCAGACCGTCATTCGCTGCTCTCATTTCCGTGGTTAACTCGGCCTTCATTTGTTCCATCTTCTCGGTGATGTTGCCCCTAGCCGTCCTGATTAGTTTCAGTTCCGCGGCCAGGTTATTTCTAGTCTCCAGCATCTCTGTTAATTCGGCCCGCATTTCTTCCATCTTCCTGGTGATGTTGTCTTTAGCCGTCTTCATTTCTTCCAGTTCCGCTAAAATCTTTTCTAATGCTGCCTCCATCGTTGTAATGTTCGGTGATGTTGTTTTCCCGCTTCCTGACACCAGTGTGACTTTGTGGGTTCGTGAAATAAAAAGTCCAATTACACCACTCAACAATGTTCTTTATTTCCACCGACTTACAGTTAAACACTTGCCAATTACACAGAATTACGTGCTGCAACAATTACAATTCACCAGTTCGTCCGTTACAATTTCCTTGTACTCGCGGTTACGTGAGCTCCGGTACACCTTCACAGTTACGTACAGTCTTCCGTTGCACAATCTTTCCGTTCATTAACACGTCACTGACTAACACTGCCTTCTTACACCAAGAACTGTCCTCACTCACACACACTAACCTACTGATTGACCAACTCCACTCTGTCTGTCTGTAACCCTCTTTAAATAGGAATATCGCCAACTTCTGGTGTTTACAGGATTGTTCTAGTAACAGAAAGATCGAGAACCAGGTGTAAGGAAACATACGGCACAGTCATGTTTTCCCCCAACCACAGCCTGTCACCACTATAGGACAAACGAGGCGAGGGCGTGGCTAACCGAACCTTCCCTGTCTCCCGCTGCCAGCTGCTTTCACAGGGTGTTCCAGCGCTCCCGTTACAATATGTAGTATCCTGTATTTAAACTTTTTTTTACTAACCTCAACCAAATATGTAACACTTTGAGCGATTAAAGAGGATACTATTAGCTTCCTGTATGCAGCAAATTTCCGATTTTTATGAGGCTCTCTATTTAAGTTTACCAAATTGAGCCAAATATAAAACTAATGACTTCTTTTCTACAAACCGTTGAATATAAAATTTCGACTGCACACCTTCAAAGACTTGTAAGCTCTTTCTTGCGTATAGTCAGGCAGAATAATAAAGATATGCTAATCTTTCTAATCACGCAATTAGCAGCCAGGCAGCGGAATGATATTAAGCACCTGTTTCATTTTAAATTTTAAAAATGTTTAAGGAAAAATCATTAAATGAACAAGTGCTTACACAGAGGGACATTAAGTAGGGCGAGAGAGTGAGAACGATATAGAGTAAAAAGGTATCCTAAATTAACATAATCATGACTGTGTAAGGCTGTTGTTGTTGTTGTAATTTAAGTCCTCCAACGTTGTCATGTCGGACGATGAATGGAATGGGTGATATGATGATCAAATGAGTCCGGGGTCCACAGAGCTTAGAGTAACCCGACATTCGTCTTTTAGGATAAGGGAAACCCCGGAAAAACCTTATGCAGGTAACTCACCCTGACCAAGATTCGAACGCGCGACCTCTTAACGTGAGGCAGACACGCTACCCTCTACGCTAGCAAGGCGGGCTAAACTGTGTAAGGTAGGAACAAATACACAATGCGCTCTAAAGTAAAACCTAATTGTCACCAGTGATCCTTTCTATCTTCGTTGGTTTACTCATCTACAGTAATAGCAGCAAAAAATGTTGCCCAACTTTTCAAACATTAAGTCAGATTTACGTAATGATAAAGTGAATCAAAACAATTATGCTTAAAATCCCTTTTTCTAAACAATTTATTCCTCACATCAGTCATGCAAAGCAATATATTTAAATATTTTTGTATTATATTTCATTATAATTTACTTTTCGTGTGTTGGTATTTGATATTGAAACTTTGACTAAGGTATTTACCATGCATAATATAACATAAACTTAATTATATTTGTATTTTCAGATATTTAAAATTATGTTTTTCTCTTCATCATTTGAGTGATAGATTTATTAAGCAGCTGGTAAATATATACCGTAATCAATATGTACATCATTAAATTTGTAATATCCATTTACATTATACATAATAATTCTTGCAAGCGTATAAATATAGGAGTTAAATAATATTATATATTTTAATCTCAATTTAATTTAATTTAAATTTCATATATATCATTAGTTTAGACTTAAATTGATGTTAAAATAAATGTAAAAGGCTTAATTTTGGAAACGGCATTGTAAATAATATCATAATTATACAGGAGAACAGGAAGTCTGACGACTTAATTAAAACAACGAAAGTAAACTCATCTAAAATATAAATATACAGTCTGTATAATAATAACCTTAGTTGTGTTTACTAAATCAACATTAAATTAAGTGGTTCATACTTCAGCATTTTCATGCAATGAGAAAAACATTTATTGGATATTTATGGATAATTCTAAACTCATATTCTTAAATCGCAATCATTTAGTATGAATCACGCCTTCAAAACGAAATAAGACAATTAATTTAGGAACGTGTTCATATTTTCATCAAAATTTTATGTTATAGTTCTCTGATCTTTAATTCCTAAAGTTAATTTTGACGCTAAGAAATATAAAACAAAGAAAAATAATATCGGATTAAGTTATTAAAGCAGGCCATTAATTATATAATTTCAAATCACCTTTTATTTCGTAATGTGTCATTATATGTGAAAGGGAGAAAAATACAGCAACGTGAAAGGCGAAAAAAGTGTGTAATTTATTTCTAAAAGGATCCTGAATTAATGAGAGTACTTGTTCTGTTTATAAACAAGAAATGAGATGCTTGTAGAGTTTAATTAGCTGTATTTATTTCTTCTTTTCAGCTCTTTGCTCTCATAGAGCAAACAAATTTACAAAGTACTTATTAACAAACTTGTATAGAATTACATGTTGAATAATATGATTTTATTGCGCCAATTAAACGTTAATAATTTTGGGGAACAACTCGGCTAATTTTAGATAATTTAATTGGAATTTCCAATTGGACAATTCATTTTTTATTTTACATCTGTGGATACTAGCTTTTAATTTGCGTATAATTGAGCCATCTGCTGTCTGTTGGTATTTTAATATTTTTATTATTTGTGTAAATAATATGTAGTTGTACTTGTATTTATATTTTGCACAACTGTTTTTATTTCAATGGTCACATCTATGGTTCAACTTGAGAAATAACTAACGGAGTTTCAAATCGTTTGAGTTCAGGTTTTAACGTTTAGGGTTTTATACAGTGAAACAGGCCACATTATTCATTCAATACTCTTTGTAATGCAGGCACGATTCGTTGTCCCATTTGGGAGTCAAACCAGCTATCTTTGCTTTGATAAAGTAACAAACGAAACAAAACAAATGTACGAGGGCTGTTCAATAAAGAAAGATCACCTTTTTTGGGAATGTACCTTTATTCATCCTCATAATTTTGATGGTTCTTCTCAAAATAGTCTGCCCTGAATGCAATGCACTTATCCGAGCGTTTCTGCCAGTCTTCAAAGACATGCTGGAAACCATTTTTGAGAGGTCCTTCAAATTCGCCCCCGCAGCCTTCACTACTGCTTCTCATGATGGATAATGCCTCCCACGAAGGCGTTTCTTCAAGTTAGGGAATAGAAAAAAGTCACATGTGGCTAAATCCGGACTATAGGGAGGGTGAGGGATGCACTTCACGTTGACGTTTGCAAGATATTCAGCAACAACATTGACAATATACGGCCACGCATTATCGTGGTGCAGTATCCAGCCTGCTTCACGGAAATGTGGTCTTTTGCGCCTTATATGGACTTGCAATGTTTTCAGGACACACTTGTAGTATTGTCCAGTTACTGATGTGTGTGCAGGTACAACATGCTGATAAACGATTCCATGAATATCAAAGAATGAGTTGACCATAACTTTCCCAGCAGAAGCAACCACTCTTACTGGTTTGGGCGTTGGTGATGAAGGAGATTTCCACACTCAGCTTTGCTGTTTTCTCTCAGGATCAAAATGATGTAGCCAAGTTTCATCAGCAGTGATTACGTTTGAAAGTAACTCCAGATCTTCCTCTAACATCAACTTTAACTGCATGTTACCTCCATTGCAGTGGTAGGCGATACTGAACATGTCTGAACTTGCCTGGCTCTCACACAGGCGGGAACCAGGAGTGCAAACAATAAAACTACTACGGCGTGTTTGTTTCACATTGAGCTAACAGAATGTAATAAGATTGAATATTAGTGCAAAAAATTATGACCGTAAAAAATTATGGTCATTTTTATTGAACAGCCCTCGTACATTTCGTTGTATATACAGAAATAATAGCGATAGTATATGTTTATGAACTAAACGCCCTCGCAAATGGCGTATACAACCAAATCTTATTTTAAATAAACTGCGTATTTTGCCAATTTTTGTAGTATCGCTTAACATTTACCATGTGTACAAAATTACATAAAATTCCTTGAAGCTGACTTTACAAGTGGACTTACAGAGGAATTTTACAGATTATCCCTGGAATATCGAAGTTCTACATTTTATTTTGAATGTAAATATCTTTAATCAAACTACATAGTTGGTGCCATTTTTTAGAAAAATGAATATTTCTAAATTTTGCATGTAAAGTGTAATTAAAAATATTCAGGGGCTCTGCACATGTAATTGCAATTTCATAGAATTTTTTATGGAATTCAATATGTCCTCTATAGACTATTATGCGATGCAGTAGGTAAGAAACAAGAGAAATAGTCTCTTAAAATTAGCATCCTCATCAGAGAAGAGGGATAACGTCATGAAATGGTTATGTTGTATAAACTTTAATGAAATTAGTTTTTCGTATGTAAGTAAATGAATATACATAACTTCATAAGTTCATGCACTCTTACTATTTCTTAAATTTAATAGGATTACTTGTAGTAATATTTAATAAAAGTAATATTTTGTAATTAATAATTCTTATTCAAATCTCCTATGATTATTATTTTTAAATATTCATTTTAAAGGTACATTTCAAGTGTGATCTATATCAATGGATACAGTAGCAAGGCAGGAAAAATTGTGGACATATTTTGAATGAAATAATGAACCATTTCTATGTACCGAATTACAGAATTCAGTGTCCGCACCTAAGACCAGCATGTCAGAAATATGTACCTGCCACTGTCACAGGTAATGGAATCCACAGCTAATATACAGGTGCTAGGTTAAATAAGTGTTGAGCGCACAAAAGAATAGGCTGCTTTGAGTTGACACCACAATGCAGCTCCGAGCTAGCGGGGCTACAACAATGTGAACTAGACTTCCACCGCAGTAGACGCAATAAAGCGGGCGTACCTGTGTTGTTACGGCAGATGCAAATGGCGGCAACACTTTGCGTTTGGTTAAACAGCTTCCTCCACGGCCGTCGTCACAACCAATATCCTGCTTCCTGTAGGCAAGGCAAGGCGAGGCGAGGCAAGGCGAGGCAAGGATGCAAATGAAAGGGCTTGTCGCTAAGTGCTCAGTGGCGTTCCTTCGGCACTGCATTTTTCCAATAATGCTTACAATAACTGCCTCGTACTGTCCCACTTGGTTGGGCATTACTGTACCTACATTAATTGTTTTGTCGAGGGTTTTTCTCAATACCTCGAAAGTATCCTCACAAGTTCATGCAATCGAGAAAGTTAGCTGAGATCCTAGGGTTCAGATCCTGCCAGGCTTTTACCGGTTTCTACTGGGTCTTCATAATTCTAAATTTGGTCCCTTGCCAAATTTTCTTTTCACAATTATTTCATTTCATGTATTTGTCCACCGTGTGATACCATATAAAGTATGATGGAGTATTTACACTCTTTAACAAATTGGGTTTATTCATTGTGTCATTGATTAATCGTTTCTCCAAGTTCTTAAACCTCTTGTAGGGGTACGTATTATTTTTGCTATTTTTCATTAACTCTTTTCTCGTTTATTTCAAGACAGGCTTCACATGATTTCAAGCAACAAATATTTCAGACTGAATCTAGTACGAAATAATTATCTACAAGTATTAATTACGACCAGCAATTTGTCCATTTAAACTAAGACAATCAATATTTGTGCAGATTAATTGCCCTAGAAATTTCTTACAAGTATCATAAGAAGTTATCCTACGACTAGAGCTGGACTGAATTTAAAGCAATGATGTTCAAGTTGCGTGAGTATTGAGAAACTCTGTTTCAGTTTCGGAAACTTAGCTGATACTGAGTTCTCTCTTGCAAATTTTAAGTATGGGAATATTTCTTAATTTCCTTATTAGGACACATGAGGTATTGACAGTGAAGGGGTATATTCTAGTTAATTCCACTGATTCTGAAGCTTACGCGGAATTTTTTCATAACGATTATAAGCAACAGCTTCGTCATATGGAAAATTGTGATCCTATCTCAGCTACGTGAACGGCTATTATATTCGGAATCTACTCAGCAACGTATTTATAGTATTCTACATGCTTACAGTTAATATCAAGGTTTTTACATTGGTGATTTTTAGATGATACACCGTAACATGAACTATGAGGTCATAACTTGAGTCTCTAAAATAGATTTCAGCAAGAAACTGGTACTGTTTATATTAACTGGTTTTGAATTCTTTAAGATCAGCTATTTTTGGAAGCATGAATGTACATTTATTAGTTAATTTAATTCATTGAGAAGTTCGCAAGGTAGCATATTTATAAGCCATTCTGCTTCTCAAGCTGGAAACCACACTTATTAACACAATAATTAAACGCAGCTGTTTAATTTCCATCTTGTATTTCTACTGCTAATGGGTATCATGTATTATGTTGGTAAAGCTGTCATATTTGCTAACAGTTTTTTTATCAAGTTTTATATAAGCTATTACTGTAGAAAACAAAACAAGGCATGTATTTTATTAGATTTAATTAAAAATACCTTCAATTACAGGGTGCTATAGCATATCTTCTTCTTCTTTACAAGGCGAACAGCCCGTGTCGGGCTTGAGCCTGCCAACCCAACTGCCGGCCTCACGCCCACATACACAAGGCAGAGGTGGGCGATCATCCGACCGATACGGGGAGGAGATGTGGTCCGCATCTTGGCAACCCCAGCCGGAAAGTTGGCTTTCATAGACCTGGATTCGCTACCTATCGTAGCCCCTCAAATTCCTCACGATCCTGAGTGGGCACCGTTCCTACACCCGGGACTTAAAATTGCACTCCCAGCTATAGTATGTATACTTTGTATATACCTGTTTATTTCACGCATTCAAGTTTTAAAAGGACAAATAGTTCAAAAATTTAAGTAAATCTTTAAATTACTTGTGTATCCCTCAAGCCATTTTTCCCTTGACCCAATGAATGCAATGAATCATTAAGAACCGGTGTTAAATATTTTAAGTCATGTGTACAACATTACAAAAATGGCTATATAAACAGAAAAAGTATTTGAAATAAAATGTACGATATAACATAGGTGAAAGAAAAGTGCTGCTTATGTTATGTATTTATATCATTTCCCACATTCATTATACAAGTACTAAAAAGTTTTAAATTTAAGTACACCATGCAATTGTTTCAAAGTAAAAATTTTAATAGCAAAGAAATTACATTCTCTTTTAATTTGTCACTTGCACATAGCAATATAAGCACATTGCTTCACTATACAAGTTTCTTTCCTTCACTTCTTTTTAAAATTTATTGGAGCTGTAATAACTATACATATAAAGGAGTTATCTTTGAATTATTTTTCTTTAGGATCAGAAATAATAGAAAATAACGTTTTG
Source organism: Mantis religiosa (assembly GCA_030765055.1). Taxonomy (NCBI): domain Eukaryota; kingdom Metazoa; phylum Arthropoda; class Insecta; order Mantodea; family Mantidae; genus Mantis; species Mantis religiosa. Next base: position 78,655,358 of record CM060959.1, read on the forward strand.
TTAATAATGTAGTATGAGTTGCCATTATTCAGTCTTAATTTCCTTCTTTCACTGCTAATTTTGACATACTCAGCACCGTACACTGGCCATAATAACAAAATTGATGTTAGCATCATTTAATTTAGCTTATTATGCGAGTTTTTGTGTGGAAAACTCAAATAGTTCTGGCATAACTTAGCTTCAAACTTGGCTTGACAATTCGTATGATCTTTCATTATTGGTGACTCGTACTTCCCCCATTGCCGTAGAATTACATATTCCACAACCTAGATTTTTAACAGTTTCGGCTGGTTACACTAAAGTTACTACCATTACCAATACAATAAATAATTTTATAATTGCACATTTTAGATGTTTGATTAAACATCGTGTCAGTTATATATTTCAAAAATACTGCATTTCTGTATTTTCAGCAGTTTTCCTTTTGTATATAACAGAATGTGAAACCAGACTCCTCAAGTATGCTTTATGCAGTAGTCTCCATAAAATAGTACACGAATTACAAATAAAAAACTGTTGTATGTAGAAGAATAAATTACTGCAGTGCTGTTTCAAACTGGAAATATAGCAAATGTAGATAAATATTGTCATATTCCGCGGTATTTATTTTATCGCACCATGGGAAACGTTATACCCCAACCTCATGTCGGTTTGCACAGCAAAACGCTTTGATGTGTACCACGAAACCGTTTTTGTATTTACAGGTAGCCCGCGTTCGTTTCGCTGTTTTCCTTTGACCACGTGACGTACTAGTGTGCAAGCAATGTCAGGTGAACATGATCCATTCATCATTAATGTTGATCCCTTTAGAAAATTAGTCATATGTTCTAAATAATGCTGAAACGGATGCAATTTTACAACTGCATAATTCTTGCATAGTGAACGATGCTGTGTATAATTGTTATTCCTTTATGAATTATGAAGTGCCTGCTACATATTTAAAGCTTGCAAGAAAAGATTTGTGTCATACACAAAATAAAAAATTAATGACTTTGTACAACCATTAATTGCATATGTATTTAAGAAAATATCTTTACGTTGCCTCTGTTCTAAATGGACAACAATTTGTGATTAGTAAATCAAAATTGTTATTTATTATTCGCATCAAAGTGTGTTATTCATTGACGCATGAAAATTCATTAAGTTGTGAATATAAAGTGTCTGATAAATCATAAATGATACACTGTATTAAGTGACACTTTATTTTCCCCACATAGTTAAATAATAAATAAGCTTGTTGACAAGTATAAACTTAAAACCTCTGGAACATTTTCCAACAGTCGTATTACTCGTAAACTACATCAGGCTTCCAAACATGGTGACGTAAAGATCTAGCAAGGTTAGAGAGCACTTGTCTTTACTCATCCCTTAGTGTCAGTCCACGCTCAGTTAACTTCTTGAGGAATAGATTGCATTACATTCAGATCATTAGTCAGTTTACGAGCTACCAGTGACTGTCATTTGCAAACTGTAACTATTATGGATACTGAGAAAATGAATGGAAGTAAACGCACTACATACGTACCGCGTAAATAGGAGATAATATCTTATATTGGTAAACAGTATTAAAATTTGATCTGTAGCTTTCCTGGTGGTGTGAATATTCAAAGTTCTCTCGGTCTTCAAGCCAGGTGTCTATGCGGGAACAATGTATGCTCCCGAAACGTTAGTACATCACCACATCTACACCTGGCTTGAAGCCCAGTAGAACTTGGAATAAGTATTAAAATTATTAGGAAAATGTTCTTCCGTAGAGAAGTACATATTAGATAAATAAACCGTTGCACTGCCGTGCACTATGTTTCGCACAATACTCAAAAATAAAGAAAAATGTTAGTATTAACCAAATAAATTAATATTTGTCAAAAACCAAAATTTGAATGTATTTTTAATATAAAAACTGTAATATTAGGGATATGGAATAAACTTGTAACCTAGGAGGAACGTGTGTTGTAGTCAACGCCACTGCTCCCGTCTTCCAGAAGCAACTAACAGCCTTTCCCTCCTTCCTGTGCCTGGGTGTGAAGCTTTAATAGAAGAATGGCCAGGAAAAATGAAGACAAGTTTCTCCCTATAATCCAGCCCTTTGTACTCCGTAGCCGCAACTCCGTTCTCGTGACCCTCTTCGATTTGCAATGCCGGAAGCGTTTTCCTGCGGTAGAAGCTCTTTGGAAATTAATTTCCGACGCTTAGGAATTAACAAATTAATCGCCCCTGGTTTTTTTTATGAAAAGAAATCTGTGATACCTACTGGGTGTTTTCTAGCTGCAGTAAATCAATTTATGCTGCTATAAAAATATGATTTACATTTAAAATGACTTCCATATCCTTAAGATTTATTTTTAGATTCCTACCAGGTGTTTTTGCATTTTCTACTTTTTCTGATTTTCTTTAAAATGACCATGGCGGTTGTGTTGAATCTATTTCTCACATGAATAAACATTCAGCTTGTCATATAAAAACATGAAATCTGAAAAAGTAAAATTTTAATACGTTTTATATAATGTCTAAGGGAAAAGTTATTTTAATTTTTCTCGCGAATCAAATCATATGTCAGCTAATATCTAGGCATAGCACTTCGTGAAGTCTTTACTATTTATAGCAACTCTTAGCTAATAAACCAAAATACAATTCTTTTCTAACTTTGATCAGTGAAATAAATAAATATAGCTAAGGATAATCCAGTACGTTAAACGATATATGTATACAAACTTGCCAATTATTTTATTTCGGTTCATAGGTGAACAGGCGTTAAAACATAATTGCTGTGCAAAAAAGTAACATTTTACATTTTAAAACTAAAAGTATGTTTGAAGGATCTCATATAAAAATGAATCTCTTCAACATTAGTGGATGTAGCTATCAGGTCATAGTGTTTCTAAATCTGGTAAGAAAATAAAGGCCTCATATAGTCCAGAAGATCCTGTGGCTATCGTGGCATAATGAAATAAACAGTTTATGTTAATTTGTGTAATAACTATATTAATTTAATCTCTGTTTTGGTTAAAAGTTAAATTTTAATACATGAATTGGATGAGGATATTTAAAAATTTAATGATATAGTTGAAGCAACTAATTTATATTCACTTAGTTTGTCTTTTATATCCATTTCTGTTAGGCTTTCCTTTAGTTGTATATTGTTGATTATGTTCAAAACATAGATCGTTCTAGCGGTATCGAGATTCTAAAGAAGTAGTATACTCTGAGTAACGTGTTATATTTGTAGTGTTATCACTTTGGACGAATATCAGTTGCTTGAGATATGTGCTGATTTAGTAGATGAAATGTAAATTTTTAGGATATGCACGAAGTCTAAGTGAAATGAGGGTACCTTTTACGATAGAATATCAGTTTTAAGTAATTATCCACTAACATTCCCTATTACTCTTAGTATTTTAAAACAGCATGAACAAAATAAATATTTTTTGTTATTTATTTCTAAAGTTAGAAACCAATTACCAGCTAAACTATAAAATTCAGTATTCCGATTACTTATATTTATTTTAAAAATTGCACTCTAGTTACATAAATAATTTGGCGCATCTAGAACTCTCGGAAGAGTCTGGAAACACACTCATGTCCCTTACCGCTTACCTTTAGTGACTCCCTTGTTTCTTATGTTGATTTTAAAATTTCTAATATCTGAGATAGAAATTCGAGTATAGTAATTGTTATCCAGAACTGAGTTAAGTAAATTCTTTATTTCAATAAAAATGTGTCGTAAAACATTTATATATGGACCTGCTTAAAACTTTTCCATAGCGTTTGAGCCTAAAAGAATTTTACCACTGAAGATTTTCTGGTTTATATTTGTTTTTCCATGAACAGTTTTTGGAGCAGTACAGAGCAGTTAGCAATGGACGCACTGATATAATTGAAATTAATTATAATTATTTTAAAAGAATCATTATGCATCCCACTGTTCGAATTTTATAATAGCCTCAGATGTTTATGAAGGAAAGCTGTCGATTATTTCAAATGTAACTTTTGGCACATCAAATCTGATGGTTTATCAGCGATACTATTTCTGGCCTACTCGTGAATTGGTATCTGGAACAAGATCATTTGTGTATTTAAAACGAAGTTTAAATTTTATTTATTTAAAAAAATATTTATTTTTCTATATGTTTTTACTGAATGTTTTGTATTTTCAGGGCATTTTTATTTGCAGTCTAAATTTTTATAATTGTTATTTCTGTTATTCTCTTTATTTGTTTTCAAACTTGATTTTGTGTTGCTAAGAAAGGTATGTTAATACATACAGAATTCTTTTTGTGGAGTACTGATTTTGAAGTCTGATCAACATTTCTAATATATAACTTTTAAAATGTTAATGAAAAACTGTCCTAGCCTTTGTAGAATCAGAATACAATTGTACTTTTGTTTTTCTGGATATTTAAATGCCTATAACAGGTGAAGCTGTTGTGGTTTTCGTAATCCATTTTGCTACTTCTTGTACCACTTTCAAAATGTTCCCCATCATGCAGTTTCATACGATTTCTTTCAGCTTTGTAGTAGACATCTTTGAAGTTTTATTAAGTGATATAAGGGGAATTTTCTTGCTATTAAGCTTTAGTTTTAGTTTGGAAATGTTAAATGTGTAATGAATAGAGGTTTTGCTAGAAAAATTATGTCCCCCAAGATCTAATGTTATCAAAATAACTACGTTTGGAGAGAAAGATAAAACTTTCAAATGCTTAAATTCAACAACCTTTGTGTCATATGAGGTATTTCGCATGGTTTTAATGTTGTTCTTTTAATTAGGTATATACTGTCAATTGTGCTAAACTAAGTGTGATAAAACTTCACTTAAATTGGTATAAATTAGCAGTTTTAATACGAATTGCCTCCTAAATACGAGGAATAGAGAGGTTTCATAAAAGTTATGATATGATCCTTTAAGCGAAACTCCTATGTATGTATTGTAGTCTGCAGAATAATTCTAAACATTTTCTTGTGTTTACTGGACAAAAAATTAATTCATAACCTAAGGCGTATAACATCCAAAGCAGACACTACATTGATAGGAACTCTGTGCCTTAAAAACTATAGTAAAAGCGGAATTGTCTTGTGCATCAATTTCACGCTTTCCAAAAACTGTAGCACTTTTAGCTGAGGGTTAGGGAATAACGATGTGTTCACAGCACAAAACCGCTGGAATTAAAACATTTAGCATATTCGAATAGGAATGTTTCAACAGAGCGAGTCGAAAGATACGCCTGAAAATACAAATTGCGGTAATTGGTGTAATAAACAGTTCCACAGCTGTACACGAAAATGCATTCCAAAAACGTTGGGTGTTTGAACACGCCCAAATGTTAGGCAGCGCTCCTCATTTATTTATACGAGAGATGCTTTGTTCCATATTTCCGAGGCGGCACTTTTCGGGACAGTCTCTTTCAAACCTCTCGCACTCGTAAACACCATAGCTTCCCCTACCCATACGTTGCAATTCGTCTACCATTTTATCCCCCTTCTCGCTTTTTTTTTTTCCATTTTCATCAAACTGTTTCCTCTCTTGTGTTTCTGCTAATGCCCGTTCCACTTGCGTGGCGCTTAAATCGCACCGCTCTAACGTGTCCCAAACCGTGGTATTTTTTTAGCTCGCTTGCATGGTCTCTCTTTACAGTTTCTGTTTTTTCTCTCTCGTTCTATCCCTTTTCCCCCCCGCATATTTCCTCTCTCTTTCCCGCTCGCCGTGCCAGTGACATTCTTGCTGATACGTCGCTTTTTTTCCGTCACCAATGTTGTTTAGGGGATGCAAACCCCCGGCCATTGAAAACGAGGCTAGAGCCCGCTCCCGAGCTCAGGGTGAGGGTAGTACGCGATGGTTTTGACAGCTGTCATGTCACAAACAAGTTTGGTTCGGTGGCGAGGACGAAATTCAACCATCGAGATGCATGAAATGTTGGACCAATCAGTGCAGCGCTTGGAACATCGGTTTGGTTAGGCAAAACGTCAGTCATCATTATCATTGTGTAAAAATAATTACTACGTAGTGTGACCGCGGAACTTCGCAGCTGGCCTTCGCAAAGTGTCCATCACGTTCGTGTCCAACATTGCTTTCATTGTAAACTCGCCTGAGGTTGCCCAAGCTACCCTGCCCAATAATAGCGGGGAATGTTTTTAAACGGCCGTTATTCAATACTCTTTTGTAAACATCTGAAACAATAACAGTTACACGGAAAAAATAACAGCCTCTTTTTTAATATGTGGCGTCGTGCGTCACAAGAACCAGGTACGTTTTGGAAACATCTGCCGGTAATAATATACTATTTTAGAACCCTTAATTACTAACCTTACATCTCCCCCCAATTAAATGGTATCATTTCTTCTTTTTCACTATAGAGAGTAGGCGATTGCTTGTTTCGGCTTTACGTATTCTCTTTTTCATTGTTCTGTCGATCATTCTATCGCTTTGTACTTAAACGCAGTTTTGGCAAGTCTGGTATCTTCCATTTTATCTTTATCTTTTATGGTATCTTTCATTTACAACCTGAAACAATTTATCGCGAAATTCTTCTGTTCCTTCACTTATGTTAAAAGTCTGCAATACTCATCATGCTAGAACCGTGCGCCTTTAGCATGGTGGTAACGTGTCTGCCTCATGTTCAAGAGCTCCCAAGTTCGAATCTCGGTCAGGTTGAGTTATCTGAAAAAGGTTTTCTCGGGGTTTTCCCTTATCCTGAAAGCGAATGTCTGGTAACTTAAGCTCTACTGACCCTGGACTCATCTGAGTAAGCATTGTTTCACCCATTTCATTGATAGTGCGATGTGACTTACTTTGGAAGACGTAAATTGAAAACAAAATGTTGGAACCGTTCAGATCCGATGCACCTATTTTTTCTGTTATTTGTGGCTCTTATACCTTTTATTCACTCTTAAAGTCTGTTTCATCACATTCTGCTTTCCTGTCACATAACATTTTTCAGCCCTTGCTCAAGTAAAGCATGTGTAATGCACAAAAGAAGTTCTTAGTTTTATTTTCTCAAAATTTCTCAAAAAGAACGCTTTCAATGTTGAATGAAATACTGTATGTCGATATTTGAAGAGGAATAGAAGGCATTATTGTATTTTGTGGTATAACCAATGAAATCGTATTAATTTTGAATAACTTTTGTATAACTCGTAGATCATAAGAGATAACTGAAATCTTACTACTAGAAAAGTATTATGACTGGTCCCGTAACTCAGTCGGTAGAGCACCTACCTGCCGTGCTAGAGGTCCCTGGTTCGATTCCCGGCGGCGGGAGTGTGGATTTTTCTCCGACCAAAATAACTGCTCTTCTTCCCCAAAGTCTGACATTAAGAATGCCAGTGCAAATTTTTACGTGATCTAATGATTAAAACCCAACGAATACGAGTTAACACCTTCCAAAGGAGAACGGCCGCCCATATGACCATTGAAGTTAAAGGAAAAAGATAAATGAAGATAAATGGAACAAATAAATATTACTTTGGCACAATTGCATGCACTCGACTTGCATTGTCTGTGTCAGTGAGACTTGTGTTCGTAAGAAAATTTTTCTGGTTTTTCCTTGCTTTTAAAGCAAATTATATCAAACTTATTAAAGAGTAGATAGTACGAATTTGCTGTTGCTACCACGGCAACCAAGTGAGAAAATTTTATAGAAAATATAAACGTCCAATACAGAGGCTATTGTAGGAGTAATTAAGAGGGAACTCCACTGATTGTCGTAAGCACTACTGTCACAATTCCAGTTGCAAAGTTCAAATTCATTCCATCAATAACAGTTTTCTCGCTTGATTGGTCCTTTAGATGGCGACCTTAAGCTAAAGGAGCTATTGCATTTAGAAAGATCCGAAAGATTCGTGCTTCAGATTCCGGCTATGGTATTGTATCCTTGTAACCTTCTCCTACACATGTATTCTGTGATATAATAATTTATTACCATCTTGTATTTATTTAAAACAAAATTTTAATGTATCTTCTGTCTGTAAGCTCTCAGTATAGAGACTGCCTTTGTGGAGCCTGATTGAGAGTGTGGAATAATTTGAAAAGCTACATCAGCGTTATTTGGTTATAAAATTAAAGGAAATATTCCGAGCCTTCATCGTATTGGCAGATTGCATATTTTGAAACGTATTGAGTTGTTTGGTGAACTGGCATTAAAGTTTAGTGCTAAACATCTCTCTAATTTGTTAGACTCTTTGTTACTTCTGAGGAAAAGGATCAGTGGTTTGCACTATGTTAATCAAGTAGAAACACTTATGCAGTCATCAATCAAAAAAAAAGTTACGAAAAGAGAAATTCTATACTGAGGAGTATTTACACATGTAAAATATGAATTTAAAAGTTTGTTTTCGTTATAAAAATTTAGGCAACAGGCTCAAAAAATATTGAAAACATTTACCAAAGCTGCAATTAAAACATTCACAACATTATTAAATGGCCATATGTGTCAGAGATACGCTCTCCCGGAAGAGACATGTACACCGTGAATTAACAAAACGAAGGCTCATAATGGCATTTCGTAAGCGGGAGTGATTGGAGCGTTTTTCTGGCCATCCTTGCTCTTGCCAATGTTTACGTACGAGATCGACCCCCTCCTCCCCCTTCCCTTCCTGACCACTTCATGTTGCATCCTCTCTCACATCACCCTGGAGATCAATACCATCGTAGCGTTCTCTACTTAAAGAGTACGGTTACAGCCTCAAGCCAAAGCTTTCTGTCACAACACAGGAGGCTCTGAACTGATCCACTCATTCATATATCGACCCATCGTTGTTGATATTCAACTTAGTAAAGGTTATTTTGAGTTCATCAAACTCAAGTGAATTAAGTCCGGATTATGATGAACGTGACTAAACCCGTGGTGTAAGGAAATGTGCTAATCTAACGGACATGATGTAATAATGATTTAGAGTAAAATAATCATGAAAGTTGGAAGTATGGGACTGCAGATCGCTGCATGAAAACAGAACATGTACTATCTTTCAAGAAAGTAAATGTCCACTTTCCTTGGGTCGGTATCACTCAGGCGTTCCTTGACTAGATGCTATGAAAACTAAATCGGCCATGCTCATAGATGTATAATGTCGTGGTCGCCATTTTAACCTGTTACTCACTTCGAAGATTTCTAAGGCTATATTAACCCAGTATAACAAAAGATTGAGTATTTATCACAAAGTAATTAATAATTATCTTGCAGCTGAGCTATTAACTACATGGCGTTGGAAAGTGTGCAAGAAAACGGAAAACATGTGGAACTATGATTTTAACAGAACCAATATATATGTGTTATATAAGGCAAGCTATCTTAACTGCTCTCGTAGCTCAGGGGAAAAACGTGGGCTAAGATAAGCGAGACCATGCTTCAAGGTTCGAACCCTAACCGCTGGGCATAATTTTTAACTCCAAATTTCTTAGTTTGTTGGACGCAGTAACGAACTAATTTACATCTGTTCTCTTGTAGCTGTTACTAAATGGCATTGCAGAATACCAAAGAAACTGGAAAACACGTGGAATGGCGATTTTAATAGAACCAACAGGTATATATTGTATATAAGTAGCGATATTACATGTGTTGGCGAAGCTCAGAGGTAACGCACGCTGTGTCAAGTAAACTGATGATTTGCAGTTCGAACCCTCAACATGTAATACTTTTTTCCGCCTTTATTTCTTGCGCATGTGCAAAATATTGCTGGAAGTAATGCACTACATTTGTATCTTTCACTAAGACTTCATCATAGTGCAATAGCATGCCACGTGCACGAGATTGTGTGGAGCTGACTGCAGTTCAAAAAGGGGGAAATTATAGGCCTTGCCTCTCATGGTAAAAACGCCTCACAAATTTCCAGAGAACTGAGCTGCGAGCGAAGAACAGTGAAGCAGTGGCTGGACAGGTATCATGAGGGAGAAGTTGAATGGGCCAAATCACGCAGGCGTTCAGGTAGGCCTCGTGCAACAACGCTTGCTCAAGATGAAGCCCTGGTAGCAGATGTGAGGAACCAGCCTTTAGGACACAGGTCCATCTTTCTAGATAAAGCAGTTGAGTATGGTTGCTCATATGAAATCATACGCCAACGATTAAAGGATGCCGGTATTGCATCACATCGTCCTGCCACTAAACTCTTTCTTACAGAGGCACACAAAGCAAGACGATTACAATGGGCACAGCGCAATTGCGACCTTCCTCAGGCTTATTGGGACCTGGTAATCTGGAGTGACGAGAAGGTATTTCGATCCGACAAGCAAGGCACCCTATGTCTTTATAGACCACGAGGAACTAGATACGAACCTCAACACGTCGTTCGAGCAGAATATTCGAGAAGAATTTCAGCACAGTTCTGGGCCTACGTGACAGCATCAGGTCCAGGGGAGTTAATTCAAGTGCCAGAGAGAGTGACGAGTGCAGTCTATGTAGATATTCTCGAAAACACTTTGCTACCATCCCTTCGTATTAGGTTTCCAGAAAAAGAAGTGTATATATTTATGCACGACAACAGTGGTGTGCATACTGCAAATATCACCCAGGATTGGCTAACGAGGCATCCAGAAATAATCTGAATGGACTGGCCACCAAAGTCTCCCGATCTAAACCCCATTGAACATATATGGACCTTCACGGTGAAAGAATGGGAAGAACGTCGATCAGACAGGGTTCAAGAAAATTTGGTTGCTCACGTGATGGAACTATGGCAACATTATCAGCAGAATCCAAACCGGTGTTCTATATTAGTTGCAAACATGCACGAAAGATTAAATGATGTAATCATATCTGGGGTGATTACACCAGGTTCTATATCACAAGATTTCATTTCTTTTTTTTCATTCTTCGTTTCCACAAATCATTGTTTATTCAAGCAAAAATACGTTTTCTATAAATCTCAAATGTTTCATATTTTAATTAATTTGTTTTATGACGTTGGCTTCATGAAGAAATGACAGCTTTTTACTTTGTTTCCTAAGCAACATTATCTTTGGATATCGTTTTGTAATTCCTAATAATGGATATTTGTAACTACGGTTGCACAGAATATCTTTTCAGTTTTATGCCTTATACTCTACTGGATTATACAGTTATATTGCAGCTCTAAGTTTGTTTTTCTCAAAATGAGAATTATTCAATTTCTAGTATTTTATATATTAGCTTATTGTTAGAACAGATAGGTGGTATACAGCGTTTAGGAGTTTGCTTCATTAAAATTATCATTCAACCTTCTGGAAATTTCTGGCATTCTTTTCGAAAACATGTTTTTAAATTAGTCGCAAGAGAGAAGGCATAATTTCATTCGTTACGATGTCTTACAAAGTAAAAACATTGGAATAAAAATTATGAATTCATACTAGGTTTTGAACCATGAATCCTCGGCTCAGTGACTGCATGTACTTTACCACTGTGCTACGATGACATGTGCCTGTCGTAGGTTATGTACAACAAGATGTTGGCTCTATTAAGCCGCCATTCTTCCTGGCATTCGTCTTCTTGCTAATTCTCCAATGCCATTAGTAACAGCTAACCCCAAGAGAGCAGCTGTAAACTGGTTCGTTACTTAATCTAACAAATTAAAAATCTGGAATGAAAAGCATATTCACAGGATGGTACTTAAACCATTCTCGTAATATTTATCACAGCGCATGCTCTCTGTCATTGAGCTACGTGAGCACTTAAGGAAGCTTGCTTTATATACAATATAGATATTTGTTATGTTAAAATCATAATTCCACTTGTTTTCCGTATTCTTGCACATTTTCCAACTCCATGTAGTTAATAGCTCAGCTGCAAGAGAATTATTACTTACTTTGTGATATATACTCAATCTTTCGTTATACTGGGTTAATATAGCCTTAGAAACCTTCGAAGTGAGTAACAGTTTAAAATGGCGACCACGACACTATACATCTACGAGCATGGCCGATTTAGTTTTCATACCACCTAGTCACGGAACGCCTGAGTGATACTGAGCCGCGGAAAGTGTACATTTACTTTCTTGAAAGATAGTACTTTATGAAACATTTGCCAGTCAAAATCAAACTAACATAACTTGTGGGGACGTACGGTCTGCATTAATGATTACTAGCACACTTTGGGGTATTGAGCATCAGACACACCTAGCGACAGTGACCAGCACTGTGCTAGAATGTGTTTTGCTTGTATATATCTCGGCATAACAGATTTCTCAATCGCTGACTCTTGATTTAACTGAGACGCATAACGTAGCGTAGTCCAATATATAGCTTCGGCTACACATTGTTCCTTTCTCAAAATTGCTCATTGTGGTACCGCCTTTGTGCTCTACAGTTCTATGCACATTGCCTTTCCGCACCCATTACTTTATGTTAGTCTACAAATGTGGTTAAGCTTATTGTTTTAGGTTTTATCTGAATTCTTTCTGTTTCCTGCGAGATATTTATAAAAAAAAGTAATAAAGCAAACGGCATAGAATTGCAGATAATCCCATTAGAGCACTAAAGCAAACTTTAGATCCATACTAATTTGTTTGAATTAATCATAAGGCAATAGAACTTAACTAAATAGTAAGGAAAAGTTAGTCATTCAAAAACACCTTCTATTGTGCTAAAGAAGGTTATTTCACCACTAAATAAACTTAGGAAACAATTTAGAATTCTTTCTTTATATTTAAAGGTGAAAAATATTACTTTCTTTTATTACTGTCGTGATTTTATAAAGAGCAGCTCTCGATATGAATTTTTAATTTCACACATCCAAAACTTTATAGGTTATTTAAAGTCAATTTTACAGCTTATCTCTTTTGAAATAATTGCAGTAGAAAACGTAAAAGCAGAAGATGTTCTCAACTTTGGGTACTGGATCTTCTCATTGAAACTATAAGCTGAAGTGAGAACACAGCATTATGCAGAAGCAACGCGTTCATTCAGAATTAGAATTATGTTGCTATTCACCAAATTTAATCACTACATAATTCATTTTCTACATGCTTCCTAATTCATTTGAAGAAGGAAGAGAAAAATCTCCTAGCCCAATCCAATTGTTAACTTTTCTAATAGGAATTCAATGGCAATTTACTACCTGTTTGTACTAAAAATAATGATTAAAAGTCTCATTTATTTTTATATTTAAAAAATACACATTTTTAATAAGAATGCTATTTAATGAGCAATATGTACCTAATTTAAGTGCTTAGTTCTTAGCTGCCTTTCAGTATAATAAAAATATTAATGTTTAATAACTCCTTGTAATGGAAATCAATTGTTCTTTTACACTGGCCGTGTGTAGGCTAAAGTATGGAAAGATAGAGTCAGACTGAAAAATTCAATGCCATAGCCGGGATTTGAACCACGGATCTTCCGGTTGCCGTCCAGCCGCACTAACCCTTGAGCTACTATATTCAACGTGCCGACATGACATTAAATTCTCCAACTAATTCGTGTTTTAGTCTACACACGGTCAGTGTGAAAGAACAGTTAATTTCCATTAATTGACCTAATAGTGGTTAACTATAAAGCCCGAGCCTTTAAAGTACTTAGGGTAGTTGTCTCATGTGTTTATGAGAACTCCTAGTGGTTTACCGGGAAAAAAACGAGTCATTTGGAGAATTTAATGTCATGTCGGCACGTTGGCTATAGTAGCTCAAGGGTTAGAGCGGCATGACGGCAACCGGAAGATCCGTGGTTCAAATCCCAGTTATGGCATTGAATTTTTCGTCTGACTCTATCTTTCCAACTCTTTATAAGTATTTAATAATCAATATATATAACTGTACTTATACAAGTTCCACTCTAATACATAACCTTGAAATTTAAACCATGAGGCTTAGACAAAATGCTCAAGATGAAGGCTTTATCCTACCAATGTGCATACATTTACAGAAAACAAATCAGATTACTCAGATATATACAATCATCATATTTAAATGTAGCCTACCAGTTTATAGAGCAAACCTAAAATGTGTATTACTTTGGAGAAAAAATTGATATGCAGTAGCGTTTCTAAATATACATTTAAAACACAATAATCCGCCTGCATTTATAAACTGAATATACTTTTCTTTCTCACTAACTTTCATCATTAACTCTCTCCTTGAAAACTGGAGAGATAGAGATGTTTTTAACAGATCGACATCTGCCAAAGTCACTGATTATTTTCCTTTATAGGTACCCGCAAAGCTTGTGAAATATTATTGGATGTTTCAACGTTGTAGGAGGCAAAGAAAGGAAAAGCTTTTGATGGTGAACTAGGAGTGAATATTGAAGGCATGGTTTTCGTCGCTTGGCAACAGGGACGATATAGATCAACACTTGAGCCCAAAACATGTCTTGGCCTTTCAGAAAAGTTGCAGCTGTGTATACAACACCTTGAAAACACTAAATTATGGCTAAGTCGGCTTCCCATGCACCAATGTTTATTGTGTGGCACTATTTGCTCACAGTCTTTACAAATATCTGTAGTGATAAAAAGTTTGAGCTAAGAGGTTATTAACATAATGACACAACTTAACTCGATATATGTACTGCCATCCACAGTCACAAACGAAGCATAAACAGCAGCCAATCGCAAGAGTCTAAAATAGCTGAGCTGCAATGGATTCTCTGGGAAGCTATGTTGACACGACAAAAGAGGTTATGTACATCATCAAAATGAACAAGAGCTAGTTAGCGGATTAAACATCAGCTACTCTCACAGCTTGTTTTGCAGCGATTTGTTTTGAATATCCTATTGAGAATGGCTCTCTGATTGGCTAGTTTGTGTTTAACATATACATAAGCAGGAACGCCTGGAGAAGTTTATGATCATGTTTCTGTCAACGTCAGCCAATGTAAATTCAAATATTAGGTTAACGTAAAACTTCATTCATGTTTCTTTTGTGATTTTAGTTTATATACTTTAATATATTATTCGCATTTTTGTTGAAATGCAAATACTGTATTTATAAAATAGTTTTATATACATTACATGTTCCTAGGTATTTAAAACTCGTAACGGGTCCTAATTAACCTTAGATGGCCAATGTTTTGTTTTGTCGAAATTTTAAATTCCAAGTGTTAGCACCTTATAAATTTGAGTACTTAATGTGTATATTTTCAGTTTAGTTATAGGATTCGAATATCCTCTTCGAGTCTTATTTACTCATATATTTTCTTCTGCTTATACTCAAACATTTTGTCATAGTCACTGGAAGCTATATGACTCTGGAAGTTAATTCGCTTGTTTTGTTCCCTAAAATTTGCATAAGTTCTAAAAGTACTATCCGTACAGATGTTTTAATAAGGAACTGTTGACTAGAGAATGAGAAACATACGAGGTCTTCTTTGTCCATTCTAGCGTATTAGGCAACCGACAATACAGAAGTGTCTACATCTTCGATGTATAACAAATTCTACTTGTGAAGCGTGTTCAATACAGCAAAATAATCATGTAAATTTTTTTTTTTTTTTTTTTTTTTTGCTTTACAGTAATCATTTAATAAATTTTATACGTTGTATCTTACAACTAACTGTTCCTCTCAAAGTTTAACGTTTCTCATAATCTGTTTCATTAAAATACGTAAATGTTTTCAATGGAGAATTTTGGTACGAATGGGAAATTTACAAACATTTTCTTTGGGATATAGTAAACATATATTCACAGAAAAAGGGGATAAAAGGGTTAGGTGGGAACAAAATTAAGTCGCTTGGCAAGCATAGGCCAATATTTTAATACTTTCTTAAAATAAAAACATGAGTCATATTGCGTTTAAGGAATGGTATAACAAAAAAACACCTCTGTTATTGTGCGGGAGACAGCTTGCACGAACAAGGTTAATTTAACAATGAAGATGATATGATAGATGTTACAGAATTATTATTTAGAATAAAGCAATATCCCAAGCCTAATGGGGAGGTATGGTCGAAAGTAAATTGGATGGTTTTTGGTATGAACAGAAAATTTCGCACAGTGAAGATGAGCTGATCAAATGAAATAATTGTCAATAATAACTGGACTATATCAGATACTTCTAATAGTTATTTATTCGCTGAGTTTACTATTTGAGATGAGTAGTTACAAGTTCAGTTTCTTAATTCAGTGTTAATAACACATAAAGGAGATGCAATACCATTTTAGTTTTATTCAAACAGCTTGCTATTTGAACTATTCTGTAATCATTTCTTTTCTTGGAGCAGGATTGCAGTTCGAGAAATTATATACATAAATTAAATTTTTAGGTAATTATTTGAGCCTAATGAAATACAGTTCACTGAAAGCACTGATGGCTGTGATGTCATATCTACGCTAATGCGATATGGCCTGCGGTACACGTCGCTTTCGTTCAATACAACCAGCACTTCCCAAGTTCAGTTTTTAGGAGCAGAGACTGTCCCTGCTGCGAAAATACCAAAAATGTTTTCTAAAACAATTTCATATCCCAAAAACGCCAGCTACTTAACTGAAATTGCAACTGCTTATGATCCGCCCTCGGCGAATCCAATTCCTTCTTTCGTATTTGCGATACATTTTTTTATATAAACACAATCTGGAGACTTCGTTATAAAACGCAAGAGAGGAATTTTTCTCTTCCATTCCTGGCCGTTTTTCTTCTCGTCAGGGGACCTAGACATCCAAGAGGCTTACGTAATGTCAGACGAAACTCATAACAATACCGAAACGAAGAAGGGAAAGGGACGGGATGAAAACTGACGAGCAACTTGGTCTCATTAAGGTACGTTACCATGACAACGGTTGTCAGGACGACGATGCTTCCTTGTTTCGTTTTGTTCCCTGGCAAGGGACAGCAGTGAACATAAATACGGTAAAAGGAATTGACAGCGAGAATAAGAAGAACATATTATTTCCCAGTTGCCCCACCAGCGCAATATCCATGGAAACAAGTGAAGCTAACGTTGGCATTTTTCTCTTCTCTCGGAGAAGGTGAAATGAAACAGCAAATATCAAAGGAAAAAATAGAAATATAATTTCTCGACTTTTCAGGCGAGGAATGCAATATCGCTATTTTTGTGCGAGTGCCCGGAAATTTCACAAAAGAATTACTTTTGGCTGAAGTAGGAAGACGCAGGTAGGACAGGCGTTCTTTCCGGAGCTAGTAGACTTTTATTTTCCTTTCTTTTCTTTTGAGATGTCCCAGTAAATTAATGGTGACATCCCGGGCGCAATAGAAAATATGGTTATGAATAGCTTCCATAACAAATATTTCTAAGAACATTCTCTGAGTGAATTTAATAAGGATGAAGAATCTAATTAGAAAATTTTTCTTGTTAAAGCGATTGAACAGGCCAATAATATTTGTCTTTATTCAAGGCTCATAACAACACAGTGTGACTCACAAAAATGTTTTTAAATAATCTGTCAATTACTAGGGTCATATTAGTGCCGCCGGTGTG
Source organism: Mantis religiosa (assembly GCA_030765055.1). Taxonomy (NCBI): domain Eukaryota; kingdom Metazoa; phylum Arthropoda; class Insecta; order Mantodea; family Mantidae; genus Mantis; species Mantis religiosa. The sequence continues at coordinate 78,672,681 of CM060959.1, forward strand.
CCAGAATTTCGTCCAGGAGTTCTTGTATATCTACCGACACACTTAAAACCATCGATCTCAACCGGATTTAAACACACGATCTTAAAATTAGTAGGTACCCAGACCGACAGATAATGTGGTTTGCTTGCAAACACCAAAGATCCCATTCCACCAAAAATATAAGAAGGCCAATTACTGCCCAATCTGTCAATAATGTGATTGTATTTTTATCTTTAGTCAAAAGAGATACCCAAGAAGAACTACGTTCTGGTGGAAAAATGGTTTCCCCGCTTACATATTAGAATAAGATATTAAGTGTTGATATAATTATGTGCAGTAATTTCACATATATTTTTCTTTTATGAGTTTAATGTATTTTAACAGGATGGGTAATACGGAGCGGTGAATAAATGCAATGGATGAAGGCCTCAAATGAGTCCAAATTAACAAACGTTACTTTTACCCCCTAAGTACAAGGAAAAAGCTCTCGGGGGTGTTATCTCGTCTGCTAGAAACTCTAACTCTGTATCTCTTGCTATCACTATAACGCGGAGTTGACAGTTTCATATTTTACTTAAGTAACATGTGCTGAAATGAAAAACAACTTCTTCCTTTGTTCTTTAGTTCCCATGGCCATATAGGCACATTGAGTTCATAAATAACATTAGTTTTTGTTGACACTGTGGTAGTTCTGGCAGTTGCGGACAGATGGTGCTGATGCATGTGGTCGATTTGTCGGCTTCTGTCTTGTTGGTGGTGGGCTGGCTGACAATCTCTTTCACTACTAGGGACTTATATGTATCTCTTGACTTGGCTCCGCCATCTGCCAGCCTGTGGTCCCCCGCAATAGATTTAATCGCAGCGGATCTCCCCTTTACTCCTTCCATCATAATGTAAGGTTGTGTCAGGTTATATTTACAGAGAGTTAACTAAAGAACATCCGTTATGTCCCATGAAATCAATAGGCCAGTTGAAGTAAACTAGGGAATGCGGGGCAGTGAGTACAGTAATCTGTATATCTTATTGACTTTTCCGAAAACCCTTATGAAACAAAAGTTTAGAAGCCAATACTTACAAAGTAGTTACACTTGTATTGCCTCTATAATCTATACATTTTAACTAGATTTATTGTGAATATTCCAAAATTCTTACAATTTACAACTTTTGGCTATATTTATTTGTCCTTACCTTGTTGCTACCTTGGCTACCTTGGTCTTTTGCTCTGCCAGGTAGCTCTTAACCTCCATACCTCCCTGTTACTTAATTAGTCCCAGTCTTCTCCCTGATCTTCCTTTCTTATATTCTTTACATTTCTGGCGCATTTTTCTTTTAATTTCTGCAAAAACCCACCAATACTTCTTACCTTCTTTTTCTCCCTGTCCGTTAACATTTTTATAGCTACTATCCTCTTCTCTACTTTCTCCCATTTTTCCTCCCAAACCTTTTTTCTCTACATTGCAACCTCCTCGCATTCTATTACATAGTGTTCTATGCTTTCTTTTCCTCCACACAATTCACAAATTCCCTTTTCCTTACCTCTTATCCCTCTTAGAAATATTGTTCCTGTTCTCATCCAAGCTAACCCTTCTCTCTCTTGCCTATTGCAGTGATCTACATATGCTTCTCGTCCCCAGTTTCTTTTTATTTGCTTGTAAAATTGTAATGATTTCATATTTTCTAGACTCCCCCATATTCCCTGTCTTTCTATATCTTCTATTCTGCATTTTACCAATTTACCCACATCGCTTGTATTCCTTTCGTCTAATCTCCATATATCTCCCATTCCTATTTTTTACATAATTCCTCCTATCTATGCCCACCAACTATTTGAGTTCGCTAACCTTTTGTCTCATGCATAATTTCATAATTTTCCCTTCTTCTTTGGCCAAACACCTATACCAAAATTTTATTATTCTTTCCATTATTATTCCATTTCTTCCTGTCTTTCCTATTTCTACTAAAGCTACTTCCCAAGGTGCTGATCTTGGTAAACCTATTGGCTCTTTACAAAACCTCCTGTATAATCGATATATCAAATTCTTGCTCTCCCATTCTTCTCTTATAGCTAACATGAGAGAAATATAAATTCACAAGAAGGTAGTCGCCTTTTTATTACAGTAATAAAAGTATGTTATATATTTTAAGTTTTAATGACCTCTGAGAATACCCTGTAGTTTTTTCTGCATCTTCAAGTGAAACATGATTGTGTTTTGTGTTGTTTTAAATGCCTGATGTTGCATAAAATTAAATAGTAAGCACCTCAGTCAGGGAGAAAGTTCCTAGGAAACTAGCACCTGCCGTTTTCCTTAACAATCGATTCACCTATACACATATAAAGCAAAATATGTATATAAATGGCAGACCAGTTATTTTATTGCCCACTATATGCTATATTTACCTATGTACCTTTTTTCGATTTTATATTTTCGCACATGTAAGTACGTTTTCTTTGATTTGTCTGAAAATTCGCTTATATAACCTTTACATCTATGAGGCTGCACCTTGGCTGAGTGGTTAGACCATTCGACTCTCACCAAGGCGGCCCGGCTTCGATCCCAGGTGACCACAAAGTAAGATTTGTAGTGGACAATATGACATTGGGGCGGGTTTTCTCCGGGACCTCCGCTTTCCTCCGTCATCTCATTCCACCGGTGCTCCAGCTCACATCTCATGTATCATCAATGTCACCGCCTGTGGTGCCGTATATAGTAAACGTGGGCCTTAAACACTACACATTTACATCTATGCATTTTATGATTGCTGCAGTTATTGCTTCACAAAAAATAATTTATAGAGAACACCAGAATCTTAATAAAAACTAAATTTTGTTTCTCATTAACCAACATAAACTTCATTCACATCCTTACGCTTATAATTACTGTACTAAAAATCTTCCTAATGTCCTGTTCTGACAAAGGCGAACGCACAAGTGGGTTGCATTATTTTTGCTAATGAAATTGATATTATGTATTATATGAGAAGCTATTTCGGCTAGACACTCTGAGATTTTTCTGCCGATTTTCAAAGAATTGGCGTTAACAAAAACAAGTTTATAAAATTTAATTCCTTCGGGTAGAAAGTATTTCTTACAAACTTTACAGATGTATTCGTTTCGAAACGTTAAGAGGAAAAAAAGCTCTATTGCATATGAGACATTCCATGGTCTTGGAATGTTTCCCCCAAGATGTGGTGAAAATGCTTTCAAACCGAAGCTGATTTAGAAGGAGAAAAAAACAGCAGTGGTCCAGATTGACTGCAAGAAGAAACTTTTAATACAGTCAACCCGCAGAAAGCAGCAAATCCGATGTTTCCTTCCCTTCTTTCAGCTTTAAAAATGTAATTAAGGGAACGTCATTGGTGGGAGATGACAGACAGTATTTCCAGTAGGTCTGTCTGTCTGTCTGTCTTTGGCTTTTCGATGAGGAGGACACGACTCGATATTTACCTCTTCTTCCTCTTCCTCCTCTTTTTTCTGTCTGAAAGTAATTTATTCAGCCTCTCGTCTCCATCCATGCTTACTTTCATAGAGAAGGACGAGCAAAAAGGAAAGAGAGGTAGAGCAACTGAGAAAATTACAGTCTCTCTCCCCCCTCCTTTAACATAGGCTTTCCACCCAATAAGTAGTATAGGATCAGGGGTGTCCAGCATCTCTCATCAGGCTATTACCTCATTATTTTTTTATTTCTTCATTATTCCCTGCAAGGTCACCTAGTAAAGAAAATGTTTAGTGTGTTTCATTTTGGACGTCTTCACAATTAAAATCAGCACTTCAGGGCTTAGGATAGTTGCTGTCGATCTATTTATTTTCCTGTGTAGCAAAACCGAATACCTAATTACGATGTACCACCAAAATTACCTTTGAGACTAATTTTTCGCTCAAAATAATGTCATAAAAATAAACTGTACGCAATTCTGAAAGTACATATCAAAATATAATAAATTAAATTACTTGTATGCTGTAGTAATTTTCTTTTTTGAAAAAGGTACACAACACAATTTTAAAAAGAAAAGCACCAAACTATAGGTTATGATGTGATATTTATCGATATATTTTTAAATCAATCATTCTAGGCCATAAAAGTATCACTACACTGCACAAGGAATGTCTGAATCTTAGTTGATAAAATTGAATTTACTATAAAATTTATATTATAACCACTTCTACCATCATCTAACAACATTTTTCTAAATAAACAATTTTATATTAGTGTTGCTAATAAAGTCCATTTTCAAAAATCGTGAATTTGGAATCTCTTGAAAGCATAAATCATGGTCTAAATTAGGGTACAGGGCTGAATTGGTTTATGTACTGGGTATTAGTTGGAAACCATGTTGAGATTACACACATAAAGATGGCCAATGTATAACGGTACAATATGAGGCACTAATTTAAAGCCATGTGTTAATTTTGTTAATAGAACGGATTACTTTGTAAGTTCAAAAACTTGTATTGTTATGTGTTAATCGTACCCACAGTTATAAATCCAGTGTAATGGAAGAGTTGAAAGGAGGTATAGACAGGTGAGATGAACTTTCCAATTGAAATTATGGATGCTGAAAACTGTAACATCTAAGGGATAGCGTTATACCATAAGAACAGATATTTACTGCACATCGGATATGGTTTTGAGAATCGTATTGGTATCAGCACAGCAGAATGGTTGATTAAAAAATTCCAAATTTAGCTTTGAGTTCTGTAGGAAAAACTAAATATCAGCAAATTCGGTACAGGTTGCAAAGTCTAAAGATGAAGAAAACCAAGTCGAAGAAGGGTGAATGAAAATTTTTCAATGACTGAAGCAAATAAATGGTTCATTTACCATTTCAGAATCCTTAAGAACGCATAAGGTTCTTAAATCATATCGGATCTTTGACGAACTTAAGGCACTATGCAATGGAAAGATGGTCTTAGTTACTTAGTCGGCTTCCTGTGTTATTCCGTTACTGCTATCAGGGAAGTGTATGTTTTTGTTGTATGATTATTATTCTGTATTAAATAAACATGATAAGTGTAATACTAACACATGTGTTAATTACGTAGTCGGCTTCCTATATGCTCGTAAAAAAGAGGAGTGGGAAAATGTGGCCAGCAGCTCCTAGAGTTAGTAATTTTGCATTTAAGAAGATACTGAAAGCAAGGGGTGGATAGATGCGATTCATTTAGTACGTCACATTTTGTTAATGACCTCCTCTTGTGACTTTTCTTATCTTATCAAAACTGTTTCAGAAGTGTCGACGTCGAGAAAAGCTGGTGTACTCCGCTTTTACCTCTTGAGAAATTGTGACGTGCATTTTAATTCTAAATATTTTGCTTAGGTGCAGATAATGGTAACGAATATTATTAAGTCAAATATTTTTTGTGTTAAAACGGTAAAAATAAGTTAAATAAGTTTGGTGGGTCCACACTACCTAAAGTGAATTACAAATTACTCAGAGAAGTGTGCAATGTTGGCTGGACATATGATTTGCCTAAGTTAAACTGGCCGGAACCGGATGGACGGAATGTCCCTGATTTACAGTACTTTCATGCCTATTCGTGGAGAATGGAGTTGGAAAAGGAGAAGCCAGTGAAACATTCCTTTCGTAGCCGTAGTCGTACGTAGGTATCTGTGCGATTGTAATCTTCGCAGATGTCCGCATTTTTGACACCTAATTCCTCTTTTCAGAATGTAAATTGTCAAATCACAAGTCAGCCGATGAGGAACATGGGTGCTCCATACCTTGCGCATTCTGAAGTTAAAAATGTCAGTTTAGTTTTCTTTATATACTTGTGTTAATTGAGCTTTCTTAGTGTGCATCGCGATATAATAAATGTGTAAAGTGTACAGTAACAAATTGAGATAAAAATGGAGAATTTTTCACTTTATGGAAGGAAGTTTATTTTCCATAAACGCAAACATATCTCTATTATTCTGTGTTCAAAATTATAACAAAGGTATTGATTTAATAAAATATAGATGAAAGATTGCAGATTATTTTCAGTTCTGAGTGGGTAATTCAAACAGCCCAGTAATATTTTAACTTTTTGTTAAAAATAGAGGATTTTATAAAATCTGTACATCTATACAAATAATATTACTTTAAATTCGTTTATAGAATAGACACTGCCTCTATAGGGTAGGTAGTTGCGTGTCTGTCTCGCGTACAAGAGAACCCGGTTTGAATCCCCGTCAGAGTGAGTTATATGTATAAAATGTTTTGCAGCGTTTTCCCTTATCTCGAAAGATGAATGCCGGATGACCCTGTATTCGTTTTAGCATCATTTCACCCATTTCACTCATTGTGAAATCGAGTATGTTAGTTAAAAAGATACTAGGGAATAGATTATATGACTTCGTAATTATTTTCCCCAAACGGGAGTTTTTCAATGGTATAATGAACTTTAAATATTAAATATCTGGCATCTTTTAAACTTTTTATCAAGGTTATGAAAGAGATTTGTACGGGAAATGTTTCTTTGGTTTTTAAGGAAGGTTTTATATAAAGAATGCTTAAGCTACAGCCATTTATTCCACATGACTCGTGTAAGCACAGTAACTTTTAGCTAGCTTTTAATTTTTATATTATTATTTAATAAAGTTTTACTTCCGCCTTTCCAAATAATACACGACATCGCAGAGAGAGGGAGAGAGAGAGAGAGAGAGAGAGAGAGAGAGAGAGAGAGAGAGAGAGAGAGAGAGAGAGAGAGAGAGAGAGAGAGAGAGAGAGAGAGAGAGAGAGAGAGAGAGAGAGAGAGAGAGAGAGAGAGAGAGAACAGTTTGCAATGAACGCAGTACTAAAAAGGGTTTCTGCTACTTATGAACAACAATTTCTTTTTGGATTTATCCATAGTCTTTTGTTCTCAAAAATAAAATTATTTATGAAAATTCGCATAAATCTAGCTGCCTAATGGAAATTTAACTTTCTGAAGTAATACCATAGCTATATATTTTATTCCCACTAAGTAAACATTAAAGGTAACAAATATTTTTCTGTTATTACAGCAGTCTGATTCTTCCCAAAACTGATGAAACTTCTGATGCAGTGTTGATCGTTTATGCTTTAGCACTGCAATTTTAAGCTTTGGTTACTATTCCACAAAGCCATGATACCCCTGAGAAAAGTCCCGTCTAATTCACTGAGCGAAAAGGAAATCTTAGGGACAAAGAAGATTCTGTAGAAAGAGGAGCTGGTGGCAGAAAAGGATTTCCTTCTGTAGAAAGAAATAAAAGAAGATTGCTTACGTTTGTAATTACTGATAGTATCTCAAAAGTTTTCTCTCTTTTTTAACTCTACTTTCTTATCAAACAAATCATTCTTTCTGTCCATCTGTTTCTCTTTCATTTGCTCACCAGTTCACTTCTCTTTTCTTCTTATTTCTGGTTTCGTCATTAACTGGTTTCCTTTTACTTCTATGTATGCAGGGATTTTGTTTTTCATTATTTTTCTGAATTTTTAGATTAAAATCTCAAATTTTCTTCAGTTCATCTACACTGTAACTTTTCTCAGAAACATAAATGGCACGGATAAATATGTTGGTATTAATAATTGTAGCTATAAGTATTAATGAACTTCATAGTCTTTTTTTGTTGTTGTTGTTGTTGTTAATTTACGTCCTCCAACGTTAAGTCATATCGGACGATGAATGGAATCGGTGAAATGATGTTCAAATGAGTCCAGGGTCCATAGAACTTAGAGTTACCCGACATTCGTCTTTCAGGGTAAGGGAAACCCCCGGTAAACCCTTATCCAGGTAACTCACCCTGGCCGAGATTCGAGCTCGGGACCTTTTGAACGTGAGGCAGACATGCTACCATCTACGCTACCAAGGCGGGAATATGTCTTTTAAAAGTGAGGTTATTTGGCAAGGTTTCTGTTTTATGAACTGCATATTTATATTCCTGGAACTTTTAAAATATTTAGAGAACAAACATTATTCTGTTGCATATTGTGATACAATGTTTTCTTTGACCTTTTGTCTGCAACTATAGGAAGCAGATGTAATAAATGTTTTTATCTTTTATTACAAAGTATTTCTGCCCCTTCCACATCACATTCATTCTATCCACTTTGTTTTCTCTGTTATTTATATTTATAGATCGAGTTGCCTGTCCTTTTCTGGAGGGACCTCCATTACATTCCGCTTTTAACATCTCGGGATCGCATCAGGATTGCTTGGATTTTTGCTCATCGGAATAGTGTTCCTCCTTGGATAATGTTACTTTGAGTAATTACATTAAATTCACACATTACGAGTCTCATTCATACTTCCAGACTAAGTATGATGAGAAAATCGGACTAAAGAAAAATTCCCTCTTCAGCCGAGAGCCGAACCCGCAACCTCTGGATTTGAGAGATAGTTCCTAAACTTCAGATCAGAGAGACAGCTTAAATGTCATTTTTGTAGGTGCTATTTTCATAACTCCTTTCCCATAATGCAAATGTGGTCATATATGTTATCAATGTAGAACTATAGATTTATCATTACTTCTTAATTGATTTGTATATTGGATTAAGTTAACTCCAGTATACCTTAAACACTTTTAACAGACTTCCAAATAAATAAATAAATAAATAAATATGCTTTATTTTGATATTCCTTCAAAATATTGTCACAGCTTAGTTTTCTCTCAGCCAATGGAGAAAAAACTTTATAGAAACACCTTCTTCACACATTTATTTCAGTATATACAAAAAGGGTAAGCGACCAAAGCGCTTGTCAAATGTTTCAGAAACGGGTCGCTATAAATTTGTCTTGAAATCACACCCACACGGCGATATCGCGAGATACATCTTAATACTAGACTAATGGTAATGGACATTACTGAAATGGCTGAATACTTAATGCGGAATAAGCTAAACTCTGCTAAACTCTAAATATGATTTCAGATGAGAAATTCATAGGCTTTTCGAGTAAAAAGTAAGCTCTTAAGTATGTGTTATCTGTATATATTCAATATATTTTGATAAAAAAAGAAATGAACGAAACTTTTACAATCTAAAACATGGTTTGAGCCTACTTTGTTGAAAATATTTCGTGTCGCATCTTTGATTACTTCTAAACATATTTATCCGAAGTTTTCTTTTTCGATTATGAAGTTCAAACACAAAAATAGCTTTAATTTCGTATCCATGTGCATTCTTTGTTTTATTTTCTTTCAAACTCATGCACTTCCTTTGCTTGATATCATCGTAGAAATTAAATATCCATGTAATCCATTTACTTCCGGTGCTCATTTGCTCCTTAAAATTCAATTGTTTCAATGTAGGATCATTTTCCCAAGGAAATATTTTAAATGTTCTAGAATATAGCTCTCTGGTAAACCCAGAAAGTGTTTCTAAAAATTAGAGTTAATAATCGTCATTCACCCACGTAGAATATTGCCTCACGTTTGAGTTCATATCTCGGTCACGGTGTGTTATCCGGTTTAGGTTCTTTCCGAGGTTTCCCTTATCCTAAAAGATGAATGTTGGTAAGTCTAACATCTATGGACCTTGGTCTCATTTGAACAACATTTCACCCATTTCATTCATCGTGCAATATGTCCTACGTTGGAACATGGTTTAATAATTTATATATTCTTATTTATCCAGATAATGTTAATGATTTCTAGTGTATTTTTAATTTTGAATGTTTGATCAACTTCATCACTCAGTCTCTGCTCAAATATTGAAATGCTTATTTACATTAAAAGATGTTACTACAGCTGCAGACGAATTGGGTAGTGCGAGTTGCCATAATATGCGGCACTATCCATCAAAGAGGAATCCAGAGCTAGCGTACTTGCTCTAGATACACGTAATCCGATTCCTGCCACTCTGCATAGTTGATAAGGAAAGCGTATTCTGAATATCTTCCATCGGACGTGGAGCATCTACCTGACTTTGGAAAGTTGCGAATTGTATGAAGCATTTTGGTGTAATTTTGTCGCAACGTGAGGAGTTTTCCGAGCAGAAGTTGCCACCGTGACATTGGCTGTTTCCCTTGTTTTTATTTAACTTGATGCAGGCGAGTATAAAAGTAAGACTATGAACAAAGCAAGTGCGTCTCACACGGAACAATTTTCTAGTACCATTACTGTGACCTGACTTCATAATAACTGGTACAGTGAGCCGGTTATATAAAGTTTCATCAACTCATACCTGCTTAACTTTTACTTCTTCCTTACTTCTTTGCTGCAAGATTTTTCTTTTTGTATTCCTAATTCTCAGCTATTTGAAGGCGCAGATAATACTGTAGCTGTCTCAAAGAATTCAAGCTTTTAATTATCTGGTATATATCTCCCAAATAACGCTAACGAAGTATAAGTGTGCTTAAATAACTTGACACAATTGTATTCATATTGAAACCTAATTTTATACATATTCACGAAATGTAAATGAAGCAGTCTTTGTATATAACTATAAACAACGGGATCTGAATGCCCACCTCGGTAGCGTAGATGGTAGCGTGTCTGCCTCACGTTCAAGAAGTCCCGAGCTCGAATCTCGTCAAGGTGAGTTGCCTGTATAAGGTCTTTTCCAGTGTTTTCCCTTATCCTCAATGACGAATGTCAGGTAATTAAGCTCTATGAACCCTGGGCTCATTTGAGCATCATTTCACCCATTCCACTCATTGTCCTGATATGACTTAACGTTGGAGGACGTAAATTACAAATAAAAAAGTCGGTATCTGAATTACGTGGCATATTTTCGTTCGCACATCATATTACCGACTATAATCCTTCCAGCTGGATAATGGGTTCTGATGGATGCATAAGATACAGATAAAATTGGGCGTATATGAATGGGAGAAATAGGGCAAGAAAAAGCAATAAAAGTAAGGGTTTCTGGAAAGATATTAGAGCAAGAGTCGAGGATATTGAAAAGCAATCAATTGTAAGCAGTTTTAATGAAGAAAGCTTTTTAATAGATTATAGGTATTTAAAAATAGAATGCAGGGGGAAAGTACATCGAGATATGTAATAAGGAAGCTAGAAAGAGATTGAATGGCCAAGGACAGGAATAATACATTTAAATGGAGAGGAAAGAAAGGGAGTAGAGATGCACTAAATGTAATAAAGTCTGTTATAACTGAAATTTTTCTGTAATAAAGTGACACTGAAAGAGGAAGAGAGAACTTATCACTAAAGAAATTGAAAGATTTGATAATACATCTCAACGTTACGAAGATGTTTGACTCAATCTCTGATGAAAATAGAGAGAAGTCAGGAAAATGTATAGGAATAACAAGAATAAATTGGTTATAAGAAATGTGAAGAAAAGAAGTAAAAATGCAGAAAAACGGTAAAGAGGTGCCAAAAATGTATAATACGTAATAGGCTTTCATATTATATACGTCACAAAATGTTATACATTAGGAAAAGAACCCAAAATAAAGAACTCCAAGAGGGAGTAATAAATTGTGTAAAGTTTATGTAAATAGGAAGATAAATCATGAATTAATTCATGATTGTTAAATACATTAATGGTGTTTATTCAAGAATGGATGAAGAAATATTATGAAACATATTTTATCAGTAGAATTATACGTTCGAACCCTTGCTAAATAGCACAACACTCAGCTGAGAATCTGAAGTAGTGATGATGTTCCAGGTTTATAAAAAGCACGCACTATTTGCTTCCTATGTTAATTTAATCACCTCTACAGCACCAAGGGCTCGAACAACTATCATTTTTTTTCCTCACTTTGTCACTTTTAGTTTATCTACATTTTTCTGACCTGACATTCACCATAGTGACATTAACTACATTAGCTCGACCGTTCCTTCCCTTCAGTATACGAGAGAATTCCTATAAATAGAAGTTAGTTATTTCAGTTACATTTAAATATAATAATCATTAAAATAGAATTATTAGTCATCGCCTTTATCATTTGAAGTATGACATACAAATATTACAGTAAATGTGCATTACGAACGGTGGTACGTGCTTTTATTTGCCCTAGTATCTTCGTGGTACAGATGGAGTATAGCACACAGATCCTAATACGAGCTCCTAGCGAAATGGCTCTATGAAACACATTCAAAAGTTATAGTTTTAAATAATAATTAAGTTTTACGTGGTTTTCTCAATTGCTAGGTAAATAACGGGTTGTTTTCAATCACACGATCATGATCCCCTATACAAAGAAAAATACATAGAAATTAAATGTTATAGGTAAATAGGAAGAGGACCATAAGATACCTAAGCAAGCGATAGGATGGTAATCAAGTTTTCGTCACACTCACTACGTGTAAACCAACAGAACAGCCAGAGTTTCGCAATCCCAAAAGATACATTTACCAAAACTCAATGCCAACAAACCTATTTTGAGAACAACCTAGTGCCTTTATGAATGTCTTTAGTAAACCTTAAATAAACCATGGCTGCACTAACTTACAGCTAATTGCTTATGCTAAACAATTAAACTGCCTGTTTAATGATTTCTTTTCAGTTTAACTCATGCAACTTACATTACGTATTGCCCTTAACAAACTGAAATTACTTACTGCAATCATTTCGTTATAAAATTAGTTAATTTATAATTAATTAATTTGGTTATCAAGTGTGTCATGTTGAGCTTTCATTTTAATATTCAAGAACTGTGGTACATATTTTGATTTACAGAGTTTTGTTCATAGCAAAAGATATTCATTATGAATGACAGCATTGAAGGAAATTAACCATTTCTTCATCATATGCCACAAATAACCTTTATTATGCTCTTCTTTTCAAAATAGAAATAACATAGGTTACGTCATTGTGCACAGAATCTATGTAAAATCATAACACCGTTTTAATATTTGGATGTTAATTCAGTAATTTCTTCCCAAATTAAAATATGAGAATGTGTTGTTGAGAAAACATATGGCAGAATAGCAGCTGGTCTGCATTTTATGTATTTTAAATTTCTTTCTTAGTTTCAAATTAAGTCACAATTTAGCAGTTTTACCATATATTATAATTTTGGCTAAATAGCCGAAATATGCATTGAAGGACCGTGCCTCGAAAAGCTATCACCTAGCCAGACACCTGTGATATCGCCTAAATCACGAACAAACACTTTACATGTTGTTGTTACTTAAAAGTAAGCTACTTTTTGGTATAAACAATTTACTAAACATTGTCTACACATTATTTACCTAATATCTATGAAGTTATGACCAAATGTATATTCGTTGTAGTGCTTAGGCTTTCACGGCCGGAATCATTTGGTAGATAATGATTATCCGGGCTTGTAGGCCGTGGTCTATTGGAAAATAGTCTTCCAGACGTTTCGTTCGAAACTGTATCGAACATCTTCAGTGGCATGGCCGTAACACTCTCGTACTTTCGGCTGCCGTCGCTCAGTCGTACAACATGAAAGTACGAGAGTTTTAAGGCCACACCACTGAAAATGTTCAACAGTTTCGAATGAAACGTCTGGAAGACTATTTTCCAATAGACCACGGGCTACAAGACCGGATAATCATCTATCAAAAATATATTCTTTTTGTTTTATCTGTTCTTATTTGAATACTTAGGAAAATAAATAAACTTTGGTTTTTCCATCTGATAGTTAAGCAGATAGTAACTATTTACAAATTACTTCGGCAATTTAATTATAATGTGTGTTTTCTTTCCTTCACCCATAAGTAAAACTCTTCACTTTAATCACTTTACCTAATGTAACACTTTCGTCAAAATGAACCAAAATTTGCCTTATGGGCAGTTATATGCGAAAGTTAGTATCAGTGCGGCGGGCCTTGACACCCCAACACACATTCTGTCAAATCCGAATTGTCTCACCCGCTTACCAAGGGAAATACGTATTAGCCAAATCTCTCATCTACCCAAGCGAATTCCTATACGGAATAAATGAAACGCCCATAAACTTTATAGAAATACTCATAGAGTTATTTCTGTTTTAATTGATACACTCTCGGTCAGGTATATAAAGAAGAGGGGATAATAAGTACTGCTGTCATTTATTTCGTTTTATTATCTCAAATATCCACTTTTCCGTTCGTAAACTGAAGTAGTGAATATGTCAGGGACGGATGTGGCCAGGAACTTGCCATGAGGAAGGGCATCGTGCCTGGAAACCAGTAACACCAACATTACAACATTAACGGGAGATGGCAGCAGCTGTGTCTACAACTTCGCCCCGCCAGTGCACTTTGGGAGATTACCCAGGCAGACATCCCCCTCCGTCCCTGTTGTTTGACACACCTGCTTGAGCGCTCCACGTGGGTAATTCTGTTATTTTTGCGTTAACCTCACCTACCAACACGAGGCCTGCTGTGTTCAACTGTCACCGTACAAAACTCTTCCATCAAGGGGAACATTACTTGTGAGACAGAAACAATTGCTCGTACTTTGCATTTTATTGAATAGTGTGTTGGCCAATGAGACCTGGCGTTTTCCTTTAAGTTGTCAGATCGACAACAAAGAGTATTTTGGACAACTGCTTTAACGTTTAGTCGAGATACCAAAGACACAGAAGCTTTTCGAAGTGATGGCTCAAGCAGTTTCCATCAGGGTGCGTATTCGGGAGTCCCGGGTTCGATTCCTGTAACCAACCTGCATGACCCATGGGCTTTTTTCGGGGGGTTCCCGGTCGCCAGGTGAAGGCTGGATGGATTAATTATATCCGCCGAATTTTATGACCTTCCATTTCATCTCCATATCATCTCTTATCTAGTGGGTGATGTCTTTCAGGGTATAAGTGTCGACGGCAGTCTCAGCGCTGTATGGCAGGATGATATGCTCCTGGTAAAACTTAATCCTCCGGTAGGACTGTCTCCGGTCTCCGAGCTCGTTCTGGTGGGCCGTTTCGGATGAGCTGCCGGTTGCGCTGGCCTTCCAAGGAGTTTATAACTGGTAAAGTTTAGGAACCCTGACCTCTGCACTGTCGTGACTCCTTGGGACGGCCCCTCTCTGTCTCCTTCCTCCCGAGGATGTCTAACTTGGTGCAAAGGTACAATAGAACAAGAAGCACCTGATTATTTCATTTGAAAGAGATATGGAAGAAAGTAACAGTGTGAAGCGATCATTTATTGGGATTCCTACAATTAAACAGTTTTAAACCAGATTTTCTGCAAACTTTTCATATCATATTTACTGAAATATTAGATACATTTTATGTTCTCTACCACGTACCTGATGGGTAGAGAGGTACTGCATTCTATCTACCTAATCAATATGGAGATTTGACCAGAAATGCATGTTTTGAGCCCACTTGTAAATAAAACAAGGACCTTTTTAGAAAACGGTTGGCATGTGTGTATGTATGTATGTATGTATGTATGTATGTATGTATGTATGTATGTATGTATGTATGTGTGTATGTGTGTGTATGTATGTATGTATGTATGTATGTATGTATGTATGTATGTATGTATGTATGTATGTATGTATGTATGTATGTATGTATGTATGTATGTATGTATGTATGTATGTATGTATGTATGTATGTATGTATGTATGTATGTATGTATGTATGTATGTATGTATGTATGTATGTATGTATGTATGTATGTATGTATGTATGTATGTATGTATGTATGTATGTATGTATGTATGTATGTATGTATGTATGTATGTATGTATGTATGTATGTATGTATGTATGTATGTATGTATGTATGTATGTATGTATGTATGTATGTATGTATGTATGTATGTATGTATGTATGTATGTATGTATGTATGTATGTATGTATGTATGTATGTATGTATGTATGTATGTATGTATGTATGTATGTATGTATGTATGTATGTATGTATGTATGTATGTATGTATGTATGTATGTATGTATGTATGTATGTATGTATGTATGTATGTATGTATGTATGTATGTATGTATGTATGTATGTATGTGCGGTGTGAACGTTATAACCCCTCCCTAAAAATTTGTGATAAATACCAAACACACTACTTAAGCTGCACCTTCTGCAATGCCCACCATCGGTATTCCTTACGCGAAAGAGTTTTATAAATGTTCGGTTTTTTCAAGAGCGGTCATAACAATTTTGATTAAAATAGCATGTGTTTAATATATGTTCGTGCCAAATAAAATCTATATCTGGAGTTTCTGGGCAAGCTTGTCTTTTTCTCTTCATTCGGAATAAGTCTCACATAATTTTCTATAAATGAACTAGAAGAAAAATGAGTTTAGTAAAAATAGTTTTAGATAATATATCAAAATAAACGACAGAGAGCGGAGTATGTCATGAGAAAGAAATAATACATCAGACTGATTTTCTTTTGAAGACAAGTTTTATTCTAAAGGAACTTCCGCATATAGCACGTATATCAGGTCAATTGTTTATGATGAATTCCATGGAGCTATGGAAAGATCGGAAGGAGTAATTTTTTGTAAACAAAACAATTCATCAATGAAAGCTTCTCTAATCTTCATACCTTACTACAATAAAACGCTGAATCGACATACTGTCAAACACTCTTACCTATATCAAGCTCTTGATAACAGCACCGATGTGATACTTTGTCAAGGATAGCAGCATAAAAGTAACACCAAGATGGCTATATTTGATCATATTACTGTATATTGTATGTTTATCGAACATAGATGCTGTCTAGTCAAAATTTGTAGGTTATGCATAGTGCGGAAAATTAAAGGTCACGGTCAAGAGATACCTCAGCACATACTATTGATACAAAACATATTTGCTACCTCTACTGCTGAATAATAGCTTAAAGAGCTGAACATTATATTTGAAGCTTTTTTTGTAATTTATGTCCTCCAACGTCAGGTCATATCGGACGAAAAATGAAATGGGTCCATAGAGCTTAGAGTTACCCAACATTCGCCTTTAAGGACAAGGGACAACCCCGGACAATCCCCTATCCAGGTAACTCACCCTGGAACTCGGACCTCTTGAACGTGAGGCAGACACGCTACCATCTACGCTACCGAAGCGGGCTTAATGCATATTTAAATACAGAGTGATTTATATAGAACTGACACATTTCTTTCATTAATTGTTTCAAAACGAATTGTGCTAGCGACAACTTATACCTAAAATGTACAGGAATTTTGGGAGATCATTTACTTCTATAGCAAATGTTGAAATGTCATCTATCTTGCATAATGCACAACACAACACGTCGTTCCATGTTACTGGCTGACTCTGTTGTCAATAGCTTGAATCTTCTGTGTGATGTAATTCAGTTCATCCAATGTCTGAAGGCTTATGCGGTAAGCCCTGTCTTTTAAGTAACCCCATAGAAAGAAGTCTGGAGATCTCGGTGACCACAGGTTCCTAGAAATTATCCAGTCGTCAAAGAAACTTGAAATTAGTTCCATGGATTCATTTGATGTATGGCATATAGCACCATCTTTCTGATAATATCCTTGACTCAGTTCTACATCGTCCAGTTATTCAACAAACTTCATGAAAAGCAGTGGGTACTCTGCAGTGTTCAGTGTGGTTAAAACAATTTGGCCCCACTATTCTGTGTACGAATATTGCTCACCAAACTCCGGTTTTAATCTGGTGCATAAGTGCTTCATGGATGACATGTGGGTTTTCGATGGCCCGATGGCGTGAGTTCTGTGAGTTCACATATCCAGATAAATGGAACCATGCTTCATCGTTTTTTTAATTTATTATTTGGTTGACCAGCAGTATTGCTATACAAGCCATTGATAAATTACATAAGTATTGCATAAAAATTAACAACTGAGGAATTACTGTCCTCTAACATATACAATAGGTGATAAATGTATAATATAAACAGAAAATAATTAAAAACACATTTAAATGAAAGATAATAAAACACAAAGTATACAACAGGATAACTAACACATCCAATAACATTAAATAAGATGGAGAACAATTGTAAAATGAGGTTAGATATGCGAAGCTAGATTATGATGTTATGAGAAAAATAGAGGATATACTTTGAATTAGTGAAAAAAGTCGCTATCTTCTGAATCAGTGAGTAGGATATCTTGAGGCAGTTTTCTTTTCAATCTGATCCTTTCGAAGTATCATAGGTTACAGCGCCTGGTACTTCGGATATCATGCTTCATCTGTGAACCATGTGATGGACAACATGGTAGGATTTTGCACAATGAACTTCTGAAAACAACGACAATAATTCAATTGTTGTCCTTATCTGGTTCCTGTAGCTGATGAATCGTAACCCTATATGGCTTTAGACCTGCACTATTCTCAGCTCTGACACATTGAACAGGTGTAGCCTGTCTCCTGCGACAAACGTCTTAATGGCCTTTTGGGTGACTGCTCCAGTCGTGCTCATACGTCAACAACAACCGTGGAAGGTCTAGATGAACGATGCTTGCCTTCTTCACTCACCAGAGATCCAGTTGTTTACAATTTGTTTACCAGTCCCAATATTGTTTCTTTTGGCAGGATTACGAACACCAAATTCTCTCTGGTATGCCCTTTGAGTAGCTGTAATTGTAGTTGTAATCCAGTATTGCTTCACAAAGAAGAGTCGTTGATTTAATCGAAAATAGCTGCCAACAATAGCAATTAGGAATAAGACATAAAAATCTACACATCTAGTGACAAGGAATCGTAACTCCAGAACGTTCTGCTTAATTTGGTGCTAAAATAGGGTCATTCATTGAATTTGCAACGGAACAATTAAAGAAAGAAATATCACTTCTATAGGTATATAAATCACTCTACACTTCACATTACGCACTGCACCATATCCCAATGATAGGGTTCTGAACTCCAGATAGGATTTGCCAATCACTGCTACAACAGGTTCAAAAATTGGTGTATAGCTTACCGTACTTGACTCAATGGGAGAGTGAGCCACATCTTCGATGAAAGTTTTGAACATACGAAAATTCCGGAAAACAAACTTGTTTTGTATAGTCCATCAAGCATTGAAACAGTATTTGGCTGGCTGGCTACTCTTCGAGAAGTTTTTCCATCTTTATTACGGTATGTTTTTCTAAATAACATTTATGAGTCTCCTTAGCAACAGGAGATTGTAAAAATATGGCACAAATAAATGCCACTTACGTGGGAGTTACGAGCGAGTTAAGAGCAATTTTATGTGAAAATTCGAAGCTAGGTTTGAAGCGCATTTTGCGCAATAAATAAAGTTTGTTTTGAGTTAAACCATGATTTTATTTTTTACATTTTGGAGTTTTACGTAAGCAGTTGAAAATAACATGCTTTACGAAAGATGAACGTGAAACAAAATATACATGAGGACATTCAGAACAATAGAAGTAACCACAACGCACTTCAATGACAGCAAAAAGGTCGAAATATTGCCGGTGAATCTTAAACGTCATCTGTGGAGTGTCTCCGTGTGAGAGAGCCTTAATACCAATACGTCTGCCATAGGAACAAGATGTTGGTAGAAGTTCTAGCTCGAGCAATATGAATGCCGGCCAGCACAATGGAACCCAGAAATCCAATTTCCGTTCATCCGAGGCGGTCCAAGAGTAAACGAGACTTTGGCTTTTCACAACTTCTCTTGCATTCCGCCTCTTCATTTCCTGGGTTCGATTCCTTGGCAACATTACCTGTTCTTACATTATGCTTTAGTTGTTCATTATATACCTTTTTTCAACACTTTGTGACACAGATGTGTCATTCGTACTACTATATTTGTGCGTGCTTTTATGTCATCGGAAACATTTTAAATGACACCTTATATTTTTATATCATCTGAAATATTTTATTACCTTATATGATTGCATAAATTTGTAAAGTGTTGGTCATGTCGTGTCGTTTCTTTGAGAAAAATCTCTATTTAGCTTAAGTAGAAAATATGTGGGACTTTTAAAACGTCCTGTACAACGGTAAAAGGTTCAATAAGTACAACGGACTGATAAGGAAGCGAATTATAATCCCAAAAACATCGGGTATACATGATTGTGTTTTCGAAAAGTGTAAACTGATGTATGTGTGTGTCTGTGTGTGTGTGTGTGTGTGTGTGTGTGTGTGTGTGTGTGTGTGTGTGTGTGTGTGTGTGTGTGTACGTAACGAATGAGTAAAGTAGAATTACTGCCAGAAGTATTATTGTAATCGTGATCTGTTACAAGAAATATGTTTAAAACTTGATCACAAGTTCCAAAAGTTATTACAACCTGTATTTCTAAATACAAAATATTTAATACGTTCATTAAAATAAACCTAAATTAAAATATAATGACAAATAAATGTTTCCAAGATTCCAATTTAATAGCATGACAATGATACTTTAAAATAGCAACTTTTGCTCTGCCGTGAAGAGATTTTGGTGACATGCGCATGACTGAGAATCATTAGTCAGTAAAATTTATCATTAATTAGAAATTCATATACAGTAGTCTACTAATTTACTTCGAAGCAACCTAGACTTTATGACCTTATAATTACGAAAACGTCAACCTTGATGTAATTTCTTTGAGAATTTAATAAGTTTTAGATATGCTATGAACTAACGTTTGTGAAATTAAATACATAAATATGGCTACTTTAGTAGAAATGGAATGGAAAGTAAGACAGTTTGCGGCAGTGACTTCACTCACCGCTTCACGCTGCGCGTGTACCTGGACTCGAAGTCGAGACTCCTTCCTCGGTCTCCACCGTCGGTGGTCCGCCGTATTCTTTCCCGTCGCCTCCGACTGCTGATCTCAGTGTCTTCTGCATGCACTCTTTGGGTTCTCAGGTTGTAGGGTCGAGACAAGATCAGAAAACACGATATTTTTTTAGCACTTTAATTTTGTTTTATCTCTATCATGTGGAACCTGGGCACCTTCAGATATTTGAACTCTTAGACAGGCTACAATAAAACTGCTATAGTCAACTTAAATTGACATGTGCATGGTGAGAGAATTAATAAAAGTCTATCAGTCTACCGACCTGCCTTAACAGTACATCTAAATAGCTGACATACCATGTTGTTGTACTGATTTCCGCTCTTTCGCTCTCGGCGCAGGACAATTATACATTAGTGATAACTTATTACGCATACTTAATTGAATAATTAATCTATACGACCAACAATTCCTGTTTCAAATGTTATCAGAATACACTACTCTTATTTTATAAAGGTATAACATGATTTCAAAAATATTTTGAAAAGAAACGATAGCTAGAGCTTGTTTTATAAGGATTAGAGTTTATTCATTTAATTGCAGATAATTTTAAACATTTTATTTCCTCTGAAATATCTTCCATTTATTTATTTACTTTTTTATCCAAAAAGGTAATTTCCTCTGGTCCATACTCAAAAGTCCACATGCTTCGCTATGTAAATTTCAAATGAAGTCACGTAGGTCTCAGCTGTTTTTTCTTGTGCTACCTGTAAATGTTTCGTTACTCAAAGGCTTAATGCGTTCACATCAAAACCAGGTTTTCCTGAGCACAAACCCCTTCCCGGTCTCTGGAGGAAAAGATGGGAAATGGAGAAATCCAAACAAAAACCAGACCGGTATCGGAAAGGAAAACAAAACTGTTTGGACCACGAGTGGACTGTGTGTAAACACAGGGAGGGTAACCTTCCGTTGGGAGAAGCTGCAATCATCGGTAACGGTGTATATTGTTGCTAAGTTGATACGGCTGCCCTCTGGGAGTTCACGTTCTTCGTCCCTTCTCATGCCGCAGTTTACAGTACTGCCATGTTCTCTTTGAGCAAAATAGTTCACAGCAGTAAATAATAAAGGATCCCTTAAACCACAAGCTTCCGGTCAAAGGAATTAGATTTCGAAAAAGCTCTTTCCGCTTCCTGCTTGCGTAGAGGCATAATTAAACTGTAGCCAAAATGTGTATGATAATTTTAGATAACATAAATGATAACGTATATAAGCAATAAAGAGAATTGTGAGTATGAATGTGTTTCTATAAATGATTCTTAACAGGAGACCACACACAGGATGCAATGCAACACTGCATTTATATTAGATCCTATTATTCTGTTTGAAAGAGGCCTAAAACAGAGACCTAAACTTACGATTCTTGTCTGTAAACTTTAATATTCAGGAAATAAATGGACTACCAGAGATATTTTCTTTGTGGCAAGAGGTGCATTTCCTAAATATACACTAATAATCTGACATTTAAATTTAAATTCTGTTAATTTAAGATATATTGAAACCGAAATAAAATATTACATTTCTATTTATACCAGAAGAAAAATATAGGTATCTAGATAGTATCCAAACAAATTAAGTAAAATCATGTTAATGACTGAGATACTTTATTTTCTAAATCAATTTTAAACAGTGCTAAACGTTTCTCTAATGCCCATGTACTCTAGATCTATGAGGTCAACCTCAATGGAGGACAGATGATGTGAATAAAGATTTCTCGCTTTTGAAAACAATTTTATGTAGATATATGTACGTCCCTTTGGGGGGGATGTAAACTTTACACGAGATTCAAGTACGCTGCATAAATGAACGTAATCTGCACACATACCAGAGCTACACCAAGGGTTTGTTGCATTTTACTTCAGTTTTAAATAGCAATATATTTGAAAGGAGCGTTTTGGTTGTACGTGTATATACGCAGGTTAACACTATTCATTTCTGTACTGACAGATGGATTCTGTCCTCTGATCAAATTCCTTTCCACGTCCGACAAACTGTTTTATATTCCATTTCACTGAGCAAACAGTGCTAAAGCCTACACGTTCCAGGAGGAGGAATTCTCCTTTGGAATCTTTTCTTATTTTCCATCCATAGAGCTTTTAATATAAACCTGACAAAGAATATAAGAAAGTCTCCAAACTATGGTATTCTTTGACTCAGACATATGCGCACGCATCCATACACACAGACCATTTTTCTTAAAATACATCTTTTAGTAGAAGTGTCTAAAAAAACTCTGTTCCTTGTGAAACATTGCTATTAAATTGTTGGGTGAAACACAATAGTTCCTCCACCTACTGGTACTGTAAGGAAAGTAATAAATGCTAAAATGATATGAGAATGCCGAATAACATAAATAGCTTTTCTCAACTTACGGACAACATTAAATGGTTTTGAGCGTTTTATATCGAACTGCTGCGTCAACAGCCCAAACGTATTCCTTCCTTACCTCCCTCAGTAAAATCTACTAAGTTCAGTGTACTTCCTTTTTCTTAGACTGACCGATATATCTCCATTGTAAGTTGGGATCATTATTGGGACATCCTCCATTCTTATTCCCTTTGTCCGTCCAGTCTGTGGCAAATGTTAGGATCCTTCCTTACCCACCATTCTTTGCTATTCATTTCCCTTTGATTCTACTTCCTTTTCACTTTTCAGAGGTTTCGTGGTCTATTGTGATTTCCAACAGGATGTGTATTTAAATAGAGCACTGCTTTTGTCGACGGGTCGCCCTCTTTAGGCATGGAAGAGTGTTTAAACTTGTAACTGTTGGGAATTTCCATGTGTCTCTATGATGTATAGCCTCCTATATTTCCTTCACTGCATCCCTTCCTCATGGAGATAATGGCCGTACAGTTCTATGTAGTTCTTTGTGTCTGAGGGAGTATCCTCCGTTGTTTTACTCTAACTACGCCTTTGATGGTATTCGGTGAGGTTTACATTTAGCCCAGTGTCTGTATAGCTTGCTTATGATCCTTACTAGCAAGATTTTCCTATAAATGCACGTTATTGCACTTCTGTCCATTAGGGCTTCCTAAGAAATAACACTTTTTTCATAACCAAAGCCCCATATACAAACAAAATCAAAACACCTCATTGTTGTGTTTCCTGAATATTCCTGTATAATAAAACTGTACAAAATCTTTATAAACTATTTTATTTGTAAATCTGTGAAACGATATAGTGCAAGAATAACATTAGAACCGTTTGGAATAAATCTTGTTACAGCTGTTAGTCATAAGCAGAGACAGTGAGAAAATTGTAGGAGATTGCAGTTGCAATTACTTATTATTTATCACCTTCTGGCTTACAACTCCTTTTGACACAGTTGTTTATTATAGACTTGTTTGGTTTCTTCCAGTAATTGGCCCCTTTTGGTTGCACTATTTTTCAGTTTTAGCCATTTTAAAACTATTTTATGTACACTTTAGACAACACTAATGTTCTAACTTTTATCAGTAGCTTTGGATAATGCCCTAAAGTCTGAATTCTACTATTACTACTACTATTTTACTACTAATACTTCTAGTACTACTATTATTACTGCTTACGTATTTAGGTGTATGGAAAATTGTATATAAGAAAGTTTTATGTGCATCTTTTTTATATTTTTCTTCTTTTTTACAAAATCTCTACGTGATAGGGGTGTTAAACTAATATTCGCAATTATTTGATGTATGCATTTATTTTTTTAATATTGGTGGGAATCACGTAATTCTAAATGCCTAAATGACACAAGGCTGTTGTCTCTAAAAGATGTATTTGCTTCAGTATGGATCAAGCTATCTGCTGGTAGTCCTAAAGAGACTTCAAGGCCGTTTGTGCAGTTTATTTTACAATTCATTCGTTGTTTTGTATTATCTATTGGACTGCATGGCACTTACCTGCCAAGAAAGAGATAGAAAGAGAAAATGCATACAAATAAACCCATTTTTTTCTACTCTTCAACTTCATTAAATACTATCTACATTAAATAATTTTAGTTGTTCTATTAGTCAATGCTCCACATATTTCTCTCAGGAATCATCTGCATATTTAATCAGCTGTTATGCATTAATTCTAAAATATAAGAGAAATACTCTGCTAGTCAAACAAAGATATGGAGAGAGCAGGCTTGGATACGTAAATGGGACAGTTTGGGGGTGAAGTAGTAATTAGAAAAATGTTGTCAGTAAAAGGAGAAAAGAACAGGAGAAATTTAGGGAATTATTTAGGGAAAGTTAAAGAGATATGGCTAAGAACAATTAAGAGAAAAATGTAGAGTGGGATAGGTGAAATGGCAGAAAGTGTAAAAAGGAGCAGAGGGTCTCCAATACACAAAAACCTAGGGTTAGGTGTATGGGGACTGAATTACTATTCAATGGTGGGCAACATGATAACATGATAGGATTTTCAGGATTTAGGAATATATGGCATATTTCAGTATGGATTTTATAATTGTAATCTTGATTTTGTATTTCCATTTGTTGATGTAAAAGGAAATAAATTACTACTAAATTACTAATTACTCTGCTAGTAAATTTCGAAAGACCACGAAAAATACACAGAGATAAGTGCCGCGACATTTCAGCAACTAAAGCAATAACGCAAGCATTGCTACGGTTTCTGTCAATGTTTAATATTAGTAACAGTACAACTATATGAACTTATTGGACAGAAGTATTCTTTATAAACAGACTTTCATGATAGAACCCCTAGACGGTCTGTATTGCTGTGTTTGTCATTACAGCAATATGTACTTCAAGAAGTTTGCAACTCTAATTTCAATATTATGTAAATTGCTTATCACACGTGTTTCACAGTTTTAATCTCTTGTTTTATTGAGAGTGCTTGCAAGTATATTGTTTCCTTATCTCTGGTTTCATGTCAGGTACATCAAATATCCACCCATTTCTATATTTTATTCTTTTCTTAACCCTATGAGTAACTATTAATTTGAACTGCGAATTTAATTAAGGTAATGAATGTGAACCGATGATGTTACGCCGAAGCCCTCTTTGTTGAACAGATGCCGATCACGGCAAGCACACGCACCATCGACAGCATTTGAACCGATGACTCTTGGTTGTTGGAGGTTAATGTTTGCGAAACATTTAATCACCAGCCTATGTCGATAGTAACATGTAAACTGGGCAAGAAGCACAACAAACATTGCCATAAAAGGTCAGAGGTAATGAAATGCTCCCTAGAACGACCGGCGTCCGCTTTGACGTCACATGAAAGATTTTCAAAGTAATTACTGTACACTCTCGTAATTCAGTACAGCTAGGGGTCGCAGGTCGTAAGGACTTGCTGGCCGTGACATGAACATCTCCAAGTACATGAAATCTTTCAGCCAATTTAAAATATTGCTGTAGAATACAAACTCAAGAAATAGTCTTTTTTTTCAACGATCACTTCAAACTTTAAAGAATTTATATGTTCTAAAAGTTTAGAGGTAGGATAATGGATCATTAATTTATATAACACATTGGGAACATGTTCTGGTTCAGAACACTATTCTTTCTGCAACATGTGCACTTTTATGTATATTATTCATTGTCTGAGTTTAGACGTTCAGGATTGACCAGTTCAATTTATTCCGTGTCAGTTTGAACCAATCACTATAGAATATCTCTAGTAATGCAAGTGTTATTTCAGTAATGAATCTCTATTGTCGTGATAAATTTGTATTTCGAGACTGTGGTGTTATTCCTCCACTCGCAGCAGACAGGAAGCACGCCGACTGTTTTGAAGATCCAGGTCGAGATTTGATTAAATAAAGAGCCATGAGATCTTTTCTCAGGTGTGGATTTTTGGTGACAGAAATAAAACTATATATATATAGTTCTATTTCGTAATATATTTAATTGTATAATCCACTCGTTACTATTACGAATTGCGAATAACTCTTTTTGAAGGTTATTAACTTTCCTTTACAATTATATTCACCGCAACATTTTTCATCCTCCTCAAACAAGACTGAAGGACATATCTCTCTCCTAAAGATTATTGATTTTCAGTAACTATCGCTACTCCTCTATTAATTTTGTGATTGGCCGATGTACTGCTAGGTCACCGTATTACGTAATACAATTATTACTACGGCCAATCACAAAGTTACACATATATTTGTTCTTAATATTGTCATTACATGGCCTACTAAGTCATATCAGAAAACAATATTCATATAAAAAGCTCTAACTAAAATATATCGTTACAAGACATAAGGCAAAAAACTTAACATCATAGACTCAGACACTACCATAGGAGAGCTATCGTTTTTATGCTATTAAATTCGTAAAAAATTAATTCTAATATCTACTTGCATAAAATCACGAAAAAAAGCTAGCGTATAAATAGTTTCAAATTATTACTGTGGACTATTATGCGATTAAATGCATAAGAATTTTTTTTCTTTAAATCACATGCTGATCTTATCATAATTAGCGTAAATGGGGAATGCGGCTATTGTTATGTAAATAGCTTTAATAATAATAATAATAATAATAATAATAATAATAATAATAATAATAATAATAATAATAATAATAATAATAATAATAATAATAATAATAATAATAATAATAATAATAATAATAATAATAATAATAATAATAATAATAATAATAATAATAATAATAATAATAATAATAATAATAATAATAATAATAATAATAATAATAATAATAATAATAATAATAATAATAATAATAATAATAATAATAATAATAATAATAATAATAATAATAATAATAATAATAATAATAATAATAATAATAATAATAATAATAATAATAATAATAATAATAATAATAATAATAATAATAATAATAATAATAATAATAATAATAATAATAATAATAATAATAATAATAATAATAATAATAATAATAATAATAATAATAATAATAATAATAATAATAATAATAATAATAATAATAATAATAATAATAATAATAATAATAATAATAATAATAATAATAATAATAATAATAATAATAATAATAATAATAATAATAATAATAATAATAATAATAATAATAATAATAATAATAATAATAATAATAATAATAATAATAATAATAATAATAATAATAATAATAATAATAATAATAATAATAATAATAATATATAACAAAATTTGCATCATTCCTAAAATTATATATTTACCTTTTGTTTTTAGCTTAGCTGTTGAGAGATCATTCAATATATACTTGTATATGTCATGTTAATACATATTGTACTCAATCTTCAGCAGCATGTTCGATAAAATGAGAAATAACGAGCTTTTCCCTTAAAGATTTATTTAAGATGACAGAATCCTTTAAAAATATTCCTTAAAAGAAAACTCTATCTTTTCTTATTTGTCCACGAGGTATGGCACATATCTTTAGTTTTGCTGTTGAGGCCGGTACACGCTGGCACAAATTCAGAAAGATAGTTTTGTAAAACTACTCGTGCTTTTAGGGGGAATTAAAAACGTTTAATTTCCTATAAACTTATATAGAATTATTTGTTTAAATATAATGCTTATATGTCCTTAGACGTTCAAGTTAACTGAAAAATATTTATCCTTAGTTTATCCTAAAATAAGCGATAGTTACAAAATGAATATTGAAACAACTGAACTTACCTGTGCTAAGTGCTAATGAAGACGTCAACTAACAAAGAAACTAATTAAAGTTTAATGTACATATTCTACAAAATAGAATAGAACAGTGAAAACAATACTACTGTTACTACAAATACCATAAATAAAAGAGTTTTCTTACCATTTAACTTATTTAAAGTTTCAGACAGTCTTACGATAACTTGATGTTGGGAGTATATTTGTACAAGCACGGAGGAAAAAAAGTAACTGTTGGAATATTTTTCAATCATCTCTGTTATTTTTACTATTGTATAATGACAAATTTGCACTGCTCTGACGCAAGAAATAATGTTATGGTTTAAAATGATACATGGCAAATTTGATGAATGAGACTTTCAAGCGTGATGAATGCTCAAGTGATCCCGGAATTTAAAGAGCTCTGTTTCATGAATTTGCCTTTGGTTGCTAAAATGGTAAAATATATGACAGCTACTGCAACTGAACTTCTAAATCGACCCATTTGGTAAAGGCATACAGAACCGTATACATTAGACTCGGCTATATTTTAATTGGAATTAGGCATGAAGTTATGGACTTGAAAATAATTTTAAAATATCTGAATTGAAATGCTTTGTGTGAATAAAAACCTGTCAGTTATTTGTCAATGAGAAAGTTCGTTTCTGTAAGAACATCAATGGAATTAAAATGTTTGTTACGTGCTTTTCCCACTCGCAGCCTCGATAAGAGAAAAGGTACATATGAGAAAAAATATTTTTCATTTCATTTTCGAACATTGTGTTGTATTTTCACAGATGTAGCTGAAATGAGACATGGCTCTTACAGTCGTCACCTACAATACTTTGCACACATTACTTCAATAAAATGAAACTACAAAATGAATAGTTGAAATGTTTTGTTTTGCTTGTCCATGTAGACAATCGTCCAATTCTGAGTCGTGGAAAATTATATATGCATTTTTATGACATATCTTGAAGATATAAATTTTGAACAGGAATGAAACTAATAAAGAGCAAAAACAAATATTTTAGTATAATAACTTCCACATGCTAACCAGAGTGCACAAAGGAGTTGGGCCATTTGTTGTAATATGTGATCGTGATGTTATGACACGACCACGTAAAGCAGAACGAGGAACGTGAGGGGATGTGGTTTCACTGGATGTTCTATTACATTCACTCTGCTGAAAGGCAGTTGAGTGGAATCCAAAGATATTTTATTGACATTTGATTTAACACTGAAACTTTATTTGTTAACGTTGAGGGAAATATCGGATAGAGGATGAAACAAACAGAAGTTCGCTTCATGTGTCTGTTTTCCACGGTCGACACACACACACACACACACACACACACACACACACACACACACACACACGCACACACACATACACTCACTGAATTCCCCGGATACAGTCTGAAGCACGTATCACATTATTGCTGGATACGCTTTCCAGTCGACTCAAAGCGTTACTCCGTGGTCCATCTTCCTCTCTCATCCCCACAATCCCAGGACCACACAAGGGCTGTCCAACACCGGTTTCACAGAAACGTCAGTCATCAGAAAATAATAAACTTCGCATAGGATTCATAGATTTCTAATATATAATTATCCAAATAACGGTGTTGCTTTGCAGAACAGTGTACTTATATGGAATAGTGAAAATGTTGAATGCATGTGGTGTTCAAATAACTCTCAATAATGAAAAAGTAACAGAATTCAAGTAAGATAAAAAATAGTAACATCAATCATGTATGAATAAAATGAAAGATTTTAATTAGTTTGAATGCAGTATTCAATGGATATATCGAAAATTAAAATAAATTATTACTAAGCTTCAATACATTCTTGAAACTATGGCGAGAATATTCAAGAAGAAAAGCTGAGAAAAAATTAACATTGATGGTCCTATATTACATCAGCTTAAGAAAAGACAATTATAATAAACACTGTGCCCGCCTCGGCAGCGCAGATGGTAGCGTGTCTGCCTCACGTTTAAGAGGTCCCGAGTTCGAATCTCAGTTAGGGTGAGTTACATGGGTACGGCTTTTTCCGGGGTTTCCCCTTATCCTTATAAACGAATTTTGGGTAACTAAGCTCCATGGACCCCGGACTCATTTGAACATCATTTCACCGATTTCATTCATCGTCCGATATGTCTTAACGTTGGAGGCCGTAAATTACAACAAAATAAAATAAAAAATAAACACGCACTAAATCAGGTATTAAGGGACGATTAAACGATAAAGTAAAAACAAAAACGAGATAATATGTATAGAAATAATTGTATAATGCTATACTTGACTATATCCTGAACTCTATTCATAAGTGCATGCCAGGCAAGCGTTTGATCCAGAGACCTTCTCTCAGTACGAGCAGTGACTTTACCTTTAGAATGAACTTAACTTTCAATTAACGCTAACTTGAACTTGCCTGATTTGTGCTTTGTGCATCGCTAATCTCATTAATTCTACCCGAAAATCCAGTTGTGGATTATAATAATATTCCAATTTGTAACAGCCATACATTCTCTGATAATTACTTCTTCAAAAACTCTCTAACGTGATTTTGTCCCACTCTGACGTAAGGTACTTGCTTTAAATTCAAAACACCTAGATGGTAATTTTGCATTTAACCTACACACATCAAAAAAGTATGTTAAATTTCTGTGAAAGTGCTTTAAAAAGGGAAAGAAGCGAACACCTATTCCCACATTCTTACAAACATCTTTTTACGTGAGTTTTTCAGCAGACAAATTTAATAACTGTTTGTACTTCATGGTTTGTAAAGCTTTACTACTATGGATAGGACTTGACCAGTTTGCAATATAAAATTAGAGTATATTTGTCTCGACATTGACTCATACTTTTGTCATATTTTAATCAAAATACTCGTAGTTGATTTGAGAAAATTAAGAATAGTGAAATTGTTTCTTAGAAAACTGTTCAACTTCATTTTAAAAACAGTTTGGAATTTCGATGTTTTATCTACGGTTTTATGATTGCCTTTTTACTGTGCATTTATACCTGCATTTTTGTGATATGTTTTCTCCTGAATGGACATAAAGCTAATTCTAAGCTAGATTCCTTTACGTTATATTTGTTTAATCAACTTTTACGATGGATTATTTTGCGAATACATGTTATCATTTAGTGTTGCTTGCTGTCACAGTTCATTAGACAATAATGGCGTACGCAACCAAAATCTATATCATTATTTCCCTCTAAGAGTAGTAATTTTAGCGTCAGATGTGAAATAAATTAATGGGCTATGAAGTATGAACGTTTTGACTATCATGCGTACTTTACTTGGTTTGTCAACTGATGATTGTTGTGCTGTGTGTGACTGATTTCATTGCCAAATCAATAATTATGCAGCATATTTCTTTCGGCTGCCTGCATAACCATGAATCCATCACATTTTTATTTTATTATCATGAAAATTAATTCCTCTGACTACTCGCTACAAAAACCCAAATAGTGAATATATGAATATTTCAAATGCGTGGAGGATATTTTAGAAATTTACATTCTAAACCCTGCGTCACCTCAATTCTTGTTTTCAGTGCATGAGAATGATCATTTACATGCTTTATAAGCACGACTGACAAACATGAACACTTTTTTAGCAGTTACACAGATTAACATGGACAGTTTCAACAACTTTTATCGCTCAATCTCGCCAACGGTGTTCGCTGAGGAACTTTTTCAGCTACACACGAACAATTTGTTAGCAGTTACACAGGTTAATTGCAGGCGCAATTTCGTCAACTTTTATTACTGAATCTAAGTGAATGGAAACATTAACGAATACATTACTTAACTCTTGTAGGAGTGGCTATTACCAAGGATTAGGTTACAGTTTTTTGCCTTAACAATGAACTATTATGAATCAAAAGACAATTTGTGCCATGTGAGTAAAGTAAAATATAACATTGCTTTAACGTCAATATCCTATTTAAAGTAAGTCTTTATTCCATATATATTAAAGGTACGTATTTGGTACAATTATACCAGTTAGTGTGTACTGCTTATGTAAACAATAATTGGTTTAGAATAAATACCACACTGTTGTAGAACAATATTCTTATACGAGCTTTTCCTTCATCTCTTTCAGTGCCATTATGAAAGCAACTGACAGCAATTATGTGCTCTTATAAGTAGAAAGTTACACGATATGGACCACGCTCTGTAAAGTATTTCGGAATCGGACTGACCATTTTGAAGAAACGTTTCGCGTACTCATAGAAAGCGAATAGATTAAAATTAGTAGTTAAGTACAGCTCTAGTTTTGTAGGAATTTCAAAAGTTTCATCAGTATTCTGTATATAATGCTCATAGCGCTTGAAGATCATCTAGAAATTCAGCTGTTTGCTGAATACTAAATGTTTCAGCTCCGTTTAGCAAATTTAGCAATTCTGAATAGCTTTGATTTATTTTTTTTTTTTTTTTGTGTTACGTCCTCCAACGTTAGGTCATATCGCACGATGAATGGAATGGGTGAAATGATGCTCAAATGAGTCCGGAATCCAATGAGCTTAGAGTTACCCGACATTCGTCTTACAGGATAAGGGAAAACCCCGGAAAAAACCTTATCCAGATAACTCACCCTGACCGAGATTCGAACTCGGGACCTCTTGAACGTGAGGCAGACATGCTACCAGCACGCTACCAAGGCGGGCATTTGAATGGCTAAAGAACTGTTCTTCATAAATGGAAGAAATTTCAAATTCAAACGTCTTTTTAAAATATTAATGTTCTCCAGCATAGGTTACATCGCACAATTAAAATATGAGTTAAATAATGCTCAAATGTGCCCAGGTTCCATCGAGCTTAGATTTACTGAGGGAAAATAATGGAAAAAGCCCTATTCAGATAAATCCCCCTGACCGAGATTCAAACTTCGAACCTATAGAACGCGAGGAAGACACACCGCCATCACCACACTACAGAGATGGGCTAAGATGGATAAATGTTCAGTTCCTGAGCAAAAAATAAGTTGAACGAAGATGTACATCAAGGATTGCATCCTAATATGTTTCTGAATAGTGACCAAAACGTTTTACCTATGAAGAGTGGACAAACGAAGGTGCAGCAATATTTTCAGACGTTTCAAACCTTTGTAATAACAGTGGAATCACAAAATTAAACACATCGCTTTCAAGCAAGTCGAGTTTCACTTCATATACATTACACAAAACGTTTTGTAATAATATAATTCTCAGGCATATTGGCTCTGTAGGTAGCTAAACATAAATGCGGCTGATTACTAGTTTTGGAACTATGCAAAAGAAAGACTATATTTCAGAAAAGCTGCGACATATGAAGAACTAATATAGTTGATATCTATAATTCTGAAATGCACTAAGCATTGCTGTTTGTGGCACAGAAAAAAGACACATTGAGCAACAGGCTGATAAATTCGTTTTATTTATTCTCTGTAATAAAATTGCATTTCTTTGCAACTGACACTATCCACTTGAACGAGCATGATTGCTTACCAATTCATAAATAGTTAGTTACTAACACTCCCCACATGGCAACCTTGGCCTTCGGGGTAACCTCACCCCACCAAGTGATGACCGGACCCATTTCTCAGGTGGAGGCACCCAGAGGGCGGTGTCCATTACCTCCGATGATAGGGTGATAGTGAAGATGGCGGTGAGGTGAGAGGACCTACAGTTTTTACCGTGGACTCCGAACCACGTTGGGCATAGGGGATACTTCACGTGTGCTAGACAGAGGTGAAGGCGTGGATAGGGCCGACTTAAAATCGCCAACCCCAGAGCCGGGAATCGAACTCGGGACCCTTAGAACGGGAGCCGCGAACGAAACCACCGCGCTACCCCGGCGCCCTCCAATTCATAAATATAGTGACAGAAACATACTATCGTTCTTGGAAATGAGATTAAATGTGTTGTACAGCCCTAAAATGAATGTGCAGCTTTCCTGCTTTTTATGTGATGGCTGGAACAGTCCGTCTCGTTTCATTATTCCCTCCAATTTACTTGGAGTTCTGCTTGTTTTGCAAGCTCGATTGTTTATCTCATCCTTTGTTTCCATCGTCTCTGCTGTGCCCATTTCTTGCCCATTAGTCCACGCTGTTATTAATTTTCTGACCAGTTCTGAATGTTATCTTTCCGGAATATTAGAGCGCACACGGAGGTCTCCAAAGAATAAAGCGCTAAACATGAATTGAAATACTCAGCGGAATCCTCTGGGAGAAGTTGGGAGTTCGGTGCTACGGCTTTTATACTCATTGGTCAGGCGAGCTTGTTTACTTCATTAAAGGCCCTTGGATATATGTGCTCTCAAAGGAACAAGAAAGCTTATAATTTACATTGATCATGCAGTTCTCCACTGAT
Source organism: Mantis religiosa (assembly GCA_030765055.1). NCBI lineage: Eukaryota > Metazoa > Arthropoda > Insecta > Mantodea > Mantidae > Mantis > Mantis religiosa. The sequence goes on from CM060959.1 coordinate 78,707,151, forward strand.
TCCCCTTTCTGTGATGCATATTAATCACGTTTAACTGCTATATCTGCCGCTAGACCTTAATGCTTTTAATCTATTTACGTCGATATTGGACAAACATTTGCAGATACTTAACATTACTTCGCGTTTCCTTTTTAATTATGGGGTATAAATAGGCCACGAGGTCTACCATGGAGTCGAAACTACATTCTAAATACCAGGAAGCCTCCGAAGCAAAACTCCGTGGGTTTTTCCATAGGTCAATACCTGGAGTCTGGAAAGCACCTCCTTTTGAGTCAACCCCGAAGGAGAGACTAGGATAACCTCAGTCAGGTCGCTGGTGATATAATACTCCGTGCCGCTAGTACTAGGCAACTTTTAGGGGTCACTCAACCTCCTCTGGGTGGCAGAGCCAGTCAGACATACCTAATACCTATGGTTATCGGTCACTACTGTTACGCCGAGACCAACCCAATCTTAACAATCCCTCTGCGGGAGAAGATCGAATGTTCGGCCTGACTTCAGAAGTACTATGAGTGCTAGAGGTCCGCAGCGCTCACACCATAACAGCTGAAGGGGTTGGAACCCACGGTATAACTTTTTTTGCTTCTTACTGAAATAATTACATTTTTTTTTTGAAATTGCATGAATAATAATAAAAATGTTGTCGTTCTTCTGTGTGGACCAGACCCCCGGTAAAATAATATTCATTACAGCTTTAAAAAATCATCGCAGACGTTAGTTGGTTTAAGGCTGTAAAACTTTCATTTTTGAAACAAACAGGGTTCGGTCATTTATCGGAGAGAAATATTTTCTCTGAAGAAGACTCTTTATTGCCGCTGTCATTTTGTAAACTTTAATCCCAAATTACTGGCTTGAGTCATTCCCAATTCAGTGTGCATTTTAATTTCCAAGAAGAGTTTCTGATCAGCGGTCATTATAGGAGCTATTGAGTTCTATAGATCCCATTCGCATTCCCAAGTTACGTATGTTATAGTTATATACAATAATATAGAGTGAATATTGTGTGTTGGCATATACATTTCTTAATTATGGAAACATATCGGTCCTCATGTTCGCACTTGGGGTAAACCCTGTTTTCGGAACAGACCATGTGAAAGGCATTGTCCCCAATGGATGACTGAAGCCTGTCTCTCTCAAAATGAAAGCTTTAAAACCTGAAGTCGTGAAGCTAAGAATATCAGACCAGAGCTATGAAAGCGATTAATAGAGTAAAGAAAGTTAATTCCACTGATAGGAGAATTTAATAAAACGGAATAACTGTTAAAAGTTGGGGATAATGCATGTTAAACAAATGTAACAGAACAACTTTTTTCTGGAGGAGCCGAATTTCTAGTGGTAAAGAATTCTCTTGGGGGCAGCACCTGCTGAGTCGAACTGTTCAACATTTATGGGATTGGTGCCAAATCCAGTGTGTAAGGAAGGAAGGTAGTAATGTTATTCATGGACTGCCCAGCCTCGTTGTGTATGTGTGGAGGTGATTGAGATTTGTGGATGGTCGATATAGCGCACTGGTTCACCGCGACCTCACCGCACACTTCTCTCCCTGTCTTTCCTTTTCTTTCCTCCATTTCGGTTTCCTCTTGACCACCTGATTCTAGAATCGCTATTAATTTAATGCTGTCCGTGCCTCCATTCACATACAACTCAACAGAACAGCTGATTTTATGGGCTTTTCGTGAAATTTGCTGAGGTGAGATTTGATCGTACATATTAATTGCAAGGACTTATCATTTATCCTAATTAAACTATGGCGTACTTAGGCATCAAACCGCATTATATTAGCCTTTTATCTTATGATCTTGGAGTAAAAATAATAAATGTTCACGGTTTTTTTTTTCACCAAAACATTGGACTTTCTATGCGGATCCGTTTAAATAAAATTTAGAGACATCAGTTTTATAAAACACTTTGTTTTATAAATGTGTGTATAAAGATGGCCATCAATGTTGCAAAATTAATTTAAACATAGCATTCACATTCTTTTCTTACCCATACCGAATTCGCCTTTTTTATAATTTTCATAACCTATCTTGAAACATCCCACAGCACATGTAGAGAGCACCAAATGTAGTGTAAAATAACTACAGTCTATGCATCCAATCAGCATCATAACAGCTCTTTAAAAAATATATCTTAGTTTCATCATTGTGATTGCAGCACACCCAATAGTTACTTCGCATACTGAGTCAAGTCTGATATTTTGTCTACCGCTGTAGTGGGGTAGCGTGTCTGCCTCGTATTTAAGAGGTCCCGAGTTCCAATCTCGAATAAGGTGTTTTCCTCATACTGAAAGATGAATGTTGGGTAACTGTAAGCTCTATGGACCCCGAAGTCATGTTATTTGTAATATTTTTCGGTGACAACGAAGCATTCATATCCAGTTCAAATCTCTCTTCCAGGTGGCTTTAGATGATCAGGAGAAACTACGATTGTGGCAAATTAAATTCCTTTATTGTCATTTCAAATAATTTGTGGTTTCTTCATAGTCTGCTTATCCTTCGGAGCATCAAAAGACATAAAAACATCTTCCTCTTACTTTCACTCTCCTTATCCCTACCCCCCTCCTCGTTTCCGTCTCTCTCCTGCTTATGTCATATTCCTAGAAAGTAGCTAAATGGTTGTTACTTAACATGGAATAACGTATTTGTATCGTTCTAACGTTTTGTATTGCAAACTAATACAATTGGATGACAAAAACTTTATTAAAATTGCATTTTAATGAAAACTGTGTTTTATGTAATAGCAGAAACTATGTCAAATAAGCAGCATTGTATATGTCATATTTCTGATACATAAATGTAAACTTTCAGTATATTAAATTCCATATATATTGTTCTACTTAAAACTATACCGTGGACGAGAACGCAGAACAGAAATATAACTTTGGTTTTCATAATACACCGGAAAAGAAAACTGAAGAGTCGTACACGCAATGAAAAAGTCTATTTCCATTGAATTTCTTTTGATTTGTGTTTATTGTAAACCAGCTTGCCTTTATAAGTCAATTGTTTTTTTCTCTCTGATAATAATTAGTCAACGTTCAGTAAATGTTTAAACAAACTACATTATTAGTTAATGGGAAAACTAATATTTCCGCTTTTTATTATAAAATCGTTTTAGAAATAAATTTTCTTAGCTTACATGGTCATGTGTTTGAAAAAAAAGAAGACGATTTATAGAGGCAACAAATGAATCTTATGATACTTTATCATTGTGATGGAACTCTGCAGACTGATGAAAATTATACCAAGCCTTCTTTAGTGTGGGATCTTAACGGCACGTTTGGTTCAGAATGACCCTTCTTATGTAACTAATCTCACATCACGTTAAACCGATATCCATTTGATTGCAAGATGACCGACAGCTGCAGTCCGCAAACGGTGCTCGAGTAATGACCCGGTGCGCCTGTAGGTAATGCTGCGGAGGACGACAGTGTCAGCTGTCAGAGTGATGTTAATGCAGGACGTGCCTGATGAGGATATCAAGCTCTTTTAGGGATATCCATCAACATGCCCTGCCCAGGCAATGAAGAAACCTTCCACTATCAATAATAATTTGATATACAGGGTGATGCACTTATCAAAACTTTGAAAAATTGCAATAATCTATATTTGTTTTCTGTGTGTTTTATAACAATAGATGTTTATTTAAAATTAGACTATCTACAGGATATCTTTTAATTCCTGCGTTATGTCTTCTGTTACTAAGAGGTAGAACTTCCAGGCACTGAAGGAAGAATGTCCACAATATTCTCCACTAAACGACAGACAAAGAATTTGGCTAATGGGATGTCTGGAAAGCTTCATATAACTTTCCTATTTTAGCCTTTGATTATCGTATATTTCCCCCAGTTTCAGTAATACAATAACTGTTTTGTCCTTCGATTGTAATAAAGATCACATGCTAAGCCATAAATGGCATTTCACTTATTTTAGCCATTTTAATACATGTTGGATTCTTTACAGCAATAAAAGACAGTCAGAACTCCTATACTTCAAGTATGTATTCAGAAAAGAATTAGCAGAAATGATTTTCATACTATAGTGTTTTTTTTTTTTTTTTTTTTTTTTTTTTTTTGTAATTTACGTCCTCCAACGTTAAGTCATATCGGACGATGAATGGAATGCATGAAATGATGCTCAAATGAGCCCGGGGTCCATAGAGCTTAGAGTTATCCGACATTCGTCTTTCAGGATAATGGAAAACCCGGAAAAAACCTTATCCAGGTAACTCACCCTGACCGAGATTCGAACTCGGGACCTCTTGAACGTGAGGCAGACATGCTACCACCACGCTACCGAGGCGGGCACTATAGTGTTCAAATTCCCAAATAACCATCCTATGTTTGAACACACAGAAAGTCCTTCAATTTCCACATAGGATAATTGCAAACTGCTGATAAGAGAAACGAGAAACAGAGCTGATATATACTAACAAACTTATTGAAAAATGAAATAATAAACTGTGTATTCACATATTGTTTGTTTGATTTTATTAGTTTCGCTACTTCATTGTCCCTACTAGCATTGATTTCTATTTTTGTCTCTGCTAAATAGGAAAATAGTTGCACTTAGAAGTTCAAATATTGTACAAGTTTAATCAGAAATGCACACCAATAAAATTAAGATGAAGCCTTTAAAAAAATGTTGAAGTATTTCAGAACTATTTATGCCTGTGATGTGTAATTGCTCTTTAAATTGTATTTCTGTTGTAGTCACACTTGTCTGTAATGTACCTAGTTACAATTTTCAACCATTACTCAAAACTTTGGTTGAGTCTTCGGAGTGGGAGGGACGCTTTACCAAAATGATTTTCAAATCCTACGGCGTACCGCAAACAAAACACGTTTCCCTAATGTGACAAGAACATATGGGTCACTTTTGATGTGAGTACGACATGTATACTGACACATTTGGAAACACAGAAAATGCAATGTGGTAACACACAAGAAATACGTCCGTCATTGGTTTCAATGTGTCAGATTAAAGGTCATAAACATGTGTCATATCAAACCAAGGACGTAACTATCCGCTATCGCTGACATAGTTATGATTTTGTAGCTAAACATACATATAATGTCAAATTTTTGGAGCTGTGCAGACTTAAATCTATTCGGAGAAATAGAAAACTAAGCCCACAATAATTTTTCCAGGCTTTATAGTGTTTATATTAGTGCAAGATGCCTTTGAAGCGTAGAATCACCTTCAGGTTTCACTGAGATATTTGAAACAGATGAAAGGATTTATGAGTAACCTGCCTAACATAACTTTTGATATTTCAATTGTCAACCTTCTACCGCGTAAGATATAGGTAAAGGTTCATACTCTGGAAGGGTTCCGCAATCGGGGCAGAGCACCGCAGGTACGGCATTTAACGTGTTGCTACGTGAATCCTGCAAGGAAGGGATAAGAGGAGAGAAGTGAAGAGCTACCAAATCCAGTTGACGACGTGCACAAGCATGAAAAGAATCCCTAACGTTTCCAGTTGGACAGGTCCGACATTGCTCAAGTTCACCCACAACGCCCCATTTTCCGGGAGTTCCCTGAAAGGGAGTCTGCCAGAGTGCATCCGAGTGTGGGACTTCGAGGAGCAGTCCGAACAGTTCCAACAAGAAATCTTCACAAAGTGTATCTCCACCGCCAGCCTGTTAACACAGAACACCATCACTTGGTCCTTCAACCCTTAAACAGCAGATGATGTAGGAAATAAGGTACAAAACAGTCGTAGTAAACATTCACCTAACACCCCAAAAACCTACAAAAAAAGCCTTGCTCTATTACTTAACTATAGTAAGTAGAGCAAGGCATTACAGTAGAAAATAAAATTTAAGTATTTCACCGAAAATACACGTTTCGAGATCCATGAGTACAGCAAAGTATTTTTAGAAGACAGTCGTTTATGTACTTGTGTGTGTGTGTGTGTGTGTGTGTGAGAGAGAGAGAGAGAGAGAGAGAGAGAGAGAGAGAGAGAGAGAGAGAGAGAGAGAGAGAGAGAGAGAGAGAGAGAGAGAGAGATCAACTTAACTCAAAACTGAAAACTCTTAAATTAAAATTCTGTTAAATATTATGGTATCCCAAACTAAATTTTACATGAAGTAATCATTGTTTTTCATTTTGATTTCTCAAAAATGATTCTTAGCTATTTAGATTAAAATATCTCTTGTTTAAAATATTTGCATCACAAATAAAACGTATACACTAAATTTTCTGCAAATTTGAAGTCTCTCCATTCCAAAGACTATTTTATAATGTAATATTGCTGCACAAAATATTAATCTCGTTAAAGCATACCATTGTTTCATTTTTAATGTTCCAAAGTTTGGTACAATGTTAATTTCAGCCTTAATATATTTTTGCACTTGCTTATAAGCAAGTTTCGGGACCGTACAATATTGTAGGGGTCTGTAAGGTTTTCCTTTTGTTTCTTATTTTCTTAAAGATTTTCTCTGTAGTTAAGCAAAATGTCTGGAGTTTATTGATTTTAGAATCACTATCTCTTGCTGCGTTTATTCCTATTTTATTATCAAAGTTTAATCCCGTATTCGCCAAAACGTTCAGTATATTTTAAACAAGCTACTCTTTCTTGCTTTAACAGGGCGCAGTGAATATATTTAACTAGCAATATTTTGTGTGTTTGCCCATTCACTCCGCTGAAGCCTCTCTCATAAATCAGTAAACCCAATATGTTTCTAAATTATATTCAATTGTCTTCTTTCCTGTAAGTTCTCTCAGTGTCTGAAGCATTGTCAAAACAGGAGGTTGCATTCCTAAATCCATTTTGATGCTTTTATAATTGCTTCTGTTGTGTTTTAATCTGCTATTTATTAATTTTGTGCGTTTCATCAGGCTAATTCCACAGTAGTTCTGCAATTCGTTTTAACACATATTTTTACATGTGTTGTCTACTACTGCAATTGTACAAGAAGTGAATATGCCAAAATTAATAAAATAAATGCAATATTCTTAGTTTATACATTAGCCAGCTGTATCAGTTTTCTTTCTTGTAACTATATTATTTGTAATCACTATCATTTAGGTTTTAATTTTTAAGAACACTTTGGAAGACTGTGTTACTAGAGATTTAAAAACATCACATGACATGTATGTTGCACATAGGAAGAAGAATGAGAAAAGACGACGGTTAGGATGGTAGAGAGGGAAAAGTAATACCTAGAGAGAGGGGAGAAGGGGCAGAAATTGTAAGAGAGAAAGAGAGAGAATCACCTGAGGCAATAATATGACCTAGTTGTCATTAATAAAAATAAACATGTATTGCATGTGATAATACATATATTATGCAGTACAGCAAATTGATATTACCAAAAGAAAGTAACTCTAAAGAAGTTCAAAGGAAAAATTATATCTAAGCAGCCTCTGGCTCTCTGTGTTCTGCTGAATTTTGTTATTTATCTGACTTCTAAATTAAATTGTGTTAGAGTACACTCTGCGAGATAACTGTTTGCCATTATGATACGTAAACATTGAGCATATCAAGAATATATACAAATGACCTACAAGTTTAAATAAACACTGTATACAAACAACTAAGATTTTGAAATAACATCATATAGTAACTCAGTGTCAAATATACAAGTAGAGAAAACATGAAAATGTACAGCTACTTCCCTGCAGTCAGAAAACATTCAAAGGCTCAACTAAATACAATTTTTATCCGTAAATTTAGCTTTGTATTTTCATATCTTCATAGCTTTTATATTGTTCATCAGAATCTATGTCTGCAATATGTACAGCATTGACCTTAGATTGGAGTGATATCTCGTTTGTCACATTTCTGTTTAATTACGTCTCCTGCTCATCTTAAGGTGTAGGAATTGTGGATCAGATTATATTGATGCTTGCTCCAAGGATGCATTTTTCTCCTTGCGCATCCGTAGTGCTCCGTGGTGCTATAAGGCTGTGCACAGTCTGAAGATTTTTGCTGCGTGCCCACCCAGTTAATGAGGTTTACCGCAGGCAAGGTTTTTCTTTTCGGGATTTTACAGGTTGGTGCGGGGATTTTTGTTAACGGGTTTTTAGGTAGCTGTTGCAGTCTTCTGTATATTGGACAGATGAAAACCTAGTGCACCCCGGTGTGTATCAAATTTGAAAATTAGTTGAGGGTTTTTAATTTTGAAGCCAAACAGCTCTAGGATAGATTATGCAGACTCAGCTTTTGCTGCAGTACGGATTAACACCAAAGAGGTGACTGGGTAGTATAGTTGGTTTTCGCCCACTCCGACGGGAGGTTGATACCGGATGCCTGGCTTCAGTAGATCCTTTGCAGCATTTACTCTTCCAGAGGGGTGTTAACTAAAATACTTCTGTATAGCCGAGCTTCTGCAAAAATCTCATAACTTTGGTTATCCGATATATCATTATCGACTACACAAAAGCATTTGACCCAATGAGCTGGAAGCTAATAATGGAAAAAGTAGAAGAAATAACAGGAAGAACATATTTAACAAGACTATTAAAGAGCATACTATCAAGAAACATCGTTGAAATAGAAAATGCGGTGACCAGATCTGACTCAATTGAGCAAACAAATGGAGTACTATAGGGAGACCCAATCAGCCCCATCCTCTTTATAATAACCACAGCTGAAATTCTGAAAACCATTGATACCGAATATGTAACAATACATATGGTCGCCGATGATATGGACCTAGTATTACCAAGCATAAGAAACTACAGGTAGCTTTTGACAAAAGGAAATGATTTAAACTTAAATGAAGACAAAACTGTGGTAATGACTTTCAAGAAAGTAGGAAGACGGAAAACGAGCGACAATATCAGATATAAGCAGACAACATTAAGACATGTAGCACATTTTAACTACCTAGTAATCAAATTTCAAACCAAAGGATCTGAATTGTACACTATGCATGTCAAAGAGAAGACAGCAGCAACAACGAAATTTAAGACGAGTATGATTGACTACAGCTTTGACTCTCTTCCGCTTAAAAATATTGCCCTTTATGACGTAAGGCATAGAGTATACATGGAAACATCTTGGCAAATCGAATCTGAAAGACATAGACAATATCAAAGGAACTTTTCTAAAAATGGCATTATGCCTGTCAAAATATACTCCAACTCGACTGGTATATATCGTGGCAAGCGAACCTTTTCTCACTGAAGAACTTCTACTGCACATAATTTTACCCTGCACAGTAGCATACTACGATCACCTGAAGGAGCTGGAAGGCAAACGAAATGATATATACAGATGCAGTAATCAGCAAAGAATGGATGAAAGCAGAATAGGACCTTCGCCATCTGGTAACAAGGCTAGCGGTTCACTGCTTCCACCATCTAGTGTGCAAGACAAGAGTTCCATACGCCCGACACAGTCTGCCAATGCAGATTATGTGAAAAACAGTGTGACAGGTACCATGTGCTAGTGTGTACTGAGAGGACATCCATAAATTCATTCTGCAAAGACTAAATTTTATGTTTGGTTGGTTACCAACTCGCCCCACATGGCAGCCATGGCAACCTTGGCCTTCGGGATAACCTCGCCCCACCATGTGATGTCTGGACCCATTTCTTAGGTGGAACCATCCAGAGGGCGGTTCCATTACCTCCAAAGATAGGGTGATAGTGAAGATGACGGTGAGGCGAGAGTACCTACAGCTTATACAGTGGACTACGAATCACGTTGGGCATAGGGGACACTTCACATGTGCTAGACAGAGGCAAAGGCATGGATAGGGTTGACTTAAAATCGCAAACCCCAGAGCCTTAGCACGGGAGCCAAGAACTAAACCACTGCGCTACTCCGGCGCCCATACTAAATTTTATTTGTATATATACTGCATTATGGCTATTTGGTTGCAATAAATATTATTATCATTATTAATATTTCATTATTTAGAAACAAAAAGATTTTTACAGAGCTATTTAAGGGATATCAGAATAGTTGACCACGTAATTTTGCAGAATACAAGAATTGTTACAAAGGTACACTTTAAGAACCGTTTCAAAATGAAATTTTTGCTTAAGATCAGTAGGGAAAGCATTAATTACTGATTGGTTTTATACTTTCTGAAACCAAGAAGATTTTGTATTGGACCGTTGCATATTTTCTATTGTCTAATTTTTATACCAGGAATATTCATGTTATGGATGCGACTCGAAAGGCATACATAGAACATGCACACATAAGCTGGAGTAAATATCTTCAATATCTTAAACAGATCTATTCATTGTTGTCTGCTATGGGTATTGTAAGTGATTACAACTTTTATTCATATATTTAGAACTTTGGTAAAGGACGTAAGCCAAGAAACTAATGCTGCTCTCCAACTACTCAATTCTGATCACCCTCAATCCATTGGTTTATGTCCCCTCAACTCTCGTTTCTCAAGGAAAATAAAGCCAGTATTTTCAGATTAACGACACTGCGCTTTAGGAAACAGATATTGGCATTATAAAAACGGGACATTCTCGCGATATTTTATGGGGTTGATTCGCATCATCCCCACATGTCACTGGATTCATTCCGGCGTGAAAGAATATATTGGAAGCGAGATGAGACACCAGTGTCGTGTGCACCCGCCGCCCGATAATGAGCGGTCACCATGCTGCCGCTGCTACTGTGAACTAACGGTTTTACGACAAACTCGTAGAACTTGCTATAGGGGTAGGGGTCTTCTAATGGCTGGAGGGCTCCATCGGGATGTAGCACGCTATTTGGTTTTCGTGTCCCAAGTTTGATCATTAATCCCGTTCCCGTCCAGAAAATCGTTACTCTAGCCAGTGACCCACTTTTGCCCTTGTGGTTTTAACGCCGCTACAACTCGCATCACTCATTTTGAGGCTCAAGCTATGATGTTTACCAGGAAAGTTCGGAATCTACCCGAAAAATCCCTTCCCTAAACCTAAAACCTGACATGTTTCTGGAAGCTAACTTTGTCAGGATTACCAGCTTGATTAAGGAAGACAGTGTTGCCATAATACCAAACATAAATATCGAAGCACATAGTACTTAACTTTTCTAAATTGAGTAGTCAAGAAAATCCTAAATCTCTTTTATTTTTTTTTAAGCGGAGACAGTAACAAACCTTTGGGTGTACATGTCCGTGGTTCATCAAATCAAAGTCCTCTCTTCTTGCTGTCCTGTCATGTAGGGACTCATTGATGGATAAACTTAAGACTATTTTCACACATGCTTTCTATTCTTGTTGTTTTCAAATGCTAGGCTTTGGCAATGAAGCCATTAGTTCTCTTGCTCTCCAATATTTCTGTGTAATGGGTCCGGCAGATAGGGCTTCACTGGTTAAAAGATGTTCTTCAGTCATTTCCTTTTCTTTGTTGCACAGAGGACAATTTGGACTTGTATGAATTCCTATTCTGTGTAAGTGTTTGGCCAAATAATCATGTTCAGTAAGTAATCTAAAATTTGCTACTGCAGCTTTACGTGGGATTTCTGGAATAAATTCTGGATTTTTAATTATAATGTTTCATTTTTTATCTTTGGCTTTGTTAGATATTGATTGTTTTTGTTTGTTTTTATATTTGTTTTTGATAATCTTTTTATGGATGTAAAGGGTAAGTTTCTACTTTTGTTCTGAATTAAATTTACACCTTTTGGCAAGAAAATCAGCTGATTCATTTCCAGCAATTCCACAATGTGCAGGTCTCCACTGTAATATAAGTATTTTCTGTAGTTTTTGAAGTTGTTGGACATTTTGTGACATTCTTTAATTTGGATTTACCTCATTTTATGTGAATTATTGCACATAATGCCGCTTTAGAATCAGAAAGTATGACAGCAGTTTTGAATTTATCTATTCTATATAGAAGGTGTTGGAGTGAAATATGAATAGCCGTTACTTCTGCATATAACTTTGTTGTGTGGTATCCTGCTGGTTGATATAATGAGAACATTGCACACTTAATTCCTGCTCCTGAGTTGTTGTGCAAGTTAGATCAATCTGTGTAGATATGTAACCATTCTTTAGGTGGGTATCTATTGTTCACAGTTTCTAATTTTAGTGATTTTAAGACAGGTTTGGAAGTTTCTGCTTTCTATTGCTAAAACGTTTGCATAAATTTAACGTGGATCTTAGACTTATTTTGGAGCCATACGCAAGAAAACTATAACACTGTGGAAATATTCAGCTGTTCTCCTTGTGCTATTACATTCTTAACATTTGTACAACAAAGGTGTAGTTCATCGTAAAACTCTTTCGAATTAAATTAACTTTACAAACCGTTGTTTTCGTTCAATATATTTATCGATCATCCACTTTCATTTTACCAGTTAAGTGGTACAAACATTTTGATGTATTTAACTTTAAATTACTAAAATTTCACTTTAACTGTATCAGTCTCAAATGTACATGCTTAATTAACGTGTTTAGAAAGTAACTGGTAAAATATTGTCATATTGTCATATTTTTCAGAAGCTTTTTTTCAAGTATTGAGGTTTAAAGTTTTAAATATGCCTAAATCATTGAAGGTACAGGAATATTAATGAAATGAATAATGATCCAGAATATTTTCTCATAAATAATTATTAAGCTACTATAATAGGTACAATAAAATATTAAGGATTGTAGCTACACGATTAATCTTCCTTCTGAATTAGCGGGTTTTGGACTAATAATTATCTTTAATTTAAAAAATTTTGTGCATATACAAACTAAAATAATTACCATTTAAATTCCAAAATTTTCAAGTTCAGTGCTCACGTAAATTAAGTAGAAGGTACAAATATACCAGGTTGTATTTTTAGTGTTCTCCTTGTAATAAGTGTAAAATTGAGACATCAAAAAAACCCGCTTCATATCTAGGTGATAGATGAACACCACAGTATTAATTTAAAATAAAAAATGTGAATGGCCCTGGAGCAGAAAACATCAGAACACTCATTTTTGACCCACAAAACCATTTGGGCCTCCCTTCAGAATTGTAACTTAAACAAGAGAACTTTTGCTTGTGCCGACTACGTCAAAAGTTGGGTGCAGTCAGAAATGTCTTTGTACTTGTTGGAAGTTGTACTTTGACAGGACATAACATCTTTCTGCTTGTCTCCTGGACAGAACGAACAAGAAAATCGGATCCGAATCGAAATAAAGGGCAGGCCTGTCCAACTGAAAATGAAACCAATTAGCAGCAGTTTCTCACACACCCCAGTGGAGATGTTTCAGAGATTGGGGGTGAAACTGGACAGAGATTGATGCCCTCAAGGCTGGACACGTTCTGAGGGTCTGTCATATAGTTATGAAAAGCATACGTGGCATTCCCTGTGTGCACATTAATATCGTGAGGGTTTAGCTATATGAATATTGCCGGAGAGGGGTGCATCTATGACTCAACCATTCATTTGTGTCGAGCAAGACATGAGAGCAGCAAATTTTAAAGTATGCATATGTGCTACTTAGATAAATTGATGGGATGTTTTATCTCGGCACCGGTTTATCTTCGGGGAAGTAAGGAAAGCCAACAAGAACCTTAGGATCGTTCTTCAACAAGACAATGCGAAGGCACACACATCTCGTCTAACAACAGAGTATTTGAAGGCTCAAACAATCGAATTAATATAATTAATTATGATTATATTATAATACAGTCCTTATTTGGCACCCAATAACTTGTTCTTGTTCCCAAATATCAAGAATAAATTGCGTGGATAACGATTTTGGTCGGCAGAAGAAGCCTTTGATGGATTCAAAAACCATGTTTTGGAGGTGTCTAAGAAGACTAGAATAAATGCTTTGACAAATGGTACAAACGGATGCTGATCATAAAGGAGACTACTTTTGAAAACAATAAAGCAGGTTTCAATCAGAAATAACTTTGTATTAATTATTAGGTTCAAAATATAAGTAGTGTCCCTCATAATATAAAGTTAATGATTAATGTTTTTTACTACGAAATGTTAATGTGTAATTGGGTTAGTAAACTCCTGTCTGTCAGTTATCGCACAACACCGTATTACTTCGTTAGGTTATTTAATATTTCCGTTATACTGCTGTAGTAGCACCCAACTGTGTTTTCATGAACATATCTGATTTAAACTTGAAATGTTCCGAGTTCACACCCGCCGCTATCTTATTAGAACCACGGTGTCCAGCAGAGAGACACACACAACGGAGTAATCGGCCACTGGTCGAAAGTCAGCACTTACCCTACAAAATACAGACTGGAGGGTGGAGACAATGCTGAGGGAAGATGTCGGGTGGATATGACAGCTAATGCAATGGGGGAGAGGTGCATGACGTAATTGTGCCCCGCCCCCTCATAGTCATGTTCATGTGAGCACTTGATGTCCAAAACAGACCATGTACCCTCTGTTGCTTTCTTTTCTTCTGATCTCCTCATGACTGTTGAAAGCATTCCACTTCAGACTCTAAAATTGTCATCATTATTCATTTGAGACAAATCTTCCTTTCTTGCCATTGTTCATTTCCTTGCTACCTCTATTAGGAGCTAATAGCATATTTAGAAAAATTCTAGTTATTCTCGAGGGCAAAAATTGCAATCCATGTTATAGAGTTTATTTGAATTAACAAATGCACCACATTTCTCAGTTTCAGGATCTGAAAGTAATGTAATTCAAAGTTTTAATTCCTGTTTCTTACGATAGGCTTTGCTAATTCCCAAATGCTTGTTATATGATGTTTACTTTGTAAGATATTAACTCGCTTGTGAAATGTTTATATTAAATAAGAAGTCTTTGAAGATTCCTGCCAAATAAAAATGCGTGTACTTACTTGTGTAGTAATTTATTCTGGTTTTTAATGTTTTCCTCCAAATTTAATTATATATTATAAACTTAAAAGTTGCTCCAACCAAAACTTCTATAATTAAATAAAGAAGTAGGCATAGAATATGCGTATAAGGTTTACTTTATATTCAAATTGTTCTAGAAATGATATGCAAAGAACAAGCTTTGATATTAAAAACAGCAAGAGAAATGCACAATATCGCACTTGCACAGCTCTTAAACACATACACATAATCAATTTAGAGTGACCGAATGGAGAATTACAATATCATATTATTAATGCGTACGTGAGTGTTGTTAATATATGTTTATGAGTAAAAGTACAACGTCTGCCTCTAGCAAAACGTTTAATCACCAGATTAAATTTAATCACATTCAGGTCACCAGCTGAATGCTTGGTAGGTCAATTACATCCCCCGAATTTCATATTCCCCATGTCATCGCCATTTTCATTTCATATCATCTCTCTTTCAGGGTAGAAGTGTCCCGGCGGTGCATGGTACCATGATATGCTCTGAATGAACCACTTCCTCCTCCGGTAGAATGGCTGCCAGTCTCCGAACCGGCTGCTGGGACCGCTTCCGAAACACAATAGGGTGAATGTCTTGTTCTGGGCTACCGAGGGAGGTTTCCATCTAAGTAAAATGTAGGGGCCCTGCCATCTGCACTTGCGTGGCTCCTTGAAACGGCCCCCCTATATGTCCTCTCGCGCCATCCTTCCTCCCGGGGATGCCCCAGTAGATCAAGATTAGTCGCAGTGCCGAAACCCCTCCTTAGTAATCCTAGTTCTAATATAAGCGTCGTATAACGTGAAAAGCTGCCAGATATGGCAAAGTTTTACCTTATTATTAGAGGGGAACTAAAATCATACATTATGAATACTTTTTCAGTGTTTTTTATTCATTCAACTAAGAACAAAAGCTCCGTTTTAGAGAAAACCTGAAGGTAGTGTACATTAATAACCAAGATGTGTTAATGTGCACTTTTACCCATTACAGCATATCCATTAATGAAATATTTCGATTTTCACATTGTCTGCTATGTATAGAGAATACTAGGTAAAATGTTAACATAAATAAAACGTACCAATTGTTTCATTTGCCAACTCAAATAAAATAGAATGCTCCAAAAGGCTTTAGAATTTTATACTTTAATATTAAATTAAAATTAAATTGATTAAAACCGTGTATGATTCAAAAGATTTATTAGTCATTGTTATTGTTGTGGCTACCGTGCTAGAAAGATTTAATTATGAGCGATTTTGACAACCAGTTGTCGTAATTAACTGTATCAGTAGGCACAATTTTATCCTTCCAGTATAGGTTACAGGATATTACAACGAAGGACACGATGGGGCTAGATCGATACACTGTGGAGGAGGAAATAAAGTGAAGGAATTATGTGAGGTAGACAAGCTACAGAAGTTGTAACAATACCAACTCCAAGATCCGTCCCTGTGCTGGAGAGGACGCTGAATGATCCGTAGGTCAAGTAACCTTCAGTATCCACGAGGAACAAGCTTCTGTTCATTTATCCAGCACCAACACAAACTATTAACCTAGAAGCAGATCACAAAGTTCTTATTCTTCTAGTTCCCTCACGGATTAGGCATTAGTCTGTTCCGCTCTCATATTTGTTGAAGCCATCTTTTCTGGGGACGTCCTATTAATCCTCGGCCTCTGCGTCTATAATTACGAGTTTGTTCTGGTATCCTTTCTTCTGTCATTCGATAAAGGTTCTGAATTTATTTGTTTCTATATCTTTGTATTTCTACTAGTATTTCCCCAGTGATTGTCGAATTACTTCATTTCTGATATGGTCTTCTCACTTACATCCCTTAACTAAAATCATCTCACCTCGGTCGCTTGTATCGTACTCTCTCCGTTTTCCTTACGGTTCATGCCTCACTTCCATAAGTCAGTAATGGTATTACCATTCTTTATAAAGTTGTATTTATGTTTCTTTTCTTACTTTATTCCCAAGAGTTCTTTTTATTATTGTTCCATTAATTGCCTGGAATGTTTGTACTTTATTTCTTCTGGCTTGATCTAATTCGTAGGTTATATCTCAGCCAAGATATTGAAAATGTGATACCTGCTATCTGAAAAATTAAAAGGAAATTATGGGAAGGAAACCATGGTAGATATTCACGAAGAATCCAAGATCAGTATGGTGGGTTGACTGGAATCGAACCTGAGCTTCATATCGCGGCTATTTCCTGCATCACATGTCTCATCTCCCCTGTAGAGTAAGCCACATTAGCAGGGGATATCCCTTTAAACCCGTCCTTTAGAAGGCGGTGAATAGCCAATATTGAAGAAGGACGTGTATCTCAAAGGAGTCTACGATTTCCATTAAAGCTTCATGCGTGCGTGAAAGGAGCGTGTTCCGCTTCAGATTTAACCAAATTAACGTTGGGAAGTAAAGTAATGTTATCGGGGGGATCTTGTCTACGCTTATAAAAGGAAATGGTCATTGAACTATTTTCACGCAAGCACCTGTTGCGTCATGAAAATAACGACCAAAAGAGGGAGCACGAAGCAGACGAGGAAAAAAAATTGCCTTTCCTCGCTCAATCCTGCATCATTAGCCTGCATGTCAAGTTGGAGAGACGTCGTGTGCAGCTGATGTGCTGTCTCAAACCTCGAGCATTCATAATTATGATTATTGATAACCGATGTAATTTGGTTGTTATAAAAGCCACTATATTAGATACAAAACAGCTATAATTTGGCAGTAACGTTATGTTTATATCCACAGCTGTAACTATTAAAACGGATTCAATGTTGTTTATATAGGAGAAGCACCATGCATCGTTAATGAAACACTGGTTATAAAATAAAGTGGTTAATTGAGAAATCTTGTAAAATGTTTATTTTAAACATGCTCGTTTATTGATCTACATAATATCACTTTGATATTAATAATATAGTTCCCTATTAATATAGACGTTATAATTATATACATTTTGTATTAAACGTTAATGTAATATTTGGAAGTCAAAGGAGGCTTTACGTTTTACTGGGCATACATGTTCTTAATCTTATGTTCATACATGTCTAAAGACAACAATCACATATACTGTGAAAGTATTAAAATTAACTTGTTAGTTTTACGAGTTTGTTTAATGGTAGGAGTTTTCGACCTAAGGGTCAAGAATTATCAACCCTTTTACCCAACTTTCTCTTTAATGCTTTAGTTTTGTAAAACTTTCGGGTATTGTATAAAAGAAGTTCCTTTATTAGCTGTACATAAAATAAATGTGTAAATATCACACTTAGAAAAGTGGAAAAGTCAGTGTAACTCTCAGAAAATGCATGAAAAATATCACAAAAAGTAAGTTGTAATATAAGTTGTTCTTTCTGCATATTAAAAAGTGAATTCTTTAATTTGGCTGCTAGCATATTCTTTTTTCCTAACACTAATCCTTCTTAAAGAAACTATAAGGTCATTTTAACTTACGTCCTTCAACATTAAAAGTCTTATTTGACGATGAATTAAATGATGTTAAAATGAGCGACAAGTTCATTAAGATTAGAAGTGTCCGACGTTCATCTTTCAGGATAAGGGAAAATCCCGGAGAAATACCTATCCAGATATCTCACCATGATTATGAAGTTATAATGCATATCAAAAGGTCACAAACATGTGTTTTCCACTATAGTAAGCGTAATAACCTCGCGTACCTAATTCATTGTAAATGGGTTTAAATTGTTCTAAAGAGCACTAGATCCATTGAAATCCAAAAATAACGCTCAAGATTTATATATGGAAACCACGTTTTTATATTAACCAAGTTAAATTTGAATGAGTCTTAAAAAATGAAACAAGCGTCCCCGTACCATGGATTTACGCTTCTGCCTCGATGCTCTATCACTGAGAAACCGTGACTTGATGTATTAAACACTTGCACCTGACTCAAAATACAGGATAAAAATTGGCTATATCTTGAACACCTAATATTATAGGCATTAGTTTACAAATACATCAATTGTCATAGGTGCTACTGTGAAGAAATTTATAATATAGGCATGAATGGTAACAATGTTATCATCCCAATTAAGGGTGCAGTTGCTAAAATCTTCGAAGTATTATTTCTGAAGGTATTGGCTACTTTTCAGGAGAAAATGTTTAAATAATAGATCTCTATTTAAGATTGCCTCTATATGAATTTCTCTCAAAATATTAAATGTAAGTACCAAGCGTAGTTTACTTTCTCCTACCTAAACCGTACAAGGTATGCATTCCTCCTAAAAATTCGATACATCGATTTCATCGGAGGTACATGCTTTTCTTTTTAACCTGATGTGAAATCGATGTATCGAACTTTTAGATGCAATAAGTACTTACTATTAGTGCTTTGCAAAGAAAGTAAACGTGTTTCTATTTTTTAAATAGGAGGTTCTAACAGTGTTAATTAAAATAATTTCTTAAATTTCTGGGAATAGCGTGTCAAATAATTGTTGCTATTTTTTGTTTAATTGTTTAATACTTTGTTATTTGTGCTGTCACTTACTCGTTTCTTCTCAAGACGTTATGCAAAGTGTTTGAAGTTTCAAATCGAGCCTGGACCAGACTTTGGGATCTGGACCAACGCCTAACCAACTAATCATCCAGGCTAACATTAGTTTGATTAGTATTACCAGCTTCTAATACCATATCAACTCAAAAGGAGACCAAATTAAAATAAAAAGAGGTTTAAATAATAATGGAGTAACAGCTCAAATATTAATTAAATACATAGTATTTGTATATGTTAAAGCTTACGTAACAAATACAGTGATTCCTACTGAATTGGTTCACTTTTGGAACATTTGCATGACGTTGATTGAACTGCATCTTAATTGTACCTTTGCACTGCAGCAGTATCCGAACTAAGGTTTTCATTCACAACAATGATGATGTCAGGTGTGTTGACGACGACGACCAAACGCCACACGTATGACTTCTGTTGTGCAGGCAGCACAAAACGCTGGCTCCACTGTTTCTTTCATCTCCCTGAAGGGCGTGCTGGGGGAACCAAAGCCTGGGTAAACGAGATAAGCCAATCCCCCCACCCCCACCTGCCCCGCAACAGCACAGAACACCGACACATTATCGGCGACGCCAAGATAAGTAAAACGGCGCTCACGTTATGGAAAAGATGCTCTGGATAGCGTTCGTTCGTAGTCTACTGCACCATGTGCCTACAGAACGTCGGCGCCCAAAGGAAAAAAGCACCTAGTCATATACGGGATGTTATATATCTAAATAACAGGTCTTTTTTTGGAAAAATGCTGATAGAATGATATCGATAAGGAAAAATCAAATATCACTGTTTAATAAGGTCAGTGTCAACATTTAGACTTTGCATAACCAGCATTAATGGATCAAAAACAAGAAATTATATACATCCGATTTTTTATACAGTTTGGTTTTACATATTTTATTCAAACCAAAAAAAATTAAGACTAAGGCCTCAGAAATGAATTTTTGAGAGAATTAAAGGGTATTCTAACTTGGTTCACATAAAAATGAAGAAATATGAAAGTAATTAAGATCCTTTTATCTGAATTATAAGTTAAAATGCAGAAAAAGCATTCAGAAGAACATTTAGAAGGCATAGCAAATAAATGACTGGCTAAACACATAGCAGAATAATAAGTTGGTGAAAGCAGACAGTGGCTAGAATCTCGGAAAAAATAGCTGGAAGATATTTAAAGGCGAAACAAGTAGGTAAGTTATTTTCTAACTCCTTGAAGTAAAGAAGAAAAGGACTTTTGATTCTTTTATTTAACGTCATCCTAGTAGGTCATATTGAACGATGAGTGAAATGGGTGAAATTATGCTCAAATGAGGCAGGGTCTATAGAGCTTAGAGTTGCCTGACATTCATCATTCAGGATAAGGGGAAAGGCCCGGAAAAAATGTTTCCAGTATCTCACCCTGACCGAGATTCGAACTCGGGATCTCTTGAATATAGACACACACACACACACACACACACACACACACACACACACACTGCCACCTACCTTACAGAGGAGGAAATTTGCTTGGGATGATTTCATATTATCGTAGAAAAGAATCTCGGCCTCTATGCAAATGAAGAAAACTTTACTTGTCCTTCCATATGAATGAAAAGTATTATTTAGAACTTAATTTTGAACATTTCAACATAGAATTTTATAAAACTGTTAGTAGAAGACATTGTTATAAGTACTTTTTAAAATATTTCAAGTTTATTTGTTATTATTTGATCATGCCAATATGGGCAGAAATAATTACGGAAGTTGCTACCCGCACTATCTTGTAGTACCCAAATTCACAGCAGCCCTTGATTGTACACACGAATTAGGGTAATTCCGAGATTCTGTAAATACTTTACAAACTGGTAAAGCGACGATGTTAGTTGTGATAATAGTCAACGTTGAATTGCTCATGCACAAACGAATTTACACATTATAAAATCAGTTTTTGTGGGTATTCAGCCAGGTGCATATTCAGGGCTGAATTGTTTATTGTGATTATATTTAGCTAACGAGTTGAGACTTGATTCTATGAAATGTGCATTTTTAGAACATTCATATTCAGCAGAACGCAAATTAATGAATTCACATATTCATAGATAAAGCCACTAAATATTTAAATATGAATGTGTTTTTATTAATGTCAAAGGGAAAAAAATACTGTTCCATGGAAATTCATCATTGGGCGCGTTCTTATTGTTATGTTTCATAATTCAAAAGTATTTATTTTTATTTATTTATGTTCTCATCTTTCTTCTACATACACTTTCATTGACATTTGTAACATTTCTTTCACAAAATAACAAAATGACTTATTCACATCTAACATACCCTTCCTACCTGCTTGCCTCGAGTCTGGGTCTCAATATACATAATCCCAGGTTTTCCGTGTATTGATGACCCTCCTCTCACCTGTATCCCTCGTTCTAGTTTTTCAGCCCTTAATTTTTAGTTATTCTTCATCAATCTTAACCATTTCTCTCCAACTTTCCCCTGATATTAACCTATACTTTTTAGATTCTTTTCTTCTTTACAAATAACATTTTTTTATTATTAATACCTTCCCCCTCCATAAAACTGTCCCACTTTTGTTGCCAAATTTGTTCTCTCCATATCTCTGTTTGTTTGCAGTAAAGCGTACTATGCCAATCTGTATCCTCTTCTCCACACATTGGGCATTTCCCTGTGTCCTTATTATATCTAATACCTTTCAAATATCTAACTCCTCTCCTTACACAGGCAAATCTTTCTCGTCCTGACATATTGCACACATGTATGTACTTCTTCCTCCCCAACACTGCCTTTATTTCCCTATATGTCCTCAATGATCTTCTCTCCCTTACACTGGCAAATATAACTTGGATATCTAAATCTTCCAGCCTTAATTCTACCTCTTTTATAAAAGCCCCTATAATGATACTCCTCGTTTCTCCAAGTATGTCCCATACCTATCTGTTCCATCAGTTCCCTTACTTTTTGAGCCCAAGACTCTCCCCATTTGCTTCTCATTTGCAAAAGAAAGCATTCCTTGGTAATAGTGCTTTCCTCCAAATTGGCAACCCTGTATACATATTTCTATACCCTTGAGACAATTTTAACCCTTGTTGAATGTCTTCCCATCTCTAATTGTGCTGCTACATTAGGTGAAGCTACCGGTAAGCCCAAAATATATTTACAGAAGGATCTGTTAATAACATCCACCTGTTTCCATGCTTCATCCACTCCCCATATCTCTGCCTCAGGCAACATTTTATTTTTTACTATGACAGTATAAATCCTTTCCAGCCATTTGGCATTAATGTCAGGTAATTTCCTTAAACATGCTCTTACAATACTCATGGCCATTTTACCTGTTGCTAGAGTCAATTTTTTCTGTTCAGTCCATTTACCATCACAGCTCAGTCTTATACCCAGAAAATCGAATCTCTTTACGACCTCTATTTCTCTTCCATTTATCTCCCATTTTTCATGTTTACGCAATCTATAACCTTTCTTAAAAACCATGATCTTCGTTTTGTTTTCGTTAAATCTCAAGCCTCAACAGATATAGAACCAACTACTAAGTAATTCAAAAGTAAATAGCATGTAGATATTGTAACCTTACTCACCTTTATACGTATTTATGAGTAGAACCAAATGTTCATTGTTTGTTGATCTAAGTTTCTTATTGGTTTCCCTCTTTTCGGTATCCAAGACACACATATGTAACTTTTGTGCCGACTGATGATGTAAGTATTTAAAAGTATTATATATGAGTTCTACTAGTGGTTTGCCGGTAAAATACGAGTCAGTTGCAGAATTTAATGTCATCTTGGCATGTTTCCATGTAGCTCTATGGTTAAGAAGTACCGGACTTAGACTGGGAGATCCGTGGTTCAAATCCCGAGTAATGCAGTGAATTTTGGAGTCTGGCTATACCTTTAGAAATATTATTGGTTACTGTTCAGCAAATAATTGGTCATATATGTTGACCAAAATATTTAATATTTAATTTTTTTAGGTCTCCCTTCCTCGCCAATGCTGGTGTCATG
This sequence comes from Mantis religiosa, assembly GCA_030765055.1. Taxonomy (NCBI): domain Eukaryota; kingdom Metazoa; phylum Arthropoda; class Insecta; order Mantodea; family Mantidae; genus Mantis; species Mantis religiosa. The sequence goes on from CM060959.1 coordinate 78,730,425, forward strand.
AGTCGTTTAGGTTCCCTCAGAGCGAGGGAACCGAAGCGTTTTGACCTGCTAGATGAGATGAAAGAGTCCGGGATAAATGAATGATGGAGCAATTTGTGTAATAATGGTTGGGTAAACCGGAGGACCCGGAGGAAACCCACACCAGCGCCATGTTGTCCACCACAAATCCCAATTTGCGGTCATCTGGGATCGAACCCGGGCCGCCTAGGTAAGAACCAAGCGATCTAACCACTCAGCCATGGCGCGGCCTATTTAATATTTAATACATAATAAATAAACAACCATATTTAATAAAAGTGGATCAATGGATTTAGATACTATACTGGTATATACCCATTTTGACAAAAAAAAAAAGAGCGTATATTTTTCCAAGCCCACATAGTTTCCACGGCCGGTTTATAATGGTGTCAAGGGACGCGCCTCTTTAGCTTCGTCATACTTAATCCTCTCATAATATAATGAGAATGAGAATGTTCACACGCTGTATTGTTTCGCCCGCCTCGGTAGCGTAGGTGGTAGCGAGTCTGCCTCACGTTCAAGAGGTCCCGAGTTCGAATCTCGGTCAGGGTGAGTCATCTGGATAAGGGTTTTTTCAGGGTTTTCCCTTATCCTGAAAGATGAATGTCGGGTAACTCTAAGCTCTATGGACCCTGGACACATTTGAGCATCATTTCACCCATTCCATTCATCGTCCGATATGACTTTACGTTGGAGGACGTAAAATACAAAAAAAAAACTGTATTGTTTCATAAGTTTCGTGCATATTCACGCAGGAATCCTTTCTTTTTTTCGCAGGCGAAAAATTGAGTCTCATAATTGAGCGTCAGTTACTAAACGGTAACTGAGTTATAGACAAGTATGTAGGAGCCAGACTTACAAAGGCTCCTATCTCAGACATTTTGATTATGTATTGTAGAAATAAAAAATGGGTGTTATGCACATTGTAATATAACTTCCAACTGTTAAGATTTACTTGATTTTATGACATTTATGCTCACATATAAAAACTGAAACATTCTACTCTGTTTTTGAACTAACTGAAATGTTTTATTCCTATATGTAAAATAAAATGGAAATTAACTCAGTATCGGATGTGTAAACCCTCTGCTTCTATTACTGCCCTCATTCTGCGGAGCATGGATGAAAGCAAAGGCCTATTGAAATTTTCACGAGAGATTATATGTCAACACCATGCATAAAGATGAATGAGCCCGAGTGCTTACACAACTTCTATTAAGGCAATTTTCTAATAACATTGAATTTATTTTGAAAACAACAGGAATATGTTGTTTGAGCTTTTATAAGTGAATGTGTTTAAATCATTGTTAACAATAATAAAAAGAAACGTGCACATCAACGATTCGAACTCACATTGGTCCAATTACGAGACACATGCGTTTTACCACTCGGCTACCACGCATACGGCCAAGCCGCAAAGCATCTATCGCCCTATCTATCGCATAGCTTTGAAATGAAGACAGAGTGGTATGAAAGCGTATATTGGAAACATTAATTGTTCTTTCACACTAGCCTTGTGCAGGCCAAAGTAAGGAAAGGTAGAGTCAGACTGAAAATTTCAACGCCATAACCAAGATTCAAATAGTAGGGATTTGAATCCCGGCTATGACATGTTGTGAACGCATTATCATGGAATGCCTCCAATGTTTTCCGAGTTTAAATTTGTTTCTGGTAGCTCCTCATCTTTTTTCTTAATGCTGTATATGTATATGTACGTATATCCTCTACAAATTTCAGCTTGATATTTTAAATCGTTTCTGAGATACTGTATAGTTAACAGATTTAAGAAGTCAGGACAGAACTTTTTAATCTCTCCTTCAACTTTTTTTCTGTTAATATTCCAGAAGTAAAAATATATAATCCTTTCATATTATCTTTTCCCTGATTCTGTAATTGTTTTAAGCTCACAGGTATATTCGCTCAAAAATATGAGGAATAAAAAGCAAATTACTGTTTTGTCACGCATTTTACTCAATTATTTTACTCAGCGGAATTGTGAGAAACTCTTCTTCCTCCCGGGATGATGTAAACTATCCCCTTAAAGTTTTAAACAAAGGTTTTACCGTATACCTACGCATTTCGTTGAAATAGACTTCATTAATCAGACGTGCATCGCTGAGGTGACCCTATTGTCGACATGGGCGTTTAAATTGAAGAAAAAAAAGAAACTCGCAGCGATGGTTTTGTTTCTCGGTTCTGGCTTTATGAACAACTTCCGGATTATTTCTCTACTCCGACGTTTTCATCTTTGTCTCTTTTTTGCTCACCCCACTTGTCCCATTCAAGCAAGAGTTCCACTCCTTTTTTTCTGCCTTTGTTCGCGAAACGTATCTGCCCAAAAACCCTCCCCTCTCCATCATAGCCGTGCATTTTACTCTTTATTGTGTTCAGATTGCGCAGGAATGCGATGAGTATTCTTCATCATGTTCTAGAGGTATCCTTTCTAGGGAAATGAAATTCCTAAATTCCTCACTGAATGTTCAAACGGCATGCTATAATCAGCTAGCGTTTTTTACTCTAAGTACGTCGCACAGAAATGAAATCCTGTGTTAACGTTTGTCATATATTTTATGCTTATAGCCCTTTTAATTTTGTAGAATTCATATAGAGCAGTTATAGAACTTTCCTTCGGTCCTTTGTCCCTTAGATTTAATTGACGATGTAACATACGTGAACGTCTTTTTATAAGGGTGAAAGAGGTCGCTTATACACAAGCGAACGTATCCGTCATTTATTTTTTGAAACAACGGTCACAACATTTGAAGTAACAAAAAATAAAACTCTTTTAAATATAGTGGGGTAATATTTCTACAATGATAAATAAATAAGTAGTGAATCAAAAAGAAATATCAGTTCAGCTGGGCCATCAAATCCGTACGTAACATTTTGGTATACTTTCATGTAATTATGTAAAAAAGGCATACATGTTTAGATCTATTACATTGACTCCATAAATAAATTATTTGACATAAAATATATTAAGTGCTTAGAAAATAAGCATTGAATACGCAGCTAAATCCTAATTATCAAAACAGTGACCTGAAGAATTGTCTACGTGCTTCATTTGTATTTCATCAAGGTGGTAACAAAATTTAATAGGATAGTGTTGCAAATGTCCATTAGCTGAAATACTCGTCTTATGGAACTACTTTGTAGTAGGTGACTCCACCCAAAATACTGCGAGATTAGAATAAAATTCTATTACGATCACTTTATTTGTAACAGAACTGTTATTTAACGTACACTTATTTTTCCTTTTAGAAATGCCCAAAGCAAACACAACCTTTTCCGTAGCGCCATTGTTTCTTATGCCTGTGTTCCACAACATATTTAGTGCTGCTCATAGCACCTCGACGCTCAAAAAAGAGTAACTGACCGAGCCGACCAACTGACTTCTGCGCTCCCTTATATCCCCAAGTATCGGTAGAACTATTTCTGAAAACATCTGAAAATCGAAGTCCCTGGAATACCTAAATCGAAAATTTGAGGCCCGTAGCGTCAGTACTGAAACTTTACGTATTTTCCGGCTCGTGCCATCAGGTAGCGGATTACTTTGTGACTTCGGCCGGATTGTGTGCGCGACCTCTCTTCTCTTTAACTGGTCCCGGCAATATTAATGGCCGTTAATGCTGAAATGATAATAAATCCTTAAGTCCGGAATGTTATAAGTTATATTTCTTCTGCTTCTTCGCTTTGTTTCCAAATCAAGGAAACATGTCCTGCTATCTTCTACATTGTCACTTCTCGTATCTATAGTTTAATAATGATTTAGGCATCTTATCAAAGACATCTAGAATGTGTTCGTAACAGTTATTAGTTTGTTTTTATTTCACAAGGAGTAAGTCAAACGTAATAATTTCAAGTTAACAATTTCAACCTTTCTTCTGTCATATTCTAGTGCCCAATTCTTGCATGCACATGGTGATGGTACTTTCTTAAATTGTGCAGATAGTAATGCGCTTTTTCTTTTTCTTGAAGTTCTTCCATTCACATTCAAGTAATGATTATTTCTGTCCTTTTTCATCTCATTTCTGTTTCATATTTATTATTTGGAAATTCAAAGAAACTTTTCAGGACTCTCAGATGATATTTGCTTCTTTCCCGCCTTCCCCCAATCTTTTCTTATCCCTTACTGCTTTTAATGATAAAGCCTCATTATTTTTTTCAACTTACACAAGTTTCTCTCTGCTTTCATCAAACTACATTAGAAATACAAGGGAGAGATGATAAACCTGAAGTACTTGTGCATAGAGTAACCGTGGCACTTTAAGGAATCTGCATGCTGACTCTTTGTTAGCTCACAACATCGCTTTGCTGCATTTATTATTCTACCGTTCCTTTTCTTTCCATTACTTCGTTTTCTTTCCGGGTAACAGTTTCAGATGTTAGTGCTAAGGTGGGAAAATTTTGAGACTTTTCGCCTCTGCCTTGGCAAAGACGTTCGATATAAGGTTTGAAGTGGAAAGTATGTATTTTGGCAGATTCTGTTAGCAGCTCTGCGAATTGAAAATCGAGTATGCAAATGACTAGCCTTTCTACCAAGACACAAGCGCCAATGTCGTTATTGAACAAGTGTTGAGTAAAGGTATTCCATTTAGTTTCTTTGTTTTCTTATGAAATTCTTAGATTTGTGAATTGTAGTTTCGTTATGTATAAATTTATAATTGTTAACTACCTCGACATTCACATGGCATTTTGTAATAAACCGTTTTTAACAGGCTTATTCTTCCATATAGTTCGCATTAATGAAGCTAAACGTATTTATAAATGTTTTCCTTACATATTCCTTTGTATGTAAAATGGTAATGGAGTAATACAGAGGACTTACGTGAACTGTTTTAGATCTGGCCACTATATGAAGACTTTGAAATCTATTTCTCTTTAGATGCCCAGGTGCGAAATAAAGTCTGTTTAGTTAACTCATGTGCAGTCGGCCACTGCCTTTGACGAACCCTTATAATCGTTTTACAACCCTGGCCCTCCTCCTCGCAGACCTTTCTGCAAGGTTGCCACCTTTCTCGATACGTCATGGGTATCGTACGAGGTATCGTCTAAATAAATTATAATATGTCCATTACTGCAAAACTTTCTTAGTTTTGACGATATATATCCCCAAGCTACAATTCTACTGGATTCCATAATAACCCTTAAATTATTCAATGTGCAGTATTTGAAACCAGCTCCTTTAGGAGACCACGCAAAGTGCAGTGCCCATAAGGAAAATCACAAATTTCTTGCAAATGTGCAACCAATTCGTCTAAGGTGGGCGTTCTCCCTTTTACATAGAATCTATAAATTTCTCGACTAATTAAATCGTATATATAATTATCTACTTTAGAGAAACGATTCGTTTTGTTTTCACACTTGATCGGCGTCTTTGGTATTCCTTTCGTCACAATATTTCTTACTGTATTTCTGTGAATACCCATAATTTATCATAATTGCATGACCCCTTACCAAGATTATTTGTCAGCACATATTTATATGTGTTCAAAACAAGCGCTAGAATTTGCTTGGAAACAGTTCCCGTTGAAACTTTGTTTTCTGAGGCTTTTCCAGTAACATAACTCGGCCCAGTTATTCACACTATTGTCTTCACTTTGATTATTTTCACGTGACTGAAATTTATCTACTACTTCATTTGCGTTTACCACTGCATTTCCCTCCCACGGTCTCCACATTGTGACACACAACGAATTTCTGCACGTAATGAAACAGATCAACTGGAAGATGGAACTTTGGCAACTGAGACTCCACGTGTAGTAGACATGCGGCTGTCACTTCGAGAAAATCAGGGTTGCTATTGGTCCTCAACGACAGTGTTCTATTTCTGAAGTGTGGTGATAGATTTATGACGGTCTTTAGTGGGCGTGTGGCTCAGGTTCCTTTGACTCCGAACTGCACACGCGTTAACTAAACAGACTTTATGAACTGTGCCACATTCTAGCGATCACACAAGACTACTGTCTTTCCTACACAAATGTATATCATTACCAACCAACAAAGTTGAATAGTTTCCTTTATATACGGTCTTGCTTTTCAGACATCTCAAACGGATCATCCTGTATAAGTATTTGAAAATCTAAGCCTAACATAACATTATAAGCATGGATTCACGTTAAACAACATTCTACTGTCCCAAACAGTTTGGAGCACATGTATGAAGAAAGTGAGTGGAAGTTTGGAAGCAAAACACTTTTACTTTACCAATGTCCTTTTAGACGTTCTTTGATATTTGCAAATGTCAACTGAGATACTCAAGGCAGTTTGCTTTCATGTCCATAGAGAAATTGCTAAGTTTCGTGCGCCTACATTTGCCAGGACAAGGACCCAAAACTAGAAAGTTTCAATTTTGACTTTTATCTCCGGCTTGCTCGTCCGCCTGGAAATTCTCCTTTAATTAGGGGTACCTCAGTAAATAGCCACATTACGGAAAGAGAAGCGCCCCAAGCGGCATCAAAGTGAACGGTGCTCCATGTACAAAATAAATAATGTACCACTAGCAACTCTTTGCTTATTCACCGACATTTCCTCAAACCCCTGCTATAAACCGGTTAGCCGTGACAATTCGCCGTAAATGCGAGACGACCGACAGGGAATGTTCGTCCCATCCTTTTGTAGGAGTTCACTGAGCATATCAGTGTCACATGAAGTTTTATATCCGTTTTACAAGCTCTCCTTTATGAACGTTGATTTCAGAGAAACCTTATGCTCGGGGCAATAAAGGTGTACAATCCTTTGTATAGCTTAGCTATATAACCGAAATAACATTTTAGAAACAACAATGTATGTCATCGTGACCAGTTGTATGACCCATTATGTAATTTGATAGACATTGTGTTCAAAACAGTAAAGTAGAACCAGCCTGCCTTGGTAGCGTAGATAATAGCTACCTGCCTCACGTCCAAGAGGTCCCGAGTTCGAATCTTACCTGGATAAGGTTTATTTCGGGGTTTTCTATAATCCTGAAAGATGAGTATCTGAGCTCTACCACCCTGGACTCATTTGAGCATCATTTTACTCATTTGATTTATCGTCCGATATGATAAGTTGGAGGACATATATTGCAAAGAAAGTAGAACTAGCTCCTATCATGTGAGATATTCTGATCGGCTAAAGTTAGATATGAATCGAATCCTACTAAATGCGGCCGCATTCTTTATGGGCTGAAGTAAATTCCGTTGCTACTGCGCTTCCATGCAGTCAGTCTCTGGGCTCCGGACCATCAGAAGAATGTGCAGGGTGGAGGGCAGCTTCAAACTGGAAATCTAAGGGAACCTCCCTTCGACTATTACTGCGGCACCATCTGCCTCTTCTGGTTATGTTGCTAAGGAGGTCAACGAGTCGTATATTCACCAAAAACACATTTAACACATTGAAACTCGCAGAATTCGTCCGTTGAAGCGTTTTGAATGTGTTCACATTTCATTTAGATATTTTTATAGTTACTGTCGAGTATATTTTATGTAATGTCCTCTAAGCGATGACTAACGTACATGTTTACTTAAAACAACTTTCACATACACGATTTTAGAATAGACAACTTGAAATGTTGCCTGCATTCAATCAATCAGTCATAGATTTCTGCCTAAGGATAAATCCATCTCTTAAATATGCTCTTGTACAGTATTGCTCCTTTTAATTTATTAAAGAAATATACAGTTAGTGGGTGGATGTCAAGCTGAGTGGCTGAAGATAAAGCAGATGTTTGCTTTGAAACCGGTCCCCAGGATTTATATAAGATAAGTGAAGTTGTGTTACTAGTGTTTAGTTGTTATTAATAACCTAGTTTACTTCACTGTCAGCAGCTTCAGTTTTTTACATAATACAGAGATTATGTTTACAGTCCAAATGCATACTTTGATCATGAATAACATTTCTGGCTGCAGCCCTCTGAAATCACTATATAATACATTGCATTGTATTCTCATGGACCTGGACCAATATTTTTTAACATAAACTTCTTGTGTGTTTATTCTGTTATATCATTTATATACTGGGTTAACCTTTTGTGGCATTAGCATAACAGAGATATCCATTGAAATATGAGCTGAATCTTTCCTGGCGGCGTATATGTTCCAGACGTTCTCGATCTTCGAGCCAGATATATATGGGATCGCCCCCATCCCTAAAGTCATTCAGCATCCTGAAGATGGGAGAGATACACGCTCCCGAAACGTCGATGTCACAACATTTTTTTACCTGGCTCGAAGCCCGAGAACGTCTAGAAACGAGATAACCATTATTTTTAGTTTGAAGTTTAAGTATTTTATGGGTTTTAAATATGCTGCTATTCAGTTATGTGTGGAAAGTGCATGGAACTTCAAGGCCACTGACAGTTCTGTTTTCGATAACGGTTTGCTAAGTATAATATGTTCGTATTTTTCCAAAGCAACGAACAACAACATTGACCGCCTCGATAGCGTCTGCCTCACGTTCAATAGGTCCCGAGTTCGAATCTCGGTCAGGTTGAGTTACATAGTTAGGGTTTTTCCTGGATTTTCCCTTATTCTGATAGAGGAATGTCGGGTAACTCTAAGCTCCATGGACACCGGACTCATTTGAGCATCATTTCACCCATTTCATTCATCGTCCGATATGAGTTAACGTTGGAAGACGTAAATTACAAAAAAATCTAAGTTAAGGAATTCTCAAGCACTTGACTACAATGTTCTGACATCTCATTCGCTTATGTTCTTATTTTTATTATTGTTTTCCATTTGTGTTGGGTTATTTTGCTCCTTTCATTGGCACACACAAACATCTATACCCGAGGCGGAAGTCAAGCCCACGATCTCCTGCACCACGAAACACCTAACACCATCAATGTATAGAGCATACACAACAGCAAGTGAATGAGTCACTGACGACAGGTGAAACGGGGTCTCGTGAATTGTTCTGCACACGTCAACGTGATGACGGGGAGCGTTGTTGTGTACGGCGTTACAGCTCAGCTCAATTTCCTTTCATTCTGGCTTTCTAAACTTGCAGGCTGATTATCAATGAAATCCTACCTAGGAAGTGATAGTTCGGACTCTGCTCTGTACCATTACCCCTAACACTTCCGCTATGTCCTTCATTAACCGCCTACCTTTGTGTATTACCCTAATAGCGCAGCTGCGAACTACTTGAGCTATTATTGGAAGCAAAGGGTGACCACAGCGGACTCCGTTAATTTTCCGATTCCCTTACTGGCAACATCCTTAACCCGATATCGACGTTCAGGGAAAGTGTAGCTGCTGGTCTCCTGGGACTATTTTTCCACGTGCATTATTAAAGAGCATCACCTAGCTTCAACCTTTATCGATCCTCAAAGAGCCTTCTGCCACAAAAAGGGGGATGGGTGCGGTGAACAAGGCGGAAAAGAAACCCCAAAGAAGAAGAATAAAGAAAACAAATTATTTGGAGGTACCAATGGGGTAAGACATCTATTATACAAGAGGCAGCTCTCGGACATCGCTCTAACTCGCTTCTGCGTTCCCTTTCTCTTATACGAGAAACCAGGCAAAATGTTATAATTCTTTAATGAAGTTACTCAAACTGGCAGATATTGGAAAAATAATATTTAGACATTTTCTCTACGGTAACAGCTTAATAGTAATATGAACCACTGAAGATGTCCAACGGATTAAATAATGAAAGATGTCCATCACATTATCCATATATGAAACAACATTCTGACCATTTCTTTGTTTAAATATTTAGAACTTATACTCGTATATGTATCACAGCATATCCAAATTGACATAAATAATAAAATAAGTAAAGTCACGTACATCAGAAAATCTTTTAAAAAGCCAAATTTGGTAGCTCCAGTATTTTATAGATAGAAAGTCAGTTGGGGAATTTGATGTGCTGGCATGTTGCAATTGCAGCTCAGAGGTTAGAGCAACCGAACGGAGATCGGAAGATCCCTGGCATTGACATTCAATTTCTCAGTTTGTCTCTATGTTACCAAATTTTATAGGTAATTCCTTATCTTACAGGATTTTTTATCCGTTTTTCCCCTTTGTCTCTAAGTAAATTCCAAATTTAATATTTCAACATCATGGCCAAACCTTACACATACAGAAGCAAATGCAGCTAAATGCAACCTTAGATGCTTTACATCTGTGTTTAAGATTACACATCTTTGAAAATAATTTAAAATGTACTAGCAATTAAAGCGTTGTATTTTGTATATTATTAAATAATTGTGTATTTCTTAAATGCCCCAGACTATTATGGAGCTGAAAGCAATTTTTTAAAAGAAAAGTGAGTAGAAGGATGTATTTTCATTAAAAATACGGATTGGTCTGTCAAAACTGGTTTTAGAGAAATAAAAAAAAACTATAAAATGTCACCTGGATAAAAATGGGTGTCTACCAGAACGCTTGCAGTTCCAAAATGCTAAAAGTTCAAAGCTAGTTATTACTGGTGCATTTTCCTCGGCGACAGGTGGTCCCCTTTCCTTTTAGATTTAACTGCATCCCCTTCTTAGGTATTTTATTGTGTATAGTGGGCTCATTTCGGTGACTATTGGGATATATAAACCTAACTCAGAAGGTGCCTCCTTTTTAAACACAAAATACAAAGTTTATAGGTGTGTATTATTTTATATACTATTGCGATCTTATTATTACATTTATTACGCTCTACTTTCAGCTCATTGTCTAAGTTTTTCTCTTGCTAGGGGTAGTGTTTAGCTTTAATGTGCTTTAACGTTTCATTTTACACTATTTTAACACAAAATAAGTTTGGGTATAAACACACAAAATTTGCTATACATGCGCACATTTACCCATAGGAAGATAGCCCGCCTCGGTAGCGTAGATGGTAGCGTGTCTGCCTCACGATCAAGGGGTCCCGAGTTCGAATCTCGGTCAGGGCAAGTTACCTGGATAAGGTTTTTCCGTGGTAACTCTAAGCTTCATGGACCCCGGATTCATTTGAGCATCATTTCACCCATTCCATTCATCGTCCGATATGACTTAACGTTGGAGGACGTAAAGTACAAAAGTACAAACATGCACAATAGAAATGAGATAATTTATCAGTCATGTTGTATCGAAGTGAGAGTCTAAAGTCTTAATTAGTACTTGCCTAAATAAATAGGAACATTAAATATTTACCCCAATACTGTATTAGTACGCAACTTGGAGAGTAAATCATTCACCTTGGATTTTAGAAACTTCACAACTACCTATCCTTACCAAAACAATGACTTTCATAGTTTTTTCGCTACCAAATAATGAACCTTACTAATCATGTCTGTTTACAAACTTCTTAAGCAGAGTGCACGTAAAGTTCTTGCTCGTAACTTTCTAGCCATTTATCTCCTGTGCCGTGGCGTGGCGAGCTAAGGCAGCATGCCTTGGTCCCTGGCCACGGAAAGCGGCCCGGTAGCGGATTTTAGGTCCCGGGTATAGGACCGGTGCCAACTCAGCATCGTGAGGAAAGTGAGGAGCTTACGCTAGATAAGCGGCCCTGGTCACGAAAACCAACTTTCCGACTGGGGGATGCCGAGATGGTGACCAGATCTCCTCCCCTTATCGGTTCGATGATCGCTTACCTCTATCTTGCGTATGTGGGCGTAAGGCTGGCAGTCGGGTTGGTAGGCCTTGGCCCTCTTAGGGCTGTCACGCCAGTGGTTAACTTTTAATCTAGCCTTTTATAATTCTGTTGAGGAAAAATACGATAAGAGTTTCTTACATCTGGACATTTCTACAGCATCTTCCAGAGACTTTAGATATCCTCTCCGACGAGGATTCGTCTGCATTACTATTTAGTATATTGTGGAGTATTACTATTGTCTTAATTTTCGTCCAGTGTAGCCCTCATAATACTTTTTATACTTATCTGTTTTTAGTGTTTATCTTATGAAAGCATACTTTTTATTTACTTCATTTCAATCGATACATTACACGTTTTGTTACAGTTACAAAGGGAACAGCGATGGTCATTTGTTTATGAGCTAAATCATTTATGCTGGCCTAAATTCCCATTACTCTTTCCATGTAATTACGAAAAACAACTTAATATCACCAGCGGTTTTAAAGAATGATAAAGCATTGGTGAGTTGGAAGAGAAAATTCCTAAGCTACAAAAAGTTACTTCAAAATTTGTTGCGCATTTTTAAAGTAATCTGCACATTTGCGTAGTATTGTAAATACTTTTAATATATAGTGTTTAAATCAAAATCGTTAGAGGCATTTTTGAGGAAAAAAGAAATTCTAAAAAAGATTCTTTCATCTAAGTATCTGTTTGCGGGGAGGGCATTTTCTTAAAAATATTAAGGTAGTAGTTTTGGAAGATAGTGGAATGAAATACCACCTTTTTATTAATCTTTTTCATTTATTTTTAATTTTCTTTACTTTTTATTCAACTTTTTGGTTTATACTGTTCACATGCGCGCATACCCTTATATATATAAACACGCGCGCGCAGAAACACACACACACACACACACACACACACACACACACACACACATTCATTGTCATGAGAGAGAGCTTTTTCTTAAAATACTGTTTTTATCCGTATCCAAATATCTGGGTACTGAATTCTTGGGTGGAATGCAATACCTATTATGTAATGGTAGCGAAAGTGTTGTTCATATCCTAATCATCGAAACAGTATCGCTTTATAGTGGAACAGGTTTTCTTGATTCTGGGCTGCTGCTGGCCCCTGTTGAAGGAAAGTGGTACTACACGCGCAGCCAACCAACCACACGACAGTGCATGCAACTTTCCAACTGGCTGGTTGGTTGGGTGCATCAAAGGGTAGAGTTAGCTGAAGCATGACGCCCTGTAACTACGTCACCAAGTTGACGTTAGGCGTGCATACTTTATGGTTCATAACCCTGGTTATTCCAAACGCGTTTTGGAAGGGAAGGCCGTACAGCTGCTAGGCACCTCGTTATCTCATTTCCTACTTGTTCTTATCTTTCTGTGGCCAACACACTATGTTTTCTGGGCATATCCTCCTGAAGAGGTCAGGAAATGTTGAGTCATTCAACCATTATTTCCTTATAACTGCTGGTAGCAACATGGATGTGCAGGTCCTAACAAGGACATCCTTTATAAACTAAAATATTGATACTTTCCTTTTATATTACCCTCGTTACTAGGTGCGATAGTTACCCAGGTTTTCAATATGAGGTAGAACGAAGTAAACTTGGTTGTGGCTTCAGTTGTTTCCTAGCACGTGTCACCAAGATATTGCTAGATTCGTCATTCTGGGCTTCTACTTTGACTGCGAGTATAGGGAACAAAAATGCAGAATTAGAATTAAATAATCATTCTTCAAAATGTCAGATACACTCCAGTACCATTAAGAATCGATTATCAACAGTATCATGGTCTCATCCCCAGTTTATACCATAAATCAATCTGAAATATAGTTCCATGCTTTTTTATGTTATTAATTCATTCATATTTACTGTATTACAATATTGTTGGGATACAATTTGGGATAAAAATTTAAAAACTGCAGTTTTTGCCAAATCAGAAAAGCTAAAAACGTCACTTGAGATTCATGTTTAGTGACTAAGCACATCGTAGGAGTCAATCCACTAATCATCATAATCAGAGTGAGGATTTTGATGACCCAAAAACATCTAAGAATGATCAATAAAATCTTCTAAAAATTAATAAAAGTATCTAAAGAATGAGTTTAAAAAGCCTCCTTTTTGTAATTTATGTCCTTCAACTTTTTAAGTCATATCGAACGATGAATGGAATGGGTGAAATGATGCTCAAATGGGCCCAGGGTCCATGCAGCTTAGAGTTACCCGACATTCGTTTTTAGGATAAGGGAAAACCCTGGAAAAACTTTATCCAGGTAACTCACCCTGACCGAGATTCGAACTTGGGACCTCTTGAACGTGAAGCAGACATGCTACCATCTATGCTACCGATTCTCCATTTTTTAATATGAGATTATAGCAAAATTACTTATATAACATTAGAACTGAGATTAAAAATTAGTATTAATATCAACACGCAAATTTGCAAGTTGTAGGAAGATGAACGTATAAACAAATCTTACCTCATTCAGAATTAATGCAATAGGCAAGCAGAACATGTGCACATTCTCATAAGTTAGGGAATACCTATTGTCGGAATACACATTTTTTTTTTTTAAAGAAACTCCTTTCTAAATCCGCTGATACAAATGGAGCTTGAAATACTTGAAATCATTGCAGAGAAATCTTCAGTGTAGGAGGTATCAATTGTTTCACCTATTAGCACTTGAGAATTGGGACACAAATGTTTGTATCAAACAGTTTTTATCTAGAACCCCTTCCATTTTCTTAAATGCCCTTCTTCCAATTCTCTCTACACTTTCAAACCATATGTGATTTTTAACAGAACTTTTCAGACTTGCGCCTTCCTTTTGTGCATGTATGATTCCTTGTGTTAAGTAACTGAAATTTGTCGTTATTAAAGCTAGCTGTTCTTCAATTATTCTGGTTGAAAATAGTGTTTTACCAGATCAGTTGCAGTGCCATACTTAGGATTCAGCGTTTCAATTATACTGGGTCAGTAAAAGGTATTGGACAATGCCTATAACCCCGCTGTTGGAACTCTATGAAGTGATATTTTTTATAAAACCTGGAATATATCTATATGCCCTCATATTACTTTATTACAAATAAAGGGCGTGTCTTTTTTAATAGCAACATTTCCTTTTTCTGCACTACTCCGGTTCTCAAGTCTCAGGACGTATAAATAATTACCTTTTCAAACCACAATTTAAATTTATTATGACCTTACTGCAGTATACTGAGCAAAGGAAAACGTATCTTTACTTTAAATTGAGTAGGTTTTGAATTTAAAAATACAGTACGTTACTTCAATATGTGGCTTTGGATTGAACAAATACAGGCAAAAGCTAAGCTAATAAGGACAAGAATACTTCATTGCAAAATCTTTCTGAAAGTAAATAATCAGTCATGGTACAACTTACAGGAAGACAACGAATTGAAATACTAATGATGATCGGTGTTCCAGTGCGCTGGAAACATTTAACTAATTTCAAAAACAGACTTTTGCATTGTTTGGCAGTAATTGGAGACCATTGTGAGCATCTTTTGAAGTAAATTCATCATGTATTATAGCACAGCATAACTAATTTTATTATGAATATGTTTTCTTGGTTTAAATTTCATGTACGTCCTAATACATTTCAATTACAGCTCAAAAATGCATCTTACCTCTACGTTCCAATATATGAGGACCAAAACTAAAATAAAAAAACATGCTGCCATTATCAAAAGGATCTCGCCCTATTCAAAATCATAGTAATGTGAAAACGTGTTGATATCTTTACAGTTTTTCCAAGGAATATCACTTCACAGAACTGTAACAACAGAGTTATAAACATTGTTGCATAATTTTCACTCATCCCATATATTTTACCATCTGACTCGACTGGCTAAGGACATTATTTAATGGTGAATATGTTAATTGGCTGTAACTATTTAACTCTGTGATACGATATCAGGAATATCACAGATTTCCTTCTAAATGTCCCACTAAAATTATCTTTCCAGCTCCAGAGACAGTGTAATGATATGTCCCTTGTAAAATACATTAGGCTTCAAGAGTCCTTGAAGGGTTTGATGTAACACACAAATCAATCAGAGCCGACAAATAAGGGAGAGCATGGCAAACAGCAGGCTTTGTCTCTGCGACAGTTTACAGAATAAAAACTACAATTGCTGGCTTGATGAGGTAGTTGGTCAGGAGCTAATGTTTGTTGACAGGGGTGTGGGAGAGTTGTGTCAACAAAATACTGTCGGCCCACTGATGGCACACAATGAAAAATTGATTAAGCCACTACTTTCCCTACACCAATAAAAAACCCAACACATTTTGAACCTAGCCACTCACGGAATAAATTTATCAGCACTGTTTGTGTCGCTTTGAAGTTAATGTTAACATTTCCAAATAGCGGAAATCCAGCGGACATATGTACGCATGAAATAAATAGGAGTTTGATACTTGGTTCTCTGTTTTATACACAATGTTGCCAACACAGAGTGTTTAAAATAAATTTCATGAAACTGTAAACAAAACTATTCATGTGTATTGCATTTCGCGTAACAGTATTAATGGAATTGCCTATGACGTTTTTTTACGCGTTCACTGAAAAAATTTCTGGCATGTACACTTTGCAAACATCTACTTCGAGAGGTCGCTCTAGTTCACAAGTAATGACATCGTACTACAGGGTCTTCCAACAAGAGTGCCCTATCTTTAACATGTGATAGCTGCCGTTTTTATTGAGTTACAGCAGTCATTTGTTCATGCGCTTACAGTTGTTATTGACAAATAGCTATGGAAGGTTACAGTATTCAGCAATGCATAGAAATTTTGGAAATTTATTATCAAAACGGATCACCCGCTTTCCAAACCTTCCGTGTATTGCGTGATGCCGGTCTCTTATAAGGGACTATTTTTGACCTCAGTTGGATAGTACGGATCTCAGAAACATTTGGCTCCAGCAGGATGGGGCCACATGTCATACTGCTCTCGAAATAATCGATCTTTTGAAGGAGAAATTCAGACGTTTCATCATTTCTTGTGGTGGTGATGTTAAGTGGCCTCCAAGATAATGCGATTTAACGTCGTTGGACTATTTCTTGTGGAGTTACGTTAAATCTCGAGTTTATGCCAACAAGCCAGAAACAGTAAATGAACTTATGAACAGCATCACGCCTGTTTCTGGTGGAGTTGGACCTAATTAACGTTCTTCTGTCATTGAAAATTGGGTCAACCGTATACACGCAACCCAACGAAGTCGGGGCGGTCGCTTAACTGATGTTCTCTTCCATACGTAATGACATTAGTTATGTTCCAAAATAAAAAAGAAATAAGCCCCTATCATTTATAGAACGTGTTCTCTTTGAGTTCAGAGATAGGACACTCTTGTATTTTCTTTTCTTTTCTTTCTTTCTTTTTTTTTTTTTTTTTAATTTACGAACTCCAACGTTAAGTCATATCGGACGATGAATGGAATGGGTGAAATGATGCTCAAATGAACCCTGGGTCCATAGAGCTTAGAGTTACCCGACATTCGCCTTTCAGGACAAGGGAAACCCCGGAGAAGACCTTATCCAGGTAACTCACCCTGACCGAGATTCGAACGTGGGACCTCTTAAACGTGAGGCACTCTACCATCTACGTTACCGAGGCGGGCGACACTCTTGTTGAAAGACCCTTTATTTTATTTGCATTACACATTTCTCACATTTCACTATTTTGTAATGAGGTAATAACTCATTTGAAAATCAAAGAAAAAGTATTCTTATTCAGTTTGTCTTAGAAATAAAACCCAAGAAAGATTCAGAACGATAACGCAGAGTTCTTTCACACTGAAAGCTTCGAAATATTAACTTTTTGCACTACTGGATATTTCAGTCAACATGAGAAGAAATAAAAACAAAAACTCAAAGTGTTTTCCATGTTTTTAAATCCACCTTCCCTGAGATCACCAGAAAAGTCAAGGACGATCAGCATTCTTACATTTCAAAATTCGTGACACAAAATATTAATTATAATGGTAATGTAAAAAAGGCGTATAAAATTATGATACACTTTATTCACTAATTGTCATTTTTATAAATCTGAGTGAATGAGACATTTTAAGGTGTTTCAGTTATCAGGTTTCTCTCTCTATAGATTTCTACTAATATTACAGGTGTGTTGGGTGGAAGGATGGGTGGGTAAAATCTCAGAAAGCATTCTGTCGGTTTTGATAATATTTGCATCGTTGAAAAGCCCTATTCTTCCAGATGGTTTCGGCTACATCATCTTTCCCAAAGTTTAAAAGTAGAAGTGCAGTTTACTTTTCATACCCTTCTTCTTTTGCTACACTCTACGTGTTGTCAGGGTACTGTTGTTCCTCTTTAACTCTTATACGGGTTGAGGGACGGAATCTCCGAATCAGTGAGAGAGATAATCCAGGATGGGTGATCAGTCTGATGCTTGGTACAAGAGTGAGGGAAGTGCATGACAGAATGAGGGCGAGATGAAATGACAGAAACGATGGAGTAATTGGTGACTGCTGGTGGTGCAAACCGGAGGACTCGGAAAAAAGCCGCCCCACGTCATGTTTGCCAAAAATCTTTCTTTGCGGTCGCCTGGGATCGAACTCATTCCTGTTCCCACAACTTCCTTCATCAGAATCTGTTTTTGTGTTGAAAGAACAGGCCACCGTTTATAAACAGAGTGTAGATTCATTGGTTAAAAT